>CM069151.1:1354297-1854297 GCA_035221665.1 Okamejei kenojei | reverse complement strand
AACCAAAGTGCCCCATCTATACTTGTCCCACCTGCCTACGTTTGGCACAATTCCCTCTAAATCTTTCCCATCTATGTGCCTGTCCACATATCTTTTTTTAAAATTGTTGTTATAGTTTCTGCCTCAACTAGCAATGTTACAAAATTATGCGATTTTAAAAATCAAATCTGCAATTTATCCCACCAGATAAAGCATAAAAATAAGTTTAATTTGACACCTAATTCACTTTCAAATCTTCAGTATTGAAAAAGATATGGCCATTTTCATACTCGGAAATTAGCATCTTGTTCCCTATTGCTTTTCCATTGACTTAACACAAAAGTTGTGATCGAGGACAGTCAAAAGCCCATAACTTTCTTAAAAATTAAGAGAACTGAAATAAATTTTCAGTTATTATAGACTGAAGCATTCTGAAACAAATATGAAACAATCTTACTTGGATGACCTGAAATTAAAGTATATAATTAGTTAGTTACCCAATTATAGCTAATTACAAAATTCAATTACTAGATCTAAAGATCTATCCATTTCTAAAGAAAATAATAACATTTTTTAAAAAGCCTGTGTCCAAATAACATTCACACAAGAATTCACAATATAACATGATTTTAAATCTCATTGTTATGAATTTATAGGCCAAATTAAAGGAATTTAGTGTTTAATGCCCGTAAATTAATGGCCATTTAAATCAGCTTGCGAGTGGGTTTTCCTGGAACGCGATGGATTAGAACGTTGCGGTTGCAGTGAATTTAAACCCCATATCGGCAGGAAAAATACTGCTGTTTCGTATGGGGAATAAATCACCGTTTCACAACATGAAATGTTGATTAAGGTCATATTAACAAGCAAGTTCATATGAAAAAATAATTTCCTTTACCTGTCCCCTACGTAGAATCCGTCCCCGTTGTCGGCGTTCACGGCATTAGAAACAAATTTTTATTTTACTCAGCGCTGAAATAGTTGGGCGATTAAAAAAAATTTCACTTACCGGCAACGAATCACCAGTAAAAGCTCGCACGCCGAGAAAATATAATTCCGGAAAACCGTATTTTAACTCCCCCCCCCCAAAGGCGCCAAAGTCACGCACACGGCCAGTGACAGAACTGCAGCGCCGCTGAAGGTAAGTTTTGTAACATACCTACCTCAACTACCTCATCTGGCAGCTTGTTCCATATACCCACCACACTCAGTGTGAGGAACTTGTTCTCAGATTCCTATTAAATCTTTTCCCTCTCACCTTAAACCTGCCCCCTGGTTCTTGATTCGCCTACTCTGGATAAAAGACTGCATCTACCCTATTCCACTCATGATCATATACACCTCCATCAGATCACCTCTTACCCTCGTACACTCAAAGGAATACAGTCCTAGCCTGCCCAGCCTCCTGGTGGGCGGCTCAGTGGGACAGCGGTAGAGTTGCTGCCCTACAGCGCCAGAGACTGGATTTAGAAACATAGAAAATAGGTGCAGGAGGCCATTCGGCCCTTCGAGCCAGCACCCCATTCATTGTGATCATGGCTGATCATCCCCTATCAATAGCCCGTGCCTGCCTTCTCCCCATATCCCTTGATTCCACTAGTCCCTAGAGCTCTATCTAACTCTCTCTTAAATCCATCCAATGATTTGGCCTCCACTGCCCTCTGTGGCAGGGAATTCCATAAATTCACAACTCTCGGGGTGAAAACCTTTTTTCTCACCTCAGTCTTAAATGACCTCCCCTTTATTCTAAGACTGTGGCCCCTGGTTCTGGACTCGCCCAACATTGGGAACATTTTTCCTGCATCTAGCCTGTCCAGTCATTTTATAATTTTATATGTTTCTATAAGATCCCCTCTCATCCTTCTAAACTCCAGTGAATACAAGCCTAGCATTTTCAATCTTTCCTCGTATGACAGTCCCGCCATTCCAGGGATCAATCTCGTGAACCTACGTTGCACTGCCTCAATCACAAGGATGTCCTTCCTCAAATTAGGAGACCAAAACTGTACACAATACTCTAGATGTGGTCTCACCAGAGCCCTATACAACTGCAAAAGAACCTTTTTACTCCTATACTGAAATCCTCTTGTGATGAAGGCCAACATTCCATTAGCTTTCTTCACTGCCTGCTGTACCTGCACGCCAACATTCAGTGACAAGGACACCCAGGTCTCGCTGTACCTCCCCCTTCTCTAACCTAACCCCATTGAGATAATAATCTGCCCCCTTTTATTGCCGCCAAAGTGGATAACCGCACATTTATCTATATTATACTGCATCTGCCACGCATCTGCCCACACTCAACCTGTCCAGGTCACCCTGCAACCTCCTAACATCCTCTTCACAGTTCATACTGCCACCCAGCTTTGTGTCATCCGCAAACTTGCTAGTGTTGCTCCTAATTCCCTCTTCCAAATCATTAATATATATGGTGATGGTTTGACCCCCACTACATTTGCTGTCTGTACAGAGTTGTACATTCTCCCTGTAACCAGGTGGGTTTTCTCCAGGTGCTCCATTTTCCTGCCACATTCCAAAGACATACAAATTTGTAGGTTAATTGACTACTGCAAACGGTGAATTGTCCCTAGTGTGTAGGATAGTGCTCGTGTTCGGGGTGATCGTTTGTCAGCATGGGCTCGGTGGGCCCGTTTCTACGCTGCTTCTCTAAACTAAATTCGCCCTATAGTTCAGGCCCTCAAGTCGTGGCAACATCCTCATGAATCGTCTCTGCATTCTTTCCAGCTTTTCCACAGCAAGGTGACCAAAACGGAACACCATACTCCAATTGTGGCCTCACCAGTACCTTGCACAGCTGTAACACAACATCCCAACCCTCTATACTCAAAATCCTGACCCATGAAGGATAATATGCCAAAAACCATGTTGTCCACCTTATCTACCTGTGACACCACTTTCAATGAACTATATACCTGCACTCCAAGATCCCTCTTCCTTACAACACTCCCCGAAGCCCTGCCATTCACCGTGAAGGTACTACCTACCCTGGATAGACAACCTAAAACCTCACATGTATCTGCATTAAACTCCATTGTCCACTTGCCCAGCTGATCAAGATCCTGCTGTAACCTTTGATAACCATCTTTACTATCTACAATACCACCCACTTTTGTGTCATCTGCAAACTTGCTAATCAAGCCATGTATGTTTTAATCCAAATCATTGATGTAGATGACAAACAGTAACGGGCCCGGCACTGAACCGAGGCACACCACTAGTCACAAGCCTCCAGTTCAGAAAGCAACCTTCCACCATCACCCTCTGACTCCTTCCATGCTGATATTCTAGTCAGTCTAGGCATAGCCATATAACAATTACAGGACGGAAACAGGCCATCTTGGCCCTTCTAGTCCGTGCCGAACAGTTACTCTCACCTAGTCCCATCTACCTGCACTCAGACCATAACCCTCCATTCCTTTCCCGTCCATATACCTATCCAATTTAGTTTTAAATGATAAAATCAAACCTGCCTCCACCATTTCCACACATAAATTCCACACAGCTACCACTGTAAAGAAGCTCCCCCTCATGTTACCCCTAAACTTTTGTCCCTTAATTCTCAAATCACGTCCTCGTTTGAATCTTCCCTACTCTCAATGGAAAAAGCTTATCCACATCAACTCTGTTTATCCCTCTCATCATTTTAAAGACATCAAGTCCCCCCTTAACCTTCTGCGCTCCAAAGAATAAATACCTATCTTGTTCAACCTTTCTCTGTAACTTAGGCAACATTCTAGTAAATCTCCTCTTTCTATTTCGTTGACATCTTTCCTATAATTTGGCGACCAAAATTGTACACCATACTCCAGAATTGGCCTCACCTATGCCTTGTACAAATTTAATATTACATCCCAACTTCTATACTAAATGCTCTGATTTATAAAGGCCAGCACACCAAAAGCTTTCTTTACCACCCTATCTACATGAGATTCCACTTCAGGGAACTATGCACAGTTATTCCTAGATCCCTCTGTTCAACTGCATTCCTTAATTCGCTACCATTTACCATGTACGTCCTATTTAGTTTTGTCCTGCCAAGATGTAAATCCAAATCAAAATAGGACGTACATGGTAAATGGTAGGGAATTGAGGAATGCTGTGGAACAGAGGGATCTAGGAATAACTGTGCATAGTTCCCTGAAGGTGGAATCGCATGTAGATAGGGTGGTAAAGAAAGCCTTTGGTGTGCTGGCCTTTATAAATCAGAGCATTGAATACAGGAGTAGGGAAGTAATGTTAAAATTGTACAAGGCATTGGTAAGACCAATTCTGGAGTATGGTGTACAATTTTGGTCGCCTAGTTATAGGAAGGATGTCAACAAAATAGAGAGAGTACAGAGGAGATTTACTAGAATGTTGCCAGGGTTCCAGCAACTATGTTACAGAGAAAGGTTGAACAAGTTAGGTCTTTATTCTTTGGAGCGCAGAAGGTTAAGGGGGGACTTGATTGAGGTCTTTAAAATGATGAAAGGGATAGACAGAGTTGACGTGCATACGTTTTTCCCATTGAGGGTAGGGAAGATTCAAACAAGAGGGCATGACATGAGAATTAAGGGACAGAGGTTTCGGGGTAACGTGAGGGGGAACTTCTTTACTCAGAGGGTGGTGGCTGTGTGGAATGCGCTTCCAGCAGAAGTGGTGGAGGCAGGATCGATTTTAACATTTAAGAGTAAAGTGGATAGGTATATGGACGTGAAGGGAATGGAGGGGTATGGTCTGAGTGCAGGTAGATGGGACTAGGGGAAAACAAATGGTCGGCACGGACTGTAAGGGCCGAAAGGGCCTGTTTCCGTGCTGTAATTGTTATTATATGGTTATATGTAGCACCTCACACTTATCAGCATTAAACACCATCTGCCATCTTTCAGCCCACTCTTCCAAATGGCCTAAATCTCTCTGTAGACTTTTAAAATCGACTTCATTATCCACAACACCACATATCTTAGTATCATCTGCACACTTACTAATCCAATTTACCACACCAGATCATTGATGTATATGACAAACAACAGTGGACCCAACACGGATCCCTGAGGCACCCCACTAGTCACCGGCCTCCAACCTGACAAACAGCCATCCACCATTACTCTGGCATCTCCCATTCAGCCTGTTGAATCCATCTTGCTACTCCACTATTAATACCCAACAATTGAACCTTCTTAACCAACCTTCCATGTGGAACCTTGTCAAAGGCCTTACTGAAGTCCATACAGACAACATCCACCGCTTTACCCTCATCAATTTCCCTAGTAACCTCTTCAAAAAATTCAAGAAGATTAGTCAAACATGACCTTCCAGGCACAAATCCATGTTGACTGTTCCTAATCAGACCCTGTTTATCCAGATGATTATATATATTATCTCTAAGATAGGATAGACAATCAGCAACTTTTTGCCTGGATGGAAATGTCAAACATCAGAGGGCCTAGCTTTAAGGCCTTTACACTTTAAGGCTTTAAGGTACTCAGCACTGTGTAAAAATCATCTCTTTTACACTTTCCCCTCTCCCACCTGAATGTTACACCTGCTAGTTTTTGACATTTTCACTCTGCTAAAAAGGTTTTTACCATCTACCCTCTCCATGCGCTGATAATTTTATATATTCCCGTTGTGACACCAGAGATCCCCATTGTGACGCGAGTCAGGGCAACCTTACCCCAAATGCGACTTGCCAACCCGCTTCCTACCCTTATCCACCTCCATTACCTCATCCCCCAGCACTCCCACCCCCTCAACCTCCCTCTTTCCCCTCTCCTCCTCCCCTCCCCCACTCCCTCCCGCCCTCTCCTTTACACTATCCTCAGTCCCTCCCTCCCTCCCTCCATAACCCCTCTCCCCTCCCTACCCCTCTCTGCCCCTCCTCACCCTTATCCCACCCCCCCACTCTACCTCCTCACTGCCCTCCTCTCCTTGTATCCTCCTCTCCTGTATACCTCACTCCCTGTATCCCCCACTCCTCCCCCCATAATGAAAATGGTGGGGTTTTTTCTTTAATGAAACCTCCCCTATCCCAACTCCCCATAATGACAGAGTTTCTTTAATGTAAATGAATTTCGGGATCCCATTGTGACGTAATTGTGAGGTGGAACGCTGCTGACGGGAGGGCAAGGAAAAGAGGTTTTTCAAAGTGGTTTTTGTAAAGTTTAAAATGTAAATAACCTGTAAACTATACCATCAATCTGAATGAAACGTGTTTAATTTACATCACAGGACAATGGTGAGTAAGGTGTTACAAAAATTGCAGCACTATCGTGTAGTGGTTTTGCGCAAATATAGAAACAAACAAGATGAGTTTTAATAATATACTAGACCAAGTGCTCCCCAAACGCAACCGTTTCCTACCCGTAGCTCCCACGGTAAGCTTGGTCCTCCAAATGAAGCCGTTCCCAAACGTAAGATTCCAGCACTCCCCAGCCTCCCTCAACAGTGCATCTGCCCTGTGTGTTGCAATAGCAATTCGCCCTCCCCCTGCCAGCTGAGCCATTGTGACGTAATCAGTTAAAGCTGGTCGTGTTAAATTCAAAGTCTTTTGATTTTTTTAAACTTTAATCAGTGATAAGTCTAGAAATAAAACATAAAATGTTCAGTGAAGGTGAACTCGGCCTAGAGGGCAAACATATGAATCAGTATATGTAAAATTCTTGTGAAAGTTGTCATTTCTAAAGCTTTAATCACGAATAACGTGTCACATATAGGATAAGATCACTGCTAGCTGAGCCATTGTGACGTCATCAGTTGAAGCTGGTTGTTTAAATTTCAAAGTATTTCGACTTTTTTAGACTTTTACTCAGTAATGAGTCGAGAATAAGTTGAGAAATAAAGCATAAAATGTTCAGTGAAGGTGATCATGGCCTCAAGGAAAAAAATGTCAATCAGAATATGTAAAAATGTAATCGTTATCGTGTAGTGTTTTTGCGAAGATGTAAAGATAACCACATATACACACGTACAAGATCAGAGTTTTAATAACTATATGATATAGATATAAGGTCTCTACTCAAATGCAGAAGCTCCTCAGAAAACAGTCCAAATTTGTCCAACCTTAACCTTGAGGTTGGATGTAGTCTGAAACTAAAAATACTCAGCATTTATCTGAGGAGCGAGTAAAACAGTCACCAGTTCAGGTTAATGACCTACGGTGGACTGACATGAAACACGGACATTGTTTCACTCTTCGCTGACATGGCCTGAACTGCTGTGTATTTTCAACATTATCTGTTTTTAATTCAGCTTTCCAACATCTGCAATTGTTGCTTGGAAATTAATGCTTGTGATTATATTCCTGCAGAAAGTTACAGGTTTCGAGGAAAAGGTGACTGCCATATTCCTGTGGAAAGCATGAAGACTGAACACAAACACACATGGCCTGCCATAGACTCTTGTTTTACCAAATGGCAGATTGCTTTGGGCTTGGAATCTTGCTACCAACCCATAACAGGTTCAAAGGTTGCAACTTTTCTTTGTGACACAAAACATAATTATTGAATTGTACAATTACTTTGTTCGTCTCTCTATTCCATGCAACATAAACCAGTCAATTGCCTTAAAAAGTCTTTCTCCAGCATGTTACCATCCAACTTCAATTAAGATAGGCAAATACATGCAGCAACCCATGACTGGGACACTTCCACTGGTGAAAACATCCTCTCTGCTTCTCCATAAGAGAAGGAAAATAGTTCCACAAGCTCCGAACAGCTATATTTTGCAAACGTCAAATCAGTGAAATGTTTTTAATAAGAACAACTAATCTTGGTCAGATACAGTCTACATTCCTTTTCCAATAATGCCAGAGTACCATTACTATTTATCCCAACGGGGTTGATCATGCCACAAGCTCCATATCACAACTGTAACTGCAAACCAGCATTGAATTCTCTGCCTGAAGAATGGTCCCACTCCAAAAAAACAGCCATGCTTTTCTTCCACAAGCCTACGCTTGGTCTCACCGATGTAGATCAGCTGACATCCAGAGCAGCAGATGCAATAGATGAGGTTGGAGGAGATGCCGGTGAACCTCTGTCGCACCTCGAACGACTGCTTGGGTCCTTGAAATGAGTCGAGGGGGGAGGGAAAGTGGCAAGTGTAGCATCTCTTGAGGTTGCAAGGGAAAGTGCCCGGGGATGGGGTGGTGCGGGGAGGGAAGGGAAAAATTGACCAGGGGGTTACGGAGGGAGTGGTCTTTGCGGAAAGCAGACAGGGGGGGAGATGGGAAGATGTGGCGAGTGGTGGGGTCACGTTGGAGGTGGTGAAAATGACGGAGGACTATGTGTTTTATGTGATGGCTAGTGGGGTGAAAGGTGAGGACTAGGGGCACTCTGCCCTTGTTACGAGTGCGGGGGGGATGGGGAGAGAGAGCAGTGTTACGGGGTATTGAAGAGATCCTGGTGCGAGCCTCATCTATAGTAGGGGAGGGGAACCCCGTTCCCTGAAGAATGAGGACATTTGTGATGCCCCGGTGTGGAACACCTCATCCTGGGAGCTGATGCGGCGCAGACGGAGGAATTGGGAGTAGGGGATGGAGTCCTTAAAGGAAGCAGGGTGGGAAGAAGTGTAGTCTAGAATTGTAGACTAGAACATTGACTTCTCCAATTTCCGGTAGCCCTTGCTGTCTCCTCCCCTTCTCAGCTCTCCCTCAGCCTCCTCTTCCATTCTCCTTTCTTCTCCCCCCCCACCCCCCCACCCTACATCAGTCTGAAGAAGGGTTTTGGGCAGAAACATTGCCCATTTCCTTTGCTCCATAGATGCTGCTGCACCCGCAAAGTTATTTTCTATTTTTCCAGTTGTGATAAAATGTCCTCAACCCATCTTGAAATGCCAACTGTATCTCTTCCCAGAAAATGCTGCATGACCTACCTAGTTAATTTCTGGCTCCGAATAAAATTACAATCTTTGCAAATGAAGGAATGTTCTCTCGAACAGGTTTTCAACAGCTTATAAAAGAATGCAGCTGGACAAGGCTTCATTGAAAGAAGTGTGTAACACCATTGGTCCATTTTCTAATGCAGGTTAACTAAATTAAACGCGCAACAAAATACCTCATACCATTTAGCAACGTAACAAAATTCTGAGATATTAAAATCAAGTCTTCAATTTATCCCGACAGATAAAGCATAAAAAGAACTTTAATATGACACCTAATTCACTTTCATATTTTCAGTATTAAAAAAGTTATGGCCATTTTCATACTCGTAAATTAGCATCTTATTCCCCATTGCCTTTCAATTGACTTAACTCAAAATCTGTGATCTAGGACAGTCAAAAGCCTGTAACATTCTTAAAAATTAAGAGAACTCAATGAAATTTTCAGTTATTATAGACTGAAGCATTCTGAAACAAATATGAAACAATCTTACTTGGATGACCTGAAATTAAAGCATATAATTAATTAGTTACCTAATTGTAGCTAATTACAAAATTAATTAGTCACTCCCAAACCACAGGAGGCAGACAAGTGGGTCATGGTTAGGAAGGGCAAGGGGCAGGGGCAGGGGCTAGAGAGTACCCCTGTGACCGTACACCTGGAAAATAGGTACTCGGGTTTGAGTACGATTGGAGGGGACAGCCTAGCTGGGGGCAGCAACAGCGGCCGGGCCTCCGGCACAGAGACCCGCCCTGATGCTCAGAAGGGTAGCAAAAAGAGGAGGGCAATTGTAATAGGGGACTCTATATTTAGGGGGTCGGATAGGCGATTCTGTAGATGCAGTCGGGAGACCCGGATGGTAGTTTGCCTCCCTGGTGCCAGGGTCTCACATGTGTCAGAACGTGTCCAAAAGATTCTGATAAGGGAGGGAGAGGAGCCTGATGTTGTGGTACACATAGGTACCAATGACATAGGCAGAAAAAGTAACGAGGTCCTGAAGGGAGAATTTAGGGAGTTGGGGGGAAAGTTAAGGAGAAGGACCAAAAGGGTAACGATTTCAGGATTACTGCCTGTGCCGCGTGACAGTGATAGTAGGAATGAAATGAGGTGGAGGATAAATGCGTGGCTGAGGGACTGGTGCAGTGGGCAGGGATTCAAGTTTCTTGATCACTGGGACCTCTTTTGGGGAAGGCATGATCTGTACACAAAGGACGGGTTGCACTTGAACCCGAGGGGGACCAATATCCTGGCAGGGAGATTTGCAAAGGCCACTGGGGAGACTTTAAACTAGAAAGGCTGGGGGCAGGGACTCGGGTAGAGGGGGCTAGGGGTCAGGGTGTGGGGCAAGAGGCAGAGAAGGGAAGCACTCGGATCCAAAATGTAGGCGAGAAAGATGAAAAAGATAATAGACAGAGAATAAGGGATGGTGGGTTTCTAAATTGTGTATATTTTAATGCTAGGAGCATTGTAAGTAAGGTGGATGAACTTAGAGCCTGGATTGACGCCTGGAAATATGATGTTGTGGCAATCAGTGAAACATGGTTGCAGGAGGGCTGTGATTGGAAACTAAATATTCCAGGATTTCGTTGCTTCAGGTGTGATAGAATTGGAGGGACCAGAGGGGAAGGTGTTGCATTGCTTGTCAGAGAAGATATTACAGCAGTGCTTTGGCAGGATAGATTAGAGGGCTCGTCTAGGGAGGCTATTTGGGTGGAACTGAGAAGTGGGGACGGTGTAGCAACACTTTTATGGGTGTATTATAGACCGCCAAATGGGGAGCGAGAATTGGAAGAGCAAATATGTAAGGAGATAGCAGATATTAGTAGTAAGCACAAGGTAGTGATTGTGGGAGATTTCAATTTTCCAAAAATAGACTGGGAAACACATTCTGTAAATGGGCTGGATGGTTTGGAGTTTGTAAAATGTGTGCAGGATAGTTTTTTTGCAGCAGTACATAGAGGTATTGACCAGAGAAGGGGCAGTGCTGGACCTCCTGTTAGGAAATGAGGCAGGTAAGGTGACGGAGGTATGCGTTGGTGAGCACTTCGGGACCAGTGATCACAATACCATTAGTTTCAATATAATTATGGAGAGAGTCAGAACTGGACCTAGGATGGAGATTTTTGATTGGAGAAAGGCTAACTTTGAGGGAATGCGTAAGGATTTTAAAGGAGTGAATTGGGACACTTTGTTTCATGGGAAGGATGTAGAAGAGAAATGGAGGACATTTAAAGGGGAAATTGTAAGAGTACAGAATCTTTATGTCCCTGTTAGGTTGAAAGGAAATAATAAAAATTGGAAAGAGCCATGGTTTTCAAGGGAAATTGGACACTTGTTTCGAAAAAAGAGAGATATCTACAATAATTATAGGAGGCATGGAGTAAATGAGGTGCTAGAGGAGTATAAAGAATGTAAAAAGAATCTTAAGAAAGAAATTAGGAAGGCTAAAAGAAGATATGAGGTTGCTTTGGCAAGAAAGGTGAAAGTAAACCCAAAGGGTTTCTACAGCTATATTAATAGCAAAAGGATAACGAGGGATAAAATTGGACCATTAGAGAACCAGAATGGACAGCTATCTGCAGAGCCAAAAGAGATGGGGGAGATATTGAACAATTTATTTTCTTCGGTATTCACCAAGGAGAAGGATATTGAACTCTGAGTTAAGGGGAAAAAGTAGAGTAGCAATGGAAACTATGAGATTCAAAGAGGAGGAAGTACTGACACTTTTGAAAAATATAAAAGTGGATAAGTCTCCAGGTCCTGACAGGATATTCCCTAGGACATTGAGGGAAGTTAGTGTAGAAATAGCAGGAGCTATGACAGAAATATTTCAAATGTCATTAGAAACGGGAATAGTGCCGGAGGATTGGCGTACTGTGCATGTTGTTCCATTGTTTAAAAAGGGTTCAAAGAATAAACCTAGCAATTATAGACCTATTAGTTTGACGTCAGTGGTGGGCAAATTAATGGAAAGGATACTTAGAGATAATATATATAAGCATCTGGATAAACAGGGTCTGATCAGGAACAGTCAACATGGATTTGTGCCTGGAAGGTCATGTTTGACAAACCTTCTTGAATTTTTTTGAAGCGGTAACTAGGGAAATTGATGAGGGTAAAGCAGTGGATGTTGTCTATATGGATTTCAGTAAGGCCTTTGACAAGGTTCCCCATGGAAGGTTGGTTAAGAAGGTTCAATCTTTGGGTGTTAATGGCGGAGTAGCAAGATGGATTCAACAGTGGCTGAATGGGAGATGTCAGAGGCTGGATGGCTGTTTGTCAGGTTGGAAGCCGGTGACCAGTGGGGTGCCTCAGGGATCTGTGTTGGGTCCACTGTTGTTTGTCATGTACATCAATGATCTGGATGATGGGGTGGAAAATTGGATAAGTAAGTATGCAGATGATACTAAGATAGGTGGTGTTGTGGATAATGAAGTAGATTTTCAAAGTCTACAGAGAGATTTGGGCCTTCTGGAAAAGTGAGCTGAAAGATGGCAGATGGAGTTCAATGCTGTTAAGTGTGAAGTGCTACATCTTGGCAGGACAAATCAAAATAGGAAGTACATGGTAAATGGTAGGGAATTGAGGAATGCTGTGGAACAGAGGGATCTAGGAATAACTGTGCATAGTTCCCTGAAGGTGGAATCGCATGTAGATAGGGTGGTAAAGAAAGCCTTTGGTGTGCTGGCCTTTATAAATCAGAGCATTGAATATAGGAGTAGGGATGTAATGTTAAAATTGTACAAGGCATTGGTAAGACCAATTCTGGAGTATGGTGTACAATTTTGGTCGCCTAGTTATAGGAAGGATGTCAACAAAATAGAGAGAGTACAGAGGAGATTTACTAGAATGTTGCCAGGGTTCCAGCAACTATGTTACAGAGAAAGGTTGAACAAGTTAGGTCTTTATTCTTTGGAGCGCAGAAGGTTAAGGGGGGACTTGATTGAGGTCTTTAAAATGATGAAAGGGATAGACAGAGTTGACGTGGATACGTTTTTCCCATTGAGGGTAGGGAAGATTCAAACAAGAGGGCATGACATGAGAATTAAGGGACAGAGGTTTCGGGGTAACGTGAGGGGGAACTTCTTTACTCAGAGGGTGGTGGCTGTGTGGAATGCGCTTCCAGCAGAAGTGGTGGAGGCAGGATCGATTTTAACATTTAAGAGTAAAGTGGATAGGTATATGGACGTGAAGGGAATGGAGGGGTATGGTCTGAGTGCAGGTAGATGGGACTAGGGGAAAACAAATGGTCGGCATGGACTGGAAGGGCCGAGAGGGCCTGTTTCCGTGCTGTAATTGTTATATGGTCATATGTTATATGTTATATGGTTAAATTACTAGATCTAAACATCTATCCATTTCTTAAGAAAAGATTAACATTTTTAAATTGCCTAAGTGTCCAAATAACATTCACACAATAATTCACAATATAACATGATTTTTAAATCTCATTTTCATGAATTTATAGGCCCAATGAAAGGAATTTAGTGTTTAATTCCTGTAAATTAATGGCCATTTGCGATTTGATAAATCAACTTGCGAGCGGGTTTTAGTAGAATGCGGTGGATTGGAACGTTGCGGTTTGCGGTGAATTTAACCCACAGTCGGCAGGAAAAATATTACCGGTTCGTATATATTTTTTGTCCCCATTTCGCAACATGAAAATTTGATTAAATGCTTCCTAAGAACCACGTTTTTATGTAAAAATAAACAGTGTACCTTCTTTTCTCCCCTACGTAAAATCCTTCTCGTTGTCGGCGCTCACGGCTTTAGAAGATGTTTTTAAATTACTCTAGCTAATAAATGATCTAGTGTAGTTTAAAAATACCTTCATAAAACAAATGTCGGAGCGATTTCTCTTTAGCAACGAAATCCCGAGATGGATCGACTTGAACTGTCTGGAGAAAAACGGTATTTTAAACCCGCCCCCCACTGAAATGCGCTAAAGTCGCGCACACGAGGAGTGGCAGAACTGCAGCGCCGCTAAAGGTAAGTATTGTAACATACCTATACCATTTCCTCTTGCCACGCTGTCTTCACTTGCCTTTGACCCCGAAACATCTGGAAAACCAAACCATAGTTCATCAGGACCAATTGTTATGCTCATGAATTATCTGCATATTTTAATATGCCTATTAATTTAAATCAACTTACCGTCTCGAACTGGTGAGAACACATCTCCAAAGCTGTTTCCACCCAAACAATCAAGGTTCTTAAAACTACCACTGCTATCCGCGACCTTTGTATTTTCCGTCTCTTTGGATGGAATGACATCTAAACTGGTACTGTGTGATAAACCTGCAAACACAGTAATGACAAACATGCTATTAATGTTAAGAAAACATTACTATTACACCTGTTTTGTTTACATTAGAGGACGGCTATCCAGAGAACAATGCAGTCATAATCCCAAACAAAGGATTCATTGGAGTAGAAATTAATTCTCAGTTACATGAACAGAACAGTAATATAGCAGTCGTGGTATGTTGATCTTTATTTTGAAATCATTGCAACTGTATTTCAGCTGGAATAAGCTGCAGAAGTGGAGTACAATGTACAATTGCTGCTATACATTGCCATTCAAGTACACGATTAACTTATAATCCTCAGTGCAAGAATATTCTGCCAAATGACAAGATTAATTCTAACTTCATTTTCTTCTCACATCATCATTCAGTTTTTTTACTATAACATATGGTACACAGAAGATAGGGTTGAAATCAAAGTGGTTTTACCATGAATTTTAAACATTTGCAATGTTTAAGAAACAGTTAGACAGCCGCATGTACAGGACAGGTTTAGAGGGATATGGGCCAAACACAGGCAGGGACTAGTGTGGATCGGCCACGTTGGCTGGTATGTGCAGGTTGGGCCGAAGGGCCTGTTTCCACTCTGTAAGACCCAGTGACTCTATAAGTTTTCAAACCATAGCAAAATGTTTACTTTTTATTTAGATTATATTTTACTGCCACGTATTTATTTACTTTGTTCTGTTGTCCCGACATTAAAAGTCAGCATAGAAATGGAATTACATCTATTTCAAAGTGGGATGAAGTGACCAATACTCCAGCCTGAAATAATTCCATGAGTTTGTATTCTTTGAGGTTTTGGAAGCTTGCTCCAATTTGGTGATGCATAGAATTCAGTTTTACAAGAGTAGGATTTGTACTTCTGGCCTCATGTTTACCGGTCCAAAGTTAGAGTTGTGTGGCGGTAACATACTCCTGACAAGGTTTGGCATGCGCAACAGAAACAATACGGAGACCACTTAGTTAAAACTTTGTACTGAACGCTCCAATCACTTTTCTAAGTAACCTATCAACACGTCATAGAGACATAGAGCCTTACAGCATGGAAACAGGCCCTTCAGCCCAACTTGCCCACACCGGCTCACATGTCTCACCTACGCGAGTCCCACTTGCCTGCGTTTGACCCTGTCCTATCCACGTATGCGTCAAAATGTTTCTTTAGCGTAGTATTAAACAAAGTATTCACAAGATTTGGCAAGGTGATCCCTGGACACTTGTCGGACATGAAGCGTTAACAGTGCTGTGTAGAGGTAGAGTTAACACAAATACCACAATGGATACCACAATGGATTCATCCTCTTTCCATGAAATAAACAGTTTCGACAGCTTTTATGGTCACTTAATTATGCTCTTAATTGCACATTTGTATAAATTGCAAATAGGTTATCTGTCCTACCTTTCCCTTCTAGATTAGCTTCAGCTCCTTTGACTTCTGGAATGAAAGGAGTTACTTTAACAGTTGGAGCAGTTGACATTAGTGTAGCAAAATCCAGGATCTCTTTTGGCGCACTGTTCGGCTTAGCTGCAGGCCTCTTTATGGCTCCAATTGACAACACGGTCGAAGTCCTGTTTACAATGCTCTTATTCCCATTTGACTGGAAGAGAAAAAAAAGTTCATTTAAAATTATGAAATATTAACTAGGTCGGCATGACGCAGTGGTAATGTTGCTGCCTATCAGCGCCAGAGACCCAGGTTTGATCCTGACTACGGGCATTGTCTGTACCGAGTTTGTACGTTCTCCCTGGGACCACGTAGGTCTTCTCTGTATCTCTAAACTAAATTGTCCACTTAATCCAATAAGAACAAAAATCATTACACACATTTGTTACCCCATCATATTTGCTCTTAAAAGCAATCCTTGGCTTTCATAAGATCAGAAGTGATAGGAGTAGAATTTGGTCATTCGGCCGATCAAGTCTACTCCGCCATTCAATCATGGCTGATCTATCTCTCCCTCCTAACCCCATTCTCCTGCCTTCTCCCCATAACCTCTGACACCTGTACTAATCAAGAATCTATCTCTACCTTAAAAATATCAATTGACTTGGCCTCCAGCCTTCTGTGGCAAATAATTCCACATTTTCACCGCTCTCTGAATAAAGAAATTCCTCCTCATCTCCTTCCTAAAAGAACATCCTTTAATTCTGAGGCTATGACCTCAAGTCCTGGACTTCCCCACCTAGTGGAAACATCATCTCCACTTCCATTTTATCCAAGCCGTTCGCTATTCTGTATGTTTCAATGAGGTCCTCCCTCATTCTTCTGAACTACAGCAAAAGTAGACCCAGTGCCGTCAAAAGCTCATCATCTGTGGCAACGAATTCCACGGATTCAAAGTAACCAAATTTTGACACCTCTGGTCCAATAGTAATGAACATCTTCTGTTCTGTTTTCAAGGGCTTAACATTTGTGTTGATGTGTGATGCCTACAATTGTGCACAATATTCTGTATGACACACAAGATGACATTTCTTGAACTTATTCCAGTCCTGTTTGATTACAGAAGTAATGCCTGACGATTGAGGTAAACCCAAAGGTCCATACACCACTAGCAGAATTATAGCTTGAGTGTACAGTTTTAGTGACATCACTACAAGAAAGATGTAATTGCTGTGCATAGTTTTGTTAAGAGATACAGCGGGGATCAGGCCCTTCGGCCCACCAGCGATCACCCCGTACACTAACACTATCCTACACACGAGGGACAAGTTACAATTTTACCAAGCCAATTAAGCTACAAGCCTGTACGTCTTTGGAGTCAGGGGGGGAAACCAGAGGCCCTGTAGAAAACCCACACAGGTCACAGGGAGAATGTACAAACTTCATCCAGACAGCACCATAGATGCCAACCCTAAATTTAGTTCACAGTAACATTCAACCCATTTGTCCGTAACAAATGGGGTTAAATGCATTTCTCTCCGTAACATACTCACTTGGAGTTGTTGCCGGCGGCTATGCGCCTGCGCACTGGTGCAGATCAGCGGGCTGCCGGCGGGCGGGTGCGGCACATGCGCACTCGGCGACAGAGGGCAACACCGCTGCTGGGCTCCAGACCGCCTCAACGGTGTCCTAATTGTAACTTTGTCTCTCACCGTTATAATGTGTGCCCTGCGTTGGGGAAAACCTGTAACTTTTGCAACAAGCTCGGGCACTTTTCAGGCGCATGTCGTTCCTGTGGGAACAGTGCCCAGCCACAGCAGAAGCCGTCTCGTTATCTGACTCGTGATGATTCAGTGTCTGGTTCGTATCTGCAGCACGATGATCTTCCCCCGTCTGACCCTGAATCTGTGCAGAGCGAGCTGGAGGTGTTTTCCTTGCGAGGTGCAGCTGGACTGATAACGGACCCGACCGTCCAAATCACGGTGAATGGCACGGCCTTCTCTGCTAAGGTAGACACTGGTGCAGCTGCCAACGTTATGTCAACACGCCTGTTTAACAAGATAAGAAATAATGAGCATGTTTCCACAGACAGTGCTGTTCTCCGTGCCTATGGGGGCGGCGTGCTTGTTCCTGTGGGGAAAGGTGACTCTCCACTGCACGGTGCGGTCGGCCACTCGGCCCCTCTCTTTTTTCCTGTTGGACAGTAAATGTGTCCCCCTGCTAGGCGTGGAGGCCTGCCAGGACCTCGGGTTGGTGCGTTTCCACAGCGATGTCCACCTGGTTGAGGCGTCCCTGGATCCGCTGGCCGAGTTCCCGGACCGGTTTGACTCGAAGCTGGGGAGGTTGCCGTGCAGCTACAAGATTGCCATCGATCCAGACGTTACGCCAGTTGTCCGTCCCCCGCACCGGGTGTCCTTTGCCATGAGGGGCAAGGTCGAGTCTGCTCTTCGCGAGATGGTGGCCACGGGCATCCTGGCGCCCGTTATGGCCTCCACCCAATGGGTTTCGACTATGGTTGTTGCTGCAAAGAAGGACAAGAGCGAAATACGGATCTGCATCAACCCCAAAGACTTGAACTTGGCCATCAGGCGCCCGCACTATCCCATGCGGGCGGTGGAGGAAGTTGCTGCACAGGTCGGCCCTGCCACCGTGTTCTCGGTTCTTGATGCCAAGAGTTCGTTCTGGCAGATTCCTCTGGACGAGCGGTCCTCGCACCTGACAACCTTCAGCACACCTTTCGGCAGGTATCGCTTCCTCCGCATGCCGTTTGGGATCAACTCTGCCAGTGAGGTGTTCCAGAGGACCATGGAACAACTGTTTGCTGGACTTCCGTGTGCCATCATTGTCGACGACATCCTGGTTTATGGGAAGGATGTCGCTGAGCACGACCGCCACCTTCGTCAGGTGCTGCAGCGGGCCCGGGAGATCAACCTGAAGCTCAACCCGAAAAAATGCCGATTCCGGGTCCCTGAGGTCACCTACGTGGGTCATGTTTTCACGGCATCGGGGCTGAAGCCTGACCCGCAGAAGACGGCCGCTATATCCGAGATGCCTGCGCTGGTGGATGTGCCTGGCCTGCAGCGTTTCTTGGGCATGGTTAACTACCTGGGAAAGTTTATCCCCGACCTGAGCGAACTGAGTGCCCCTCTGCGGGATCTGGTGAAAAAGGACACTGCCTGGGATTGGTTCCCGCAACACCAGCGCGCGTTTGACACCCTCAAGTCCAAGCTGGTCAGCATGCCGACGCTGAAGTACTTCGATCTACAGCGCCCCATCGTTCTCACGTGTGATGCCTCAAAGTTTGGCCTCGGGGCCGCCTGCCTGCAGATCCATGACGGGGTGCAACTGCCTGTATCTTACGCGTCCCGCACAATGACGTCCGCTGAGCAAAACTATGCCCAGATTGAAAAGGAGCTGCTGGCAGTTGTTTTCGCCTGCTCCAAATTCAAGGACTATATCCTGGGTAGCTGTTTCACTGTCGAGACGGACCACCAGCCGCTGGTCACCATCCTCAACAAGCCAATACACATGGCCTCCTCCCGGCTCCAGCGCATGATGCTCCAGCTGCAACGCTTCACTTTTGCGGTGGTTTACCGCAAGGGCAGGGACATGGTTCTTGCGGACACGCTGTCGCGAGCGCCTCTTTCATCCACGACCCAGCATCCGTATGAGGCGTCCGATTTGATGGTTTGGGGCGTGAACTTCGTGCCCTCTGGTCAGTTGAAGTCCCTAGCCGAGCACACGGCAGCAGACGCTTCGCTACAGCAGCTGGCCGCGATCATCCAGCAAGGTTGGCCAGACCGTCGTTCTTCCCTGCCGGACGCAGCGGTGCCTTACTTCTTGGTTCGTGATGAGTTGGTGCTGCGTGGTGGTGTGATAGTGAAGGGGCACAAGGTGGTGGTGCCCGAAGCACTACGAGAACAATACTTTGAGACGGCTCATCGTGGCCATCCCGGGGCCGAGGCGACCCTTTCCATCGCGCAGAGCCAGTTCTTCTGGCCCGACATGCCTCGCTACTTCCGGGATAGGGTCTCCGCGTGCCCTACCTGTAACAGCCTCGCTCCTCAACAACAGCGGCAGCCGCTCCTGCAGCAGCCAGCTGCTGACCTGCCATGGTCTGCGCTAGCAACTGACATCTTTGAGTGGCACGGAAAGCACTTCCTGGTGCTTGTCGACTCGTACTCCAGCTGGTTCGAAGTTGACCAGCTCCACTCGCTCTCTTCCTCCGCAGTCATCGACAAGTTGCGCCGCCACTTTGCCACATTCGGGTCTCCCGCCAGCCTGCAGTCGGACAACGGCAGCCAGTTCACCAGTGCCGAGTTCCGAGAGTTTGCTGACCGTTGGAACTTTCGACATTACACCAGCAGCCCGGAATACCCACAGAGCAATGGACTGGCCGAGCGCGCGGTTCGCAGTGCTAAAGAGTTGTTGGAACGTTGCCGCCTATCCCGCACCGACATCTACCTGGCCCTGCTGAACCTCCGCAACATCTCCCGCGACCGTGCCCTGGGCTCCCCGGCTCAGCGCCTAATGTCCCGAGTGACGAGGCCCACGGTCCCGGTGTCTCAACAGTCCCTGTCCCCCTCCGTCCTGAAACCTGCCTTGGTCCGGGAACGCATTGCTGTCAAACACCGTATCCAGAAGCGTTCCCATGACAGGTCTTGCCGTGTTCTCTGTCTCTTCTCCCCGGTCAGGTAGTCCGTATGTGGTCCCCTTCTGGCCGCTCCGGGCTGGCTGTGGTCGTTGGCTCTGCCGGTTCCCCTCGCTCCTACCTTGTCAACCGCGACGGCAGGGTGTTCCGCCGGTCCCGCCAGCATCTCCGGCTCATGAACGAGCCTCTCCCTTCCCCGGCGGCTCCTTATGCCCCTCCGCTGCCTCTGTCGCAGCCCTGTGCTCTGCCAGTTCCTCTGGGGCCGGCCTCCCCTCGTCCTCCTCCGGAGCGTCTTTCTCCGGCTTCCCAGCCTTTCTCTTCCCCTCCCTCCCCGCTGCCTTCATCGCCTAGGGGTTCTCCTGTCCATAGCCCCCACCTTGATCCAGCGTTCCCGCTTGTTGCTGTCGGGGAAGGAGGTGATGGCGAGGTGCGGACCCGGTCTGGTCGCCTGGTCAGGCCGCCGGTCCGCTACGGCGATTACGTGTGATTATGTACCCCTTTAATTTACTGTTTGTACTTACCCTGGCGTATGAGACGTGGTCGCCCTGTCACTCACTGCTTGTTTTGGTAGAGGAAGGATGTAGATGCTTGTGTGTACACCTTTAATTGCTAGTAAGATGTCCATGCTAACCACTCCCCCAGCAGTCAGTATAATTGTAACCCGCACGCCCCTAGCTCTCTCTCTAGTGCTCGTGACAGACCACGTACAGCCAGGGCTATGTATGCTGTGTGTTTAATAAAAGTACTTAAGACTTAAAGACATCATAGTACGATCTTCAGCAAGGTTGCCGGCGGGTCTGCGCCTGCGCACTGGTGCAGATCAGCGGGCTGCCGGCGGGCGGGTGCGGCACATGCGCACTTGGCAAGGTTGCCGGCGGGTTTGCGCCTGCGCACTGGGTGGGGGTGGGGGTGGGGGGGGGGGGAGGCCCGGTGATGGGGCTGCCGCGAGCGGCCGGCTGGTGGCAAGAAAGTGCCGGGCTCTGGGCCGGGCGTGGCTGCGAGCTGCCGGGCTGGCAAACCGGGGGCACATGGCGCCGGCGTTCACCACGGGAGGAACACCGGCGCGGCGGTGTTCCGTAACAGCATGTTTGGCTGCCGGAACACCGTAAAAAGGTTATTTCGCCGGGACAAAATACGGCGAATCCGGGACACTTGGCATCTCTGCAGCACTCATGGTCATGAACGAAACCGGGTCTGTGGCGCTATAAGGCAGCAACTCATCAACAGCCGTTCAATGGATGTTGTCAGCACTGAAAAATGTTAGTTCCAAAAGTTTGGATTTGCTTTCAATAGGCTGCGAGAAGACATAATTGAAGTACATCAAATTTTGAGAGTAAATAGGAAAACCCTTTTTCCTTCAGCATGAAGGTAAAAAAATAAGGGGGCACAGATTGTAGGTAATTGGTAAAATGATTATGGGGAAAACTCAGGGAAAGATATCACCCAGCTGTTTGGTGGTCCAGAACCTACTCGTGAAAAAGTGGCCGATAAAAAGCCTTTCAGAAGTACTTGGATATGCACATGAAGAGATGTGATCTGTTGGGCTATAGACCTCCTGCAGGGTGGTGGTATTAGGTTGCTATTCGCTTAGGCAGCTCTTTTTCAACCAATGTGAGTAATGCCTGAGATAGTTTTTAACTCCACAATTCTTACGGGATAATGAAAAATGTCCTCCAATTTGGTGTTGCATTGCTTGTCAGAGAAGATATTACAGCAGTGCTTTGGCAGGATAGATTAGAGGGCTCGTCTAGGGAGGCTATTTGGGTGGAACTGAGAAGTGGGAACGGTGTAGCAACACTTTTAGACGTGTATTATAGACCGCCAAATGGGGAGCGTGAATTGGAAGAGCAAATATGTAAGGAGATAGCAGATATTAGTAGTAAGCACAAGGTAGTGATTGTGGGAGATTTCAATTTTCCAAAAATAGACAGGGAAACACATTCTGTAAATGGGCTGGATGGTTTGGAGTTTGTAAAATGTGTGCAGGATAGTTTTTTGCAGCAGTACATAGAGGTATCGACCAGAGAAGGGGCAGTGCTGGACCTCCTGTTAGGAAATGAGGCAGGTCAGGTGACGGAGGTATGCGTTGGTGAGCACTTCGGGACCAGTGATCACAATACCATTAGTTTCAATATAATTATGGAGAGAGTCAGAACTGGACCTAGGGTGGAGATTTTTGATTGGAGAAAGGCTAACTTTGAGGGAATGCGTAAGGATTTTAAAGGAGTGAATTGGGACACTTTGTTTCATGGGAAGGATGTAGAAGAGAAATGGAGGACATTTAAAGGGGAAATTGTAAGAGTACAGAATCTTTATGTCCCTGTTAGGTTGAAAGGAAATAGTAAAAATTGGAAAGAGCCATGGTTTGCAAGGGAAATTGGACACTTGTTTCGAAAAAAGAGAGATATCTACAATAATTATAGGAGGCATGGAGTAAATGAGGTGCTAGAGGAGTATAAAGAATGTAAAAAGAATCTTAAGAAAGAAATTAGGAAGGCTAAAAGAAGATATGAGGTTGCTTTGGCAAGAAAGGTGAAAGTAAACCCAAAGGGTTTCTACAGCTATATTAATAGCAAAAGGATAACGAGGGATAAAATTGGACCATTAGAGAACCAGAATGGACAGCTATCTACAGAGCCAAAAGAGATGGGGGAGATATTGAACAATTTCTTTTCTTCGGTATTCACCAAGGAGAAGGATATTGAACTCTGTGAGTTAAGGGGAAAAAGTAGAGTAGCTATGGAAACTATGAGATTCAAAGAGGAGGAAGTACTGACACTTTTGAAAAATATAAAAGTGGATAAGTCTCCAGGTCCTGACAGGATATTCCCTAGGACATTGAGGGAAGTTAGTGTAGAAATAGCAGGAGCTATGACAGAAATATTTCAAATGTCATTAGAAACGGGAATAGTGCCGGAGGATTGGCGTACTGCGCATGTTGTTCCATTGTTTAAAAAGGGTTCAAAGAATAAACCTAGCAATTATAGACCTATTAGTTTGACGTCAGTGGTGGGCAAATTAATGGAAAGGATACTTAGAGATAATATATATAAGCATCTGGATAAACAGGGTCTGATCAGGAACAGTCAACATGGATTTGTGCCTGGAAGGTCATGTTTGACAAACCTTCTTGAATTTTTTGAAGCTGTAACTAGGGAAATTGATGAGGGTTAAAGCAGTGGATGTTGTCTATATGGATTTCAGTAAGGCCTTTGACAAGGTTCCCCATGGAAGGTTGGTTAAGAAGGTTCAATCTTTGGGTGTTAATGGCGGAGTAGCAAGATGGATTCAACAGTGGCTGAATGGGAGATGTCAGAGAGTAATGGTGGATGGCTGTTTGTCAGATTTCAAAGTCTACAGAGAGATTTGGGCCATTTGGAAAAAGTGGGCTGAAAGATGGCAGATGGAGTTTAATGCTGATAAGTGTGAAGTGCTACATCTTGGCAGGACAAATCAAAATAGGACGTACATGGTAAATGGTAGGGAATTGAGGAATGCTGTGGAACAGAGGGATCTAGGAATAACTGTGCATAGTTCCCTGAAGGTGGAATCGCATGTAGATAGGGTGGTAAAGAAAGCCTTTGGTGTGCTGGCCTTTATAAATCAGAGCATTGAATATAGGAGTAGGGAAGTAATGTTAAAATTGTACAAGGCATTGGTAAGACCAATTCTGGAGTATGGTGTACAATTTTGGTCGCCTAGTTATAGGAAGGATGTCAACAAAATAGAGAGTACAGAGGAGATTTACTAGAATGTTGCCAGGGTTCCAGCAACTATGTTACAGAGAAAGGTTGAACGTTAGGTCTTTATTCTTTGGAGCGCAGAAGGTTAAGGGGGGACTTGATTGAGGTCTTTAAAATGATGAAAGGGATAGACAGAGTTGACGTGGATACGTTTTTCCCATTGAGGGTAGGGAAGATTCAAACAAGAGGGCATGACATGAGAATTAAGGGACAGAGGTTTCGGGGTAACGTGAGGGGGAACTTCTTTACTCAGAGGGTGGTGGCTGTGTGGAATGAGCTTCCAGCAGAAGTGGTGGAGGCAGGATCGATTTTAACATTTAAGAGTAAAGTGGATAGGTATATGGACGTGAAGGGAATGGAGGGGTATGGTCTGAGTGCAGGTAGATGGGACTAGGGGAAAACAAATGGTCGGCACGGACTGGAAGGGCCGAGAGGGCCTGTTTCCGTGCTGTAATTGTTATATGGTTATATTATATGTTATTGAAATTTGTGAAGATCGAGGTCATTATCTTCAGTATCTGTCTAGGTTTAGCTCCTCAAGCATCGGCTCCATCTTCAACCAGGCCAGATTCAGCATTTCTCCTCCGTGATATACATAACTGCCTCTTCTGCAATGACTGTGACCTCCTTAGGTTTTCTGCTGCTGAAACATTTATCTATAATGGGGCGGCACAATGGCAAAGCACCAGAGACCCGGGTTCAATCCTGATTACAGGTGCTGTCTGTCCGGAGTTTGTAAGTTCTTCCGGTGACTTGGGTGGGACTCTCCCAAGTGCTCCGGTTTCCTCCCACATTCCAAAGTTGTGCAGGTTTGTAGGTTAGTTGGCTTCTGCAAATTGTCCCCGGTGCGCAGTGTAGAACCAGTGTGAATGGGTGATTGTTGGTCACCATGGACTCGGTGGGCTGAAGGGCCTGTTTTCGCAATGTATCTCTAAACTAAAAACCTAAACAAAAAATGTATTTTTCATTTTTGTGAAAAATTACAAAACACTATTGTAATCTTTAGATTTCACTATTCCAATGGACTAACTGAACCCTGGATTTTCACCGCTGCATGCTCAACTTACTGGGCCAGAATATCAGAAGTTCTTTCCCTTTCTTCAATCTTTCTCTCATCATTTTCACATACATTGCAAAAACGTATCTTTACTCAAGTTATTGTTATTCTATTTCATATTTTCATATGGCTTGATGCTTGAAGGTCATATGTGAACCTGGACAATGACTGCCAAATTATCAAATTCTACGTTTTGAAACCAAATATATAATTTGTGACAGCGCCCCCTGCCTCAGGTCACTCTGATTCCTTTCACTGTCTGACAGGCAGGAGAGGCCAATCCTCAGCATTATTGCTAATAGCCAGGTCCAATTAGGTGACAATAGACAATAGGTGCAGGAGTAGGCCTTTCGGCCTTCGAGCCAGCACCGCTATTCAACGTGATCATGGCTGATCATCCCCAATCAGTACCCCGTTCCTGCCTTCTCCCCTGACTCTGCTATTTTTAAAAGCCCTATCTACCTCTCTTGAATGCATCCACGGAACCCGCCTCCACCGCCCTCTGAGGCAGAAAATTCCACAGACTCACCACTCTCTGTGAGAAAAAGTGTTTCCTCGTCTCCGTTCTAAATGGCTTACTCCTTATTCTTAAACTGTGGCCCCTGGTTCTGGACTCCCGTAAATTGGGAACACGTTTCCTGCCTCTAGCATGTCCAAACCCTTAACAATCTTTTATGTTTCAATGAGATACCCTCTCATCCTTCTAAACTCCAGAGTGCATTAGCCCAGCTGCTCCATTCTCTCAGCATATGACAGTCCCACCATCCCGGGAATTAACCTTGTAAACCTACGCTGCACTCCCTCAATAGCAAGAATGTCCTTCCTCAAATTAGGGTACCAAAACTGTACACAATATTCCAGGAGTGGTCTCACTAGGGCCCTGTACAACTGCAGAAGGACCTCTTTGTTCCTATATTCGATTCCTCTTGTTATAAAGACCAACATGCCATTCGCTTTCTTCACTGCCTGCTGTACCTGCATGCTTACTTTCATAGGCTGGTGAACAAGGACCCCCCAGATCCCGTTGTACTTCCCTTTTCCCAACTTGACACCATTTAGATAGTAATAGTGACATTGGACAGGCATGATATTCATCTCCAGAAAAAAAGCAGGAAGTATTGGCCTGGGGTCCTCGAGCCCGCGGTGGGGGTTCAGGGGTTCCTGCATTTTCAATATATTGAAAGTAATCCCTAAGCTTTCTACTGGTAGTTTACATTACAGAAGCTTAGAATTTTTCTAACACATAACCAGTAAAATAACCCCCAAAAGATAAATATTTCATTAAATAATTGACCACACAGCTAAAAAAATCTTTACAAAAAATCTTACCTGAATTTCTAAATGAGCTATTTGTAGAGATGCCAAAAGAACACAAAAGTAAAACCTACACATCACCTTAGAAAGGTACCATCACAAGGCATTATTATGCACAATACTGCAAGGCACAGTTAACTGATGTCACATCTACAATGCTAAGAAGGTAGAAAAGTAAAAACCTCTGCCAATAACAATGGAAACAAAAATTTCCAATATAAACAGAAAATCACCAGAAAGGGGAGGGGTAGCTGCTGCCCGGGAGGTAGGGCCCCGCATCTCTCTAACCTCCACTATCATCCCCGGTACCATTCCCTTTCTAGCCACAGCACCATATGGGAAACACAAAACACTGTTGTGTTAATTTATTTATTTTCCCCACAAGAGAGGAGGGGGTGGGGATCAACGCCCTGCAGCCATCACCCCCGTCTCAGCTGTCCGACTGTCCCGGTCACCCCGCGCTCCCGTTGGTGGCCCTGCGACTCACCCGCTCACGCTCCGGTTCCCGCCGACAAATGGGCACCGACACGGCTCACACGGCGATGTCGTGCTGATCTCAGCAGCAGCCAAAGAGCATTGTTGTGTTCCCTCCGCCCACGGCCTCCCACATGTCCCCCCGTAATTGGCTGGCCTTGCTGACTTCCATCATGAATCACAAGCTTGCCCGCCTCCAGCCCGGTATCTCCACTGACTCTCCTTCCCTCACCCTTTTATTTTACCATCTTGCCAACTAAACTGTGCCAAAATCGGGCACAAAAAATAGTAAATCTGATTCCTTATTAGGAAAAGAAAAAAAAAAAATCAGAAGAATATCATGCCTGATTGCAATGGCCCACATAACCTCATCAGCCTCCTCCTTATAAACCTCACGCATTTTAGCCTTGGGGAAGAAGGGATGGGTGAAAAAAGCAAGACAGAAAGTGGAAGGAGGAGAGAGAGAAAGGAATGGAGAGAAAGTGGGGTGCCTCCTTGCTACCTGTGTTCCCCTGTCCAGGTGCGAGGAAGACCTTGCCACTGGGGCAGGCCCAAGACCACCGGTGTTACAATGTGTTTGACCCTGAGCTGCCAGGAGGAAGCCCTAGACGGCCAGTACCTGTACTGAGTGGCTGGGGAAAGCGGGAGATGCCAGTGCTTCTTCCTGTCCATAGACAACAAGGGGTTGCACCCACACGCAGAGGCAAAGACTGAGTGACTAGGATAACCCAGAGACCGCCAGTGCCGCCTCTTCAAGCCCAAAGCTGAGCCGCTTTGATATGCCCGAGACCACCAGTGCCTGCTCTCGAGGCAAAAGTGAACTGCTGGGAGAAGATTGAGATTGCCATGCCTCTTCCTTTGAGATTAGCACTGAGCTGCCGGGACACACACGAGATTGCCAACGCACTGTACATGCGCCCTGACCAGGCACATGCCGTGAGTAATTACTCAGGGTGGGCAGTCAGCTTTAAAAAAAAAAGTAAACCACGCATGCGCAGATTGTTCTCTCTGTACAAATAAAAAATAAAAACATCTATTTGAATGACAACACTTGTTCAAGGGACCAATTGGGGGGAGAGTTCCTTTCACAGCGTGTGGAGAGTCTGTGCCAGGGGTAAAGCTGTGGCGAGGGCAGGAGTGCTGAGAAGGAGGGGGTTGGGGATACTGCCAGTAACTCACGCCCTCACCGCTGCTGCAGCTCTCCGCACTATAGCCGGGGATAGAAGCAACTCGGGGAGCTGCGAGCGGCCGCCGGGACCCGACAGCGGCCGTCACCTCAGAGCCTTCTGCCAGCCCGCTCACCTTTGGCAGTGCTCTCCGTCGGAACACCTCTCACCAGCCGCTCGCCAACTTCGCTCATTTCAGAGGCTTCCTGCAAATCCTTAAATTCCCACAGTCGAGTAACCTCAATCGCGCTGTCGGAATTTAAGGACATGAGTGATGCCAGTGAGCGGCAGGAGAGAGGTTTTAAATGGAGAGCTACCAGAGGTGAGCGGGAACCGGCAGAAGGAGCTAAGGTGGCGGTCGGTTCCGCTGTCCGGACCGGCGGCCGCTCAGCCATCCGAGCTACTACTCCCCCCGCCCCAATGCGGTGGCATTGCACACCTCCGTGCTAGGAGTGTCGCAAGTGGCATAATCCTGATCCCCTCCTTCACAACATTCGTGCCCTCCACGTAACTTTACCCCGGGCCAGACTCCCCAAACGCTGTGAAAGGAGCTCTCCACCCACCCACACACCCCGGGAAATACTGTATTTAAAAACATCACGAAGAAATGTACTTATCACATCACTGGTACACGAGCTCCATTCTTCTCTCCCTATTTCCTAAGATACACTTAAAATAATGACAATCCATATTTGAAAACCCGACCAAGAAACTAGTGCTGCGCATGCACACTACGCTGCTGCGCCTGCACTGTGCTGCAGAGGCAGAATTTCAGCTGCTTCAGCCCCGCTGATCATTGACGGCTTCAGGCAGCGCTGATGGCACGTGGTCTGCACAGACTTTCCCGTGTTACAAGCGCTGCGGTTGAAAGGCACGGAGAATTATACCTACCTAAGAGATCGGTCTCTTACATGGGCATAATACTTCCATGCCTTTACTATTTATATTTAGTAATTACTGTGTTGTAATTTTAGTCAGGGTAGGCAGTGCCTAGCTTGCCTACCCTGACGGCACGTGCCTGGCCCTGACGATGAGAGACAGCGTTCCATGTGATCCTGGACTCTCTTGCCACTGTAAATAAAACATGTCACATGAGTTCACTCTACAGTTTGGTCACTGTCGAACCTGGCATTGCCCCCGACACCACAAGTGATAGCAGGTGTTTAAGCGCCTCCAATATAAAATGGCAAAACTGCATTCCAACTCAATTCACTTGGATTTAAAAGTATATCAGTATTACACAAGTACAACCCAAGTACAAGTAGAAACAGTCTACCTACCCTGATTTGTGTTGGACCATTCTGAAACTTTAAGCAGCGAACAGATTTCTTGTGGGCACTGACAACTTTTAATGGTGAAGAGGTCACTCGCAAATCATACACATAAATCTTTCCTCTGATGGATCCTACAGCCAACGTTGCTCCATCTGTCATAAAGCTGACTGCAGTCAAAGGGGCCTCAACAGAAATAGTTCGTAATATCCTGTGCAAAATGAAATTCAGAAAAGGAAATCAGCGTGATAAATCTTGGCTTAAACTCCTTTCTCAGTTCTGTTGACTGAGTTGATTCAATCACGTGACATTCCATGTTTTTTTCTATAAAATCCTTGGATTATTCTATAACTTTTCTATGTAGTAAACTCTGGTTAAGATGGACCATGATAGAATGGGGGAGGGATAGTATCGGTTATTGCTAATTACCAGCTATACCGAGTAAGAGATTATCATTGTAAGTGGTGGAATCAAAGCGTTGCAGATGATGGTGAACTCAAAAAAGGACATAGTGTGCTGGAGTAACTCAGTGCATCTCCGGAGAACATGGATAAGTCAAATCGGGACCCTTCTTCAGACTCATTACTCCAGCACTGTGCCACTGGTCTGCACCAACAAGCCCTTCCCCAGCTACCGCAGTCTGGTTTACATGACCATTGTTGCGGCTCATGTTGCAGCCCTTGGCCAGCAACGCTTTCTTCTGGCCGCCGCAAACGACATCAATCATCGTGGGGCATCCTCCCCTCTCAACAACTATCGCTTCTTGTAGACACAGTGATGGGAGAAGGAGTCGGCAGCAGCGATGGAGCAGAGGAAGCAACGTCCAACAGGAAGAATCAACGGGTAGTGAGAGGGGAGGGAGCCGCACGATGATCGAGTGTGCCCTGTCAGTGGCAGCGGCCTGAAGAAAACACTGTCCCCAAGGGCTACAACATGAGCTGGAACAACCGGATGGTGCGCTGGGTGAAGGCTCATTGGTGCACCCTGTGAGTCGGGGATGGTGTCGAAGCCTAGGCTGGAAGCGGACGGGGATCTGAAGGTTCATTCGCTACAACTATTACAAGGGGGTCCGTTAAAACGAGGGTTTACTGTAGTGGAAAAACTTTGTTACCACATTCCAGGTGCTGCATAATTGTGCAGAAACTTAGGTGACCCAAGTCACTCTTGCACCTGTTTTAATGAATATTAAATTTGATTCAAACGATAAATATCAATAATTAAAAATGCAGATATGAAATCAAGCAGCAAGTTGCAAGCTGAAATGAAACCCTCTTTAGAAGGCATCAAACTAAATTGCTCAAAAATATTTCCTGAAAATCTTTTGACCCTCATTTCAGTTCTTAGCTGAGTACTTAAGTTTACGCAAATTTAAAGTAACACAAATTTATAGGAGCTATTTGTGAAATTGTATTTTTATGATGTTGCAGTAATTAAGTTTGTGACAGAAGTTCTTAGACAATTTGTTTGCTGTTAAGAGGAGAGCTTCCTAACACTCGCTCTAAAAATAAGTTTTCAAAGGAAATATCTTGCCTGATCCCTCCCTGTAAACCTCACGTTGAATTAATGATTTCATCCAAGGTAGAGAATCTTAAAGATTTATGATGTTCAGAAAAGGAATGGTGGAATCAGTACTCGAACAGATTGGGTGGGCACAGGGGTACAACTAGAAGAGCAGCTGCCTCACAGCACCAGAGACCCCAGGTTCAATCCTAACCTAGATTGTAGGTGAGTGGTTGAATTTGTGGGAAGTTGTTTAGAATGCAGGGCAAATAAAATGGATTATTATAAACGGTTCCTTGATGGTCAGCTCCAGGAGGCCTGTTTTGGTGCTGTATCTCGCTATGACTATAGATTTGTTGATCAGTAACAACAATTTATATCCAACATTTTTTAACTTTCTTTTGAAATTAATTTTACCTCAAAAATAATAGTGGAAATCTATTAAAAAACCTCTGAAAACAAGTTTATTCTGCATATTTGTTTGAAGTTCCTCCAGCACTTTATTTTTCTTCTAACATGATTTTAGTGCTTTTTCTCTCCTAAAGTTGTGTGATGAGATGCAGCCCCAGGATTGCTGGAAATGAAAAGCTGATGACCTTCTTCACTTACATAGAAGATAGCATATGCCATTCAGCCCATTGTCATGCTACACCATTGAATCAGATCACTGAATTTGTTCTAAACTCTGCAACTTATCTTCATGAACTCCATACCGCTTGCTTCCCTTAACACGCAAAAAAAGTACCAATCTGTCTTGAATACACCTCAAGACTCCATTGTCCACTTCAAAAGAAAACTCTGAAGATTCACAAGCTTCTGTTGAAACAAATGTTTTCCAATTTGTCTTGAATGGCTGGCCACTTATTTGGAGACCACATCCCCGGTTCTAGAATTTCTGCGTTTCAATGGGAGCAGTCCACTGGTTCTTGAATCCCCCGCTATGTGGAAAAGATGCTATGCATCTACCCAATCCATTCATAATCTTATACACCTCTATAAGATCACCTCTCATCCTCCCACGTGCCAAGGAATAAAGTCCTAGCCTGCTCACTCTCCCTAGAGCTCAGGGCCTCAAGTCCTGGCAACATCCTCTTACATCTTCTCTGCTCTCTTTCCAGCCAACACCACCTTTCCCAGAACAGGGTGACCAAAACTAAAGAATACTCCAACTGTGGTTTCACCAGCATATTGTACAACTGTAACATAACATCCCAACTGTTATACTCAAATCCTGAATGAAGGCCAATGTGCCAAAAACGTTCTTGACCACGTTTATCTACCTGTGATGCCACCTTCAATGAACTATGTACCTACACTCCTAGGTCCCTCTGCCCTACAACACTCCCCAGAGCCCTGCCATTCACTGCGAAGGTCCTGCCCTGGTTATTCCTAAAATGTGTCTGCATTAAACACCATTAACCATTCTTCTGCCCACTGGTCCACCTGATCGAGATCCTGCTGTAACCTTTGATAACAATCTTTGTGGTTTGTACAATACCACTCACTTTAGAACCATCTACAAAATTAATAATCATGCCTTGTATGTTCTCATCCATTCAGAAAAGTTAAACAAAAACATTGGACAAGTCCCCCACAACTCATGGGGACTTGAGGATGAATTCTTAAAAAGACGTCTGAATTTGACATAGATTTTATGTTCCATGCGAACATTCTTGAATCCTCGGTACAGTACTCTTACAGGTACATCATTGATTTTCCAGCACCCTTGGCTCCAGAGCCTTGCCAGATTACCCATTATGCCAGATCAGAGGTCACATAATAATAATAATAATTCAACAATACACCTCTAACCCAGTAATTATACCACTCCCATGCCTCTAAACCACCACGGACTGCTAGAAACTTAAAGAATTTTAAATTCACAAAGTAGTGAACAATTAACTCTTTCAGGACGGAGGCACACTGTCCCAAAAGAGCGTTAGCCACATGAAATGCTCTTATAACGTTGTCCTGGAAAATCAGTGGTGGACCTACATCAGGTTTTACTTGTATTTGTTAATTACAAATTGCAGTTGGCCCACTGCATTTCACATCACTTATAATAACTTACATTTTGCTGGAGGAATCATAGCAGTTTATTTTTTTATCCAAACCAACTGTGGCAAACAATAAATCATTTACTGGTGAAAAGCACAAGCTGGAAGCTGGAGCCTTATGAGCATTTTCAAACGTATGGTGAACTTGCTGTGTATTAACATCCCAAAGAGTTACAGTCCCACTGTCGTGGACACTTCCCAGCAAAGCTTTTTTAAAGATGGAATACTTCAAGTCTTGCACTGGCTGCAAAAGAAAAGGAAAAATTAAAAGTTCACTTGTGGAAGAGAAAGGTATGAGCTCAAGTATCCAAAAATACAATACAAGACCATTTTTGGTCATCTGACTTCAGTGGTTGGTTATCCTGACTTCAGTGGTTGGTAATCCATTAAGGAAAGTCCATTATAAAGGATGAGGTTTCCGAGTACTTACGAAGCACGTGATTAAATAGGCTGAAGTCAGCATGGTTTTGTGAAGGGGAGTTCTTGCCTGACAACCTGTTGGAATTCTTCGACAAAGTTAATCGCAGGATAGACAAAGGAGTCAGTGGATGTTATTTATCTGGATTTCCAGAACGCCTTGGATAGATGCTGGAAAGATGCTGGAGTCAATTATTAAAGAGGAAATAAATAAATGGATAGCAGTAAAATAGTAAGATTAAACGAGAACGTACCAGTTCGAAGTTTGATTGTTATTTTATGAGGAGTAACGATGAGGGATTACGTGAAGAAGCCCCGCCAGGCGCATGCTTGGCATACTTCAAAGCAGCGGCATGAAAAACACAGAACCTAATAGCCAGAGTAAGATAGTAAGTCTCAACATAGATTTAGAACTAGCAGATGATCATTTATTTTATGAGGGTCGGGAGTGGAGGGCACGTAATCCATCATCGTTACTCCTCATAAAATAACGATCAAACTTCGAACTGGTAAGTTCTCGTTTAATCTTACTATTTTACTTCAGAGTCACGTGAGTGACTACGTGAAGATTTTGTAGCTCTGTGTTTTTTATGTCGTAGATTCAAAGACATAACTGTGATTGGAGTCCATTGCCTAAGCAAAGTAAGTACAATGCTGACATCCCAAATTTCTGTAGACCTTGGCTTGGGCGGATTCTTGTTAAAAATCCCTTTCATAAACCGGTATGTTAATGGATGAGACCCAATTGATTCACGGTACTTACTTTGCTTAGGCAATGGACTCCAATCACAATTATGTCTTTGAAACGTTTAATATTTGAAGTAGTAATGTTAATGGCGTTGGTATCAGCACAAAGAGTGTAAACATTGCAAATGCTACGTTTAGATTGTATGCATGTGGCTTCAGATAACATTGTGTTTTACGTTTATGATCTGATCAAACAAAGCAGACCAGGGAGAACTGGAGCTAAGGTAATGTTCAAAGCTTACCCTGTTGATCAAACATTGTGTGTAGTTAGACACTCGACTCAATATATAGAAGTAACCAAGAGTCTTCGAGGTGATGACAAAGCGTTATTTGTCCTAAATAGGATGACAAAGCACTACGAGAACTATTAATGGCACTATAACAAGTGCTGCTCAAAATGCAACTCAGCAAGGAACTCCAATATGTTTGAAATGTTCACAGTATGATAAGATATTTTTGACCCTCTACAAAAGACTTCCCATTTCTTTATATGTCATACATTGTTTCTTAGTGCTATGCTATAACATCCATGGTCCTATCCGACAGTCCAAGCCCTTGCAGTGGTCTGGTCAAAACCTGCAGATTAACAAATTCATATGAACATGTAATGGATGAATTTCTTTTGTTACCGGTTGTATTAACAAATCACTGCAGCTAGGAATCGACATAAATGGTTCATAAATCATCTTTAACATCAACGGGAACCATGCTTGTGTGGGCCAATTTGGAACCACCAACAACCCTGTGGCAGAATCTTGTTCTATTTTCTTAAGACATTGCCTAACCAGGCCAAATGGAGGGAAAGCATAAAAGAACATATTTCCCCAATGTAGCGAAAATGCATCTACTACTACCGCACCTGGATCAGGTTCCCAAGACACGTATTTAGGCAATTGACGATTTAATCTTGATGCAAACAGATCAATGTCTGGTAACCCATACCGAATGACAATTTTACTGAAAACTTGTGGGTTTAACATCCATTCTGTGTTGTCTTTAAATACCCTTGATCTGTTGTCTGCCACCACGTTGTCTTTACCTGGGATATAACTTGCTGAAAGCCAAATTTGGTGCTCTATACACCAATGCCATATCTGATTGACCAGACAATCACATGATACTGATCCAACTCCACCCATGTGTTTAATATATGCAACAGCTGTGGTATTGTCTACTTGTACCTGGACACGCAGTTCCTTTTTTGTAGAACAATAGGCTTTTAATCCATAAAATGCCCTCAATAACTCCAAATAATTAATACCATATGTTTGGAGAAACAATTCCTCTTGGACAGTCCATCTGCCCCCACAGCTGGTGGAATTATCCGTCGCCCCCCATCCGAGAGCACTTGCATCTGTTTGTAAAAACACTATTAAAATGTATTAAAATGTTTTTAGCAGCTTGTGGAACATTCTCAATCCACCATTGTAATTCCAATAAAGCTTCCTTTGTTAATTGCATAGGCCTATCAAAATGGCCTGTTCGCTTTTTTTAAAGCTTGCGTTTTTTCCCTTTGAAGGTTTTGGTAATGTAATGGACCAAATTCCACTGCAGGAAATGCTGCTACTAACTTACCAATAACCTTTGCTACCTCTTGGATGGAGGGATAAGGTTTGTGAATAAGGCCACAACATACATTTGTAATATCAACAATTTTGTCCGTTGGTAAAGTTACTAACATAGTAACTGAATTAATCACAAAACCTAAATAATGAATTGTTTGTGCTGGCTGCAGCTTGGATTTAATTGGATGAATCAGGAAACCTAGCTTTTCAAACAAGCTTTTAGTTGCTGAAACTGATTTTCCAGCTGAATCCTGATTAGTACTGACAATTAAGATGTCATCCAGATAAGCCATAACGATGTGCTTTTGTGTTCTTAATTGTGCTAAAGCTGGTTTTAACAGCTTTGTGAAGAGCCTAGGAGCTGAACTTAACCCATTAGGTAATGCTTTGAATTGCCACAGCTGTCCCAACCAATTAAATTTTAAGTACCTTCGAAAAAAACGATGTATTGGTACTGAATAGTACACATCCTTCAAATCTATTGTAGCCATATAACAACCTGGTGATATCAAATGTCTTGCAGTGTTGAATGTTTCCATCTTGAAATTTTTATACTGGACAAATGTATTAAAGTTTGTAAGGTCCAGAATGATTCTACAACTACCATCTTTTTTATCTCTTGGAAAAATGTTTGACACAAATTGGTGTGGATGCAATAACACCTTTTTTAATAACAATTTGGTGTGGATGCAATTTTTTTCAATAACACCTTTTTTAAACAATTTGATAATTTCTTCATTAATTTCTGCTTTCTCCAGCGCAGAGAACATTAAACCATGATTGGATAATGAAGTAGATTTTCAAAGTCTACAGAGAGATTTGGGCCATATGGAAAAGTGGGCTGAAAGATGGCAGATGGAGTTTAATGCTGTTAAGTGTGAAGTGCTACATCTTGGCAGGACAAATCAAAATAGGACGTACATGGTAAATGGTAGGGAATTGAGGAATGCTGTGGAACAGAGGGATCTAGGAATAACTGTGCATAGTTCCCTGAAGGTGGAATCGCATGTAGATAGGATGGTAAAGAAAACCTTTGGTGTGCTGGCCTTTATAAATCAGAGCATTGAATATAGGAGTAGGGAAGTAATGTTAAAATTGTACAAGGCATTGGTAAGACCAATTCTGGAGTATGGTGTACAATTTTGGTCGCCTAATTATAGGAAGGATGTCAACAAAATAGAGAGAGTACAGAGGAGATTTACTAGAATGTTGCCAGGGTTCCAGCAACTATGTTACAGAGAAAGGTTGAACATGTTAGGTCTTTATTCTTTGGAGCGCAGAAGGTTAAGGGGGGACTTGATTGAGGTCTTTAAAATGAGGAAAGGGATAGACAGAGTTGACGTGGATACGTTTTTCCCATTGAGGGTAGGGAAGATTCAAACAAGAGGGCATGACATGAGAATTAAGGGACAGAAGTTTCGGGGTAACGTGAGGGAGAACATCTTTACTCAGAGGGTGGTGGCTGTGTGGAATGAGCTTCCAGCAGAAGTGGTGGAGGCAGGATCGATTTTAACATTTAAAAGTAAAGTGGATAGGTATATGGACGTGAAGGGAATGGAGGGGTATGGTCTGAGTGCAGGTAGATGGGACTAGGGGAAAACAAATGGTCGGCACGGACTGGAAGGGCCGAGAGGGCCTGTTTCCGTGCTGTAATTGTTATATGGTTATATGGTTAAAATGTCACAGGCCAGGCCATCACACAAATCAACCTCCCTTCCACTGACTCCATTTACACCTCACGCTGCCTCTGCAAGGCCAGCAGGATAATGAAGGTCGAATCACACCCAGGCCACTCCCTCTTCTCTCCCAAAAGGTATAGAAAGTGTGAAAACACACTTCCATATTCAGGGGCAGTTTCTTCCCAGCTGTTATCAGGCAACGGAGTCATTCTAGCACAACCACAGTGCAGTCCTGAACTACTATCTACCTCACTGGTGGCCATCTGACTATACATTGATCGTACTTTCCTAGCTTTACCTTGCACTAAACGTAATTCCCTCGTCGTATACTCTAAATGACTTGATTGTAATCATGAATGCTGACTGGATAGTACACAACAAAAGCTTTTCACTGTATGTCGGTACACATGACAATAAACTAAACTAACTAAAATGAATCTAAATAATATAAAATGTATTCAATTCTTTAGAACACAAACACCAAAGCACTGGTACAGAGCAAGGGTTATATTAGTTAGGGAAATAAGGCAGATCATATAAAAGGTACCTGAGTTTTCCCATGGCCAAACGGAGAACTGGAAATATTTGTTGTCAGACTGTGCACAATAATGTCACCGCTGCAAGAACCCGAGGCTATGTAGTAGTCATTCCAATTGAAACATACACAAGTCACTGCTTCCCTGTGATCCTGCAACACATATTGTTGATCAGCACAAAGCGACAAAAGATGAAACATTTAGAGTTTAAGGAGGCAACATTAAGAAAGTAACTAAAGTAGAAAAATGGTATTACTTGTATCTCTAGAATTAACAGTATAGAATTATGGCTGCAGCATTCGGCAAATTAATCTGAAGAATACATGTATGAAATTCTTTAGAACAAACATTATCACTGGTACTGAGCAAGGGTTACATTAGCTAGGGAAATTAGATAACAATGAAATAAATACATTTCTGTTGAACTAAAAACAAAGTGTTGGAGGAACTCAGCAGGTCAGGGAGCAGGTCATCATGGCGCAAGAAGTGGCAAGGTGGCACAGCGCTAGAGTTACTACCTTACAGCGCCAGAGACCCGGGTTCGATCTTGACTAGAGGTACTGTATGTACAGAGTTTGTACGTTCTCCCCATGATCGCGTGGCTTCTCTGGGTGCTCTAGTTTCCTCCCATATTCCAAAGACAAAAAAGGTTTGTAGGTTTATTGGGTTCAGTAAGAATTGCAAATTGCCCCTAGTGTGCAGGATAGTGTTAGTGTACGGGGATCGCTGGTCTACATGGACACGTTGGGCTGAATGGAATCAGAGATCGATGGATGAAGAAAACTGTGGGGCACAGTCTGGCTAATAATATGTAGATGCAGGTGAGGGTGGCAGTTAATGTAAAAAGGAGTGAAATATTGGGAAAATGGTACGGAGACTGGAGCATACGGAGGAGCTCCAAGGTAGGGGAGGAAAGGGGGGAAGAGAGAAGGGGCAGAAACTGGAAAAACAAATGTTAATACCATCGGGTTGTAGGCTACTCAAGGAGAATATAGTTGTGTGTGGTTCACTCTGACAATGCAAAGACAGAAAGGTCAGTGCTCAACAGGCTTAGACGTGCTCAATAGTTGTTGAGTCTACACCTAGTCGATGAAAACGAGCATCAAATGCAAAAGATACGATTAGAAAAGGTGCGTGAACATGTTTAGTTTAGAGATATAACAATCCCTTCGGCCCATCGTGTCTACGCCGACCAGTGATCCCGTACACTAACACTATCCTACACACACACACTAGGAACAATTTACAATGATACCAAGCCAATTTGCCTACAAACTTGTATGCCTTTGGAGTGTGTAAGGCAATGGGAGATCCCAAAGAAATCCCACGCAGGGGAGAGCGTACAAACTCCGTACAGACAGCACCCGTAGTTAGGATCAAGCCGGGTCACTAGAACTGTAAGGCAACTGTAAGGTCCCTAGAACTGTAACTCTACCACTCAGCCATGTGCCTTTGGGAAGGATATAGAAACAGGCAGTTCAATGTCGGGGAACTATATGATTAGAGGCTGAGGAGGGGGATAAGATCATTGATGGTTTGGGAGATCGTGACCTAGTGTGTGTCATTTGGATCATGACCACAGGGAATCTATGAGGGTCCGAAAGCTGACACAGTGGACATGTCTGCTAAATGGCAAAGGCATCGTCCGAGTCAGCAGATCTGACAACAATATTAGGACTGGTACTCAGTGTGGGCTGTGCCTTTGCAGGTGAAATTGAAGTGGGATGGATATGAAAAAGATAGGTGGGCTGCATGCGGAGGAGTACTGGTCATCCCATGGTCGGGGGCACGATGACTTCCGGCCGGAGGAATAGGCACGGCATCATAGGTAACAGAAGAAGCGTTCATCATGGCAGATGAGGAACATTGGAGTATAGGCGCAGGGGTACAAAGGTAACATAGAAAAAAAGTGCAGGAGGAGGCCATTCGAGCCACCACCACCATTCATTGTGATCATGGCTGATCGTCCCCAATCAATAACCCGTGCCTGCCTTCTCCCCATATCATTTGATTCCACTAGCTCCTAGAGCTCTATCTAACTCCCTCTTAAATCCATCCAGTGATTTGACCTCCACTGCCCTCTGTGGCAGGGAATTCCACAAATTCACAACTCTCTGGGTGAAAACGTTTTTTCTCACTTCAGTCTTAAATGGCCTCACCTTTATTCTAAGACTATGGCCCCTGGTTCTGGACTCGCCCAACATTGGGAGCCTTTTTCTTGCATCTAGCTTGTCCAGTCCTTTTATAATTTTATATGTTTCTATAAGATATCCCCTCATCCTTCTAAACTCCAGTGAATACAAGCCTAGTCTTTTCAATCTCTCCTCATATGACAGTCCCGCCATCCCAGGGATCAATCTCGTGAACCTACGCTGCGCTGCCTCAATCACAAGGATGTCCTTCCTCAAATTAGGAGACCAAAACTGTACACAATACTCCAGATGTAGTCTTACCAGAGCCCTATACAACTGCAGAAGAACCCCTTTACTCCTATACTGAAATCTTCATGTTATGAAGGCCAACATTCCATTAGCTTTCTTCACTGCCTGCTGTACCTGCACGCCAACTTTTAGTGACTGGTGTACAAGGACATCCAGGTCTCGCTGTACCTCCTCCCCCTTACCTAACCTAGCCCCATTGAGATAATAATTTGCCCCTTTGTTTTTGCCGCCAAAGTGGATAACCTCACATTTATCTATATTATACTGCATCTGCCACGCATCTGCCCACTCACTCAACCTGCAAGGCCAATGCCGTACACCTTCTCCAAGCAATTAAGAATCTGAGCAAAAGTAAGAATGAACTGAATCTATTTGGAATTTTAATTTAGTTTAGAGATACAGTGCGGAAACATGCCCATCGGCCCACCAACAATCCCTGCACATTATCGTGATCCTACACCCTAGAGACAATTTACAATTATACCAAGCCAATTAACTTACAAACTTGTACATCTTTGGAGTGCGGGAGGAAACCGGAGATCCTAGAGAAAACCCACGCAGGTCACAGAGAGAACGTACAAACTCCGTACAGATAGCATCCGTAGTCAGGATGGAACCCGGGTCGTTGGCGCTGTGAAGCAGCAACTCTACCGCTGCACCACCGTGCGTTTTCTCTAAAGAACATCCAAAAATTCTAACTGAAGACCCAACACCTTGATATAACCAGAATCAAATATTCATGTCTTTCACCCTGAAGGTTATGCAAGAAAAAACTTGGACTGTTATTGAGGTTTATTACAAAAGAGAAGGACGTGCATAGTCCATGTTAAGATCTGCTCAGTAAGCAGTATCTTTAACTTATCTTCACATGATCATGAAAGTCCTGCCCCAATCCATTCCTTTTGGTTATCAGTTCCTGTAACAAAACCGTGAAAGAGCTGAAACCTCAAAGTGAGTGTCTGTGTGTGTGTCTGTATGTGCGTGTGTGCGTGGTGTGTGTGTGTGTGCGTGTGCGTGTGCGCGTCTATGTGTGCCTGTGTCTGGTTGGTCGATCCAGCTCGCAGTTTCAACGCAGACGGTCGATGCAGCTCGAGGTTTTCCAGGCGAGTGCCCTCAAGCTTGAAGGTTAAAGGCACTCTTCTTAACTCGTGGATTAGCTCGCCACAGTGGGACAGCCCCTTGACAAAACCAGACATCCGGCTTCAATTCTGACTATGGGTAATATCTGTACAGAGTTTGCACGTCCTCCGTGTGACCGCGTGGGTTTGCTACGGGTCCTCTCACACTCCAAAGATGTGCAGGTTTGTTAGTTAATCGATTCCTGCAAATTGTCGCTGGTGTGTAGGATAGAATATTGTACAGGATTGTATATTGTATAGAACTGGTCGGCGCGGACTAGGTGGGCTGAAGAGCGGGTTTCCACCCGGTATCTGCAAACTAATAGTAAACAAGGTTTATTACAGGAGTACAAAAGCCTGGCTAGATTGTTCCCAAGGCATTGACAGCAATTCAAAAAGGAGTTGAATGTAGATTTCCCAGGTTAAGAGAGTGCTTTGTTTAAAAATATTATAGGGAACAAAATGTTCAATTATGTAACTATATATTGTGCTAGTTGAGGAATCAAGGACATTGAGGTGATTTTCTTCAAAACTAACTGAAACTAATTTTTCTGCAGTGAAATACATTTGCATAGTTAGATACTATGTTAGAATACCTTCAGTGTTCTATGACATCTCTTCGATTTTGCATCCCAGATATTAACTGTGTTATCCAGACCGCCACTTACAATACACTTGCCAGTAGAACCCAGACTTACACATGTCTGTTTTCTCTGTTGAAAAAAAAACATCAAAATGGTATGATATTAAATGAAAAACATTCAACCAAAACTGATGTTTTTGTTCTTGAAGAATTCCCCAACGTAGTCATACATCAACCATGAATCAACTCAAGCTTGAATAAAACGTTACCTACCCCTTCTGCAAACTCTTTTATAGGAACTGGAGTAGATTTGCATGATGATAATACAATCTTATCCGCACTGCTGGATGAACTCAACAAACACTGATGTGGAAGAATTAAGGCAAAATAACTGGAAAAAAACCCTGATACTTTGCTTCACTTGAAACAAATTATTTGCACGTTGACAGGCAAAATAACATATGCAAATGAAGCTGCAACTCAAAATTTTGAGGCATTCATAAACTGAGCAAAACTCAGTTCTGCATGAAATTTGTTAGCATAGATAACCTTGATATTAAAACAATTCTGGATGTTACATTCCTGCTCTGCTTTGGCCAAATATTTGTAACATTAGCACTAAACACAAGATTTTATTGTATTGTTAAAAATATAACTTCGTACATAGAATACAAGCAATATAATAATACAAGCAATATACAATATAATAATGGGTACACAAAAAGCTGGAGAAACTCAGCGGGTGCAGCAGCATCTAAGGAGCGAAGGAGATAGGCGACGTTTCGGGTCGAGACCCTTCTTCAGACTGGCTGAGTTTCTCCAGCTTTTTGTGTACCCTAGATTCTCCAGCATCTGCAGTTCCTTCTTTAATACAATATAATAATACAAGCAACATAATAATACAAGCAATTATGGCAGCATTAGACTTTTGTTAGATGAAAGGAAAGCAGGAAAACGCGGTAAAACAAAAAGCGGAAAACGGTCTTTCACTGAAAGGGCAAGAGGTAAGACAAGAGGTAAGTAGAGTTAAGGAAAACTTTGAATTCCACTGAGAATAACAGCAAAGTGCATGTAAAAGTTGACATAGACTTTGCTTACATAATTTGCAATCATCAGTGCAATATAAAAAGTGTACGCTATTATTAAGATAAAATATTGCCACATTTTAAGAAGTGGACAAATAGAATAGAAAATCCGGCGGACCGTGGATGCCTGCCGAGCCACCCCTCCGCGACCAACCGGAAGACTGGACGGATCGTGGCCTGCAGAAGGAAGTTGCTGGGCCAGACCCCAGCTCGTTGGACCCAGCAGGCCTGGAATGAAGAGGCCGCTGCGCCGGCCACTGCTCGTCCCCGAAGGCCAGAAACTAGGAGGATGGAGCCGGTGAGACAGGAAAGGAGCAAGGCCAGAAGTAGAGCAGAGGGAACCTGGGTTTGGCCTACCGCTCCCTCATGGTCCACTGCGAGAGGCACCACCGTGCAGCAAAGGTGGGCGGGCGAGACGAGGGACGCCCTGTTCAAGTAAGTAAGTAAGTTTATTGGCCAAGTATTCACATACAAGGAATTTTCCTTGGTGCTCCACCCACAAGTAGCAACATGACATACAGTGACAGTTACGAATGACTCAGAAAACACTAAACATTAATAATAATGAAACATTAATGATAAAACACCATTGATCAAGCATGTGAACCAACAAAATACCAGATCAAAGGGAGGCAACAGATTTTTGGCTGTTGAGTAGAGCAACGGCTGGAGGCCCGCAACAGCCTTGGACTTACCTGAAACAGACACCGCTCATAAGAACTAGACTTTGAGAATGGCACCAAAACATGGTATGGTGCCTCTTGGGGTGGGCTCAGTAAACAATTTCTTACCGGGAATCAAGGATTTGGGGTATGGCAATTCTCTACTGGACTGTTTGTATGTACAAGAGTTTCACTGCTTTAGCACTTCGCACAAGTGACAATAAAAACTGAACATGAATCACACGCTTGCCACTGGCAGCTACATGCCCAAAAGGATATTATCGGCAGTCCAGCAAACAGAAGTTATTTCACAGGGCTTCTTATGAGGATTAAATTGTTCCACTATAGTCATGGATACCGAATCCCAGATTTTAATATCATCCCCACACGAGGCTAATTTGATGCTTTCCTGCATGTTATGTCCTGAAAAGTGAGCCAAAATAAAAGGTTTTCATTAACAAAACATTAGCTTCACGAAAAGTGAATTGATATCAAAAATTGAATAAATAGAAAATGAAGAGACAAAATGCATGCAGCTCAGTAGTTTAAAAAAAATTCACTCTTCGAATGACAAAGGGAAGTAATGAATGCCTTTTCCCAATCATCCAGCACACGGTGGTCAAGATCAAAGAAGGCCATCCTGAAGCGAGGGTCGTCAGAAACTCCCAGTGAGTGCGGTAGTGCCGTCCAGGAAAGGAGCCGGCGGACAAGGACAAGGACATGCCGCTGAACAAAGAGGGTGCAGGCGTGGAGGGCCGTCAAGAACCAAAGGGGACCCCGGTGTAACATTGTCGATTCTTTGCTGATTCTTTGTGTATGTTATGCAAAACAAATAATTTCACAGTGACATGATACATGTGATAATAATCAATCAATCCATCTTGAAATACTGTGGTGCAAGACAAGTAGGAAGGAACTGCAGATGCTGGTTTAAACCGAAAATAGACACAAAATGCTGGAGTAACTCAGTGGGACAGGCAGCATCCCTGGGGAGAAGGAATGTTTGAGACGATTCTTCAGACTGAACCTACTTTTACGGAACTGTTCAATGAACCTTCCACTAAATAAAATCATACTTGCACAAAGGACAAAATATGTCATCGACGGACAATCACCAGAGCCCTAGAATATCAGTGCAGGAGTTCCTCATGAGATTGCTTTATGACCTGCCACCTTCAGCTGTTTTATCAATGACCTTCCTTACACCACAACATCAAAAGTCAGAAAGCCTGCTGGTGACTGCACAATGATCAATCCTATTCTAACATTCCATGCCTACGTTGCAGTCAATGTTCGCAAGATAAGTCAACGTTTGTGCAACCCAATTACCAGACAATAACCGTGTCTCAGAGAAGTTAAACATCTACCCTTGACATTCAACAGCATTTCCTTCACTCCACCATTAATCATAACTTACGGTAACTGAAATAGGCACAAATTTTAACGCTACAACAGCAGCTAAGAAGCAATGTATTGCTGGTGATGCGATTCTTTCTGGATCGTATCTCTGGTCGCTTTGCAGCCTTACATCATGGAGCTGGCGGCCTTGCTCGAGACTGACTTTCAGCCCCACCACGTGGCCGCAGACTTACCATCGGAGCGTGCGATCCCTTGCCTGCGGATTTCAACATCGAAGAGCTCGCATGTTATACTCCATTCATACCTCATGCTGCCTCAGCAAGGCCAGCAGCATAATCAAGGATGAGTGGCACCCTGGTCACTCCTTTCTCCACTCTCCCATCAGGCAAATAGTACAGAAATGTGAAAACACACACCTCCAGATTCAGAGATAGTTTCTTCCCAGGTTCTCCTTCTTGCCTTTGAGGCAGCAGAGGTTATGTAACGCCCTCCAGGCACTGGAGCCAGTTCAATGTCCTGTTGTCAAGGGCCATGAGGTCTACCCCTCCACCTGGGGGGCAGAGGACAACGCAGTCGAAAATGACAAGCTGCGCTTTTTGCTGGTCTGCTCCACACATGCAGGCTGCTGATGAACGCAGCCCCCAGCGATGCATGTTGGTGTTGAACCGGCCGACCCCTGTACTGAGGGTACACAAAAGGCTGGAGAAACACAGCGGGTGCAGCAGCATCTAAGGAGCGAAGGAGATAGGCGACGTTTTGGGTCGAGACCCTTCTTCAGACTGGTCAGGGATCAGGGAAACAAGAGATATAGACGGTGATGTGGAGAGATAAAGAACAATGAATGAAAAATATGCAAAAAAGTATCGATGATAAAGGGAACAAGCCATTGTAAGCTGTTTGTGGTGTGAAAATGAGAAGCTGGTGCGACTAGGGCGGGGGAGAGATAGAGAGAGAAGGAATGCCAGGGCCTGAGGGCTGAGGGAGAGGTGAGAAGGGGAGGAGACAGCAAGGGTTAACAGAATTGAGAAAATTCAATGTTCAAGCCCAGAGGATGCAGACTCCCCAAGCGGAATATGAGGTGCTGTTCCTCCAAATTGCGGTGTTGCTCACTCTGGCCGTGGAGGAGGCCCAGGACAGAGAGGTCGGATACGGAATGGGAGGGGGAGTTGAAGTGCTGAGCCACCGGGAGGTCGGGTTGGTTAATGCGGACCGAGCGGAGGTGTTCGGCGAAACGATCGCCAAGCCTCCGCTTGGTCTCACTGATATAGATCATCTGGCATCTGGAGCAGCGGATGTAATAGATGAGGTTGGAGGAGGTGCAGGTGAACCTCAGTCGGACCTGGAAGGACTGCTTGGGTCCCTGAAAGGAGTGGAGGGGGAGGTGAAGGGACAAGTGTAGCATTTCTTGCGGTTGCAAGGGAAAGTGCCCAAGGAAGTGGTAGAGCGGAAGGGAAGGGAAGAATTGACAAGGGAGTTGCGGAGGGAGCGGTCTTTGCGGAAGGCAGACAGGGGGGGAGATGAGAAGAGTGGCGAGGGTCACGTTGGAGGTGGCGAAACTGGCGGAGGACTATGTGTTGTATTTGCCGGCTGGTGGGGTGAAAGGTGTGGACCAGGGGGACTCTGCCCTTGTTGCGAGTGGGGGAATGGGGAGAGAGAGGACAGTGTTGCGGGGTATGGAGGAGACCCTGGTGCGAGCCTCATCTATAGTGGGGGAGGGGAATCCCCGTTCTCTGAAGAATTAGGACATTTGAGATGACCCGGTGTGGAACACCTCATCCTGGGAGCAGATGCGGCGTAGACGGAGGAATTGGGAATAGGGGATGGAGTCCTTACAGGAAGCAGGGTGGGAGGAAGAGTAGTCCAGGTAGCTGTGGGAGTCAGTCGGTTTGTAGTGGATGTCGGTCAGGAGTGTATCACCTGCAATAGAGATGGTGAGGTCAAGGAATGGTAGGGAAATGTCGGAAATGGTCCAAGTGGATTTGAGTGCCGGATGGAAGTTGGTGGTGAAATGGATGAAGTCAGTCAGTTGTGTGTGGGTGCAGGAGGTGACACCAAAACATTTGTCGATGAAACGGAGGTAGAGGTCGGGGATGGGGCCATGGTACGCCGAGAACAAGGATTGTTCGACGTACCCGACAAAGAGGCAAGTTTAGCTGGGGCCCATGCTTGTGCCCATTGCTGCTCCTTGCGTTTGGAGGAAATGGGTGGAATCAAAAGAGAAGTTATTGAGGGTCAGGACCAACTCCGCTAGGCGGAGGAGGGTGTCAGAGGACGGGTATGGGTTGCTCCTCTGGTTGAGGAAGAACCAGAGGGCTTTGAGACCGTCCTGGTGGGGGATGGAGGTGTAGAGTGACTGGACGTCCATGGTAAAGATGAGAGGATGGGGGCCTGGAGAATGGAATGCGTGGAGCCGACGGAGAGTGTCTGAGGTGTCTTGAACATATGTGGGGAGGGATTTAACAAAGGGGGATAGGATGGAGTCAAGGTATATGGAAATGTGTTCGGTGGGGCACGAACAGGCAGAAACAATGGGTCTCCCCTGTACGGAGCCGGTTCAGGGCAACCCATTTTTTGAGGAGCAGGTCCGAGCCGGGTGGGGCTGTGGTGTTCGGTGCAACACTGAATTGAGGTAGTCGCAAAGTCTGTTCCCAGCTGGTTCTCCATGCTCCTAGTGTGTTGAAACCGGAGCCACAGAGGGTCGCGGCGTGTGGATGAAGTACTCGCTGCAAAGCTTGGCGGGTGCAATACCTGCGAGCACTGGCAGAAGATCCGTGGGAGTAGGACGTAGGCAGCCGGTGATGATCCGCACGGTGTCGATGATGATGACGTCTAGCTTGCTAGTATGAGCTCTGCGGCACCATGCTGGGGCGGTGTACTCAGCTGCAAGAGCACTGGTTTAGAGAGTAGATGTCCTGGCGTCTCATGATGATCCAGCCAAGCAACGCAGGCTGCTTCCCAGGATGTTATCAGGTAACTGAACTATCCAACCACAACCGGAGAGCAGTGATGAACTACGATCTACTACTTTGGTGACCCTCGGTCTATCCACGATTGGACTTTGCTAGCTTTACCTTGCACTAAATGTTATCCCCTTATCAATACACTGTAAATCACTGTAGAGTCACTGTGGATTGAGTTGAGGAATTGCAGAGGCAAGAAGGCACTAATTGCTGTTATCTACAGACCACCAAATAATAGCCCGAATGCAGGGTGTAAGTTGTAGCAGGAGTTAAAACTGGCATGTAACAAAGGTAATGCCACTGTGGTGATGGGGGATTTCAATATGCAGGTAGACTACGAAAATCAGGTTAGTTCAGGATCCCAAGAGAGTTTGTAGCGTGCCTCCGAGATAGATTCTTGGAGCAGCTTGTAATGGAGCCAACCAGAGAAAAGGCAGTTCTGGATTTAGTGTTGTCCAATGAACCAAATTTGATAAGAGAAATCGAGGTAAAGGAACCGCTTGGAGGTAGTGATCAAAATATGATTAGTTTTAATCTGCAATTTGAGAAGGAGAAGGTTTAATCGGAAGTGGCAGTGATCCAGCTGAACAAAGGGGATTATGAAGGCATGAGAGAGGAGCTGGCCAAGGTAGACTGGAAAGGGATACTAGCAGGAATGACAGTGGAACAATGGCAGGAATTTCTGGGCATAATCCGGAAGGCACAGGATCATTTCATTCCAAAAAGGAAGAAAGATTCTAAGGGGAGTAGGAGGCAACCGTGGCTAACAAGAGAAGTTAGGGATAGAACAAAACTAAAAGATGTATAACACAGCAAAGAGTAGCCGGAAGCCAGAGGATTGGGAAACTTTCATAGGACAACAGAAGGAAACAAAACGGGCTGAAAAGATGAAGTACGAAGGGAAGCTGGCCAGGAATATAAAGAAGGACAGTAAAAGCCTCTTTAGATATGTTAAGGGAAAAAGAGTAGCAAAGTCAAATGTGGGTCCCTTGATGGCAGACACGGGTGAAATTATTATGGGGAACAAGGAAATGACAGAAGAGTTGAACAGGTACTTCGGATCTGTCTTCACTAAGGAAGACACAAACAATCTCCCAGAAGTACTGGAGGACACAGGATCTAAGGGGGTTGAGGAACTGAAAGAAATTTTCATTAGGCAGGAAATAGTGATAAGGCTGAATTATGTTAAAAATATAAGAAAAGCTTACAGCTTATATTTACTCCTCAAATTAGGCTTTTCTCCAGTAGAATAATACAGAAAGGCTTGCTTCAGGTTACTGTGTAGTGAGATAATGAATGACTTAAAATGCGTTTAGCATTTGGCGAGAAAGGAAGCCCAGATTAATCCCAGTAAGGGGTATTGGGACAAATGTCCGATGTTTATGAGGGAGGAGATGATGAGAGAGGAAACTAGATTGATACCAGTGAGGGGCAATGACAAATGGCTGAAGCCTTTGATATGTAAAGTGCTTGTACCATATGGCAAGATGCCTTTGACGTGACGAGACCACTCGGGCGCATCCTGTAGCGATCTTTATTTCCTGTACCTCTGACCATGACTAACGTTTGTGGAATGTGCTAAGGTGACAAAAAAACACTATATAATACGATGTAATTCTGTTGTTCGGGGACTGAGGGCAGTGAAGTGACTGTATTGCTCACTTGACTAGAGTTCTCGTTCCCTTCCATCGGCCGATAATAAGTAAAGTTTTGAACTGGTCTACCAAACAGTTTGTGTGTTGTCTGTTTATTAAGAAGCGAACCTGTTTAGTTGTTATTTAATAGTATTGGTAGGCTAATGGGACTGAAGGATGATAAATTTCCGGGGCCTGATGGACTGCATCCCAGGGTCCTCAGGGAGTAGGCTCTGGAAATAGTGGACGCATTGGTGATCATTTTCCAATGTTCAATAGATTCAGGATCAGTTCCTGTGGATTGGAGGATAGCTAATTCTATCCCACTTTTCAAGAAAGGAGCAAGAGAGAAAACGGGGAATTACGGACCAGTTACCCTGACTTCGGTGGTGGGAAAGATGCTGGAGTCAATTATTAAAGAGGTAATAATGGGGTATTTGGATAGCAGTAAAAGGATTAGTCCAAGTCAGCGTGGATTTATGAAAGGAAAATCGTGCTTGACTAATCTTCTGGAATTTTTTTAGGATGTGACAAGTAAAATGGATGAAGGGGAGCCAGTGGATGGAGTGTATCTAGACTTTCAGAAAGCCTTTGATAAGGTCCCGCACGGGAGACTGGTGACTAAAATTAGAGCACATGGTATTGGGGTAGGGTGTTGACGTGGATAGAAAATTGGTTGGCAGACAGGAAGCAAAGAGTAGGAGTGAACGGGTCCTTTTCAGAATGGCAGGCAGTGGCGAGTGGAGTGCCGGAAGGCTCGGTGTTGGAGCCGCAATTGTTTACCATACATATTAATGATTTGGAAGAGGGAATTAGGAGCAACACTAGCAAGTTTGCGGATGACACAAAGCTGAGTGGCAGTGTGAACTGTGAAGAGGATGTTAGGAGGTTGCAGGGTGACCTGGACAGGTTGAGTGAGTGGGCAGATGCAGTATAATATAGATAAATGTGAGGTTATCTACTTTGGTGGCAAAAACAAGGGGGCAGATTATCTCAATGGGGTTGGGTTAGGTTAGATAAGGGGGATGTACAGCGAGACCTGGGTGTCCTTGTACACCGGTCACTGAAAGTTGGCGTGCAGGTACAGCAGGCAGTGAAGAAAGCTAATGGAATGTTGGCCTTCATAACAAGAGGATTTCAGTATAGTAGAGAGGTTCTTCTGCAGTTGTATAGGGCTCTGGTAAGACCACATCTGGTCTTACAGTTTTGGTCTCCTAATTTGAGGAAGGACATCCTTGTGAAAAAAATCTAAAAAGAAATAGATTGAGGAAAAATGTTCCCAATGTTGGGTGAGTCCAGAACCAGGGGCCACAGTCTGAAAATAAAGGGGAGGCCATTTAAGACTGAGGTGAGAAAAAACGTTTTCATCCAGAGAGTTATGAATTTGTGGAATTCCCTGCCACAGAGGGCAGTGGAGGTCAAATCACTGGATGGATTTAAGGGAGAGTTAGATAGAGCTCTAGGGCCTAGTGGAATCAAGGGATATGGGGAGAAGCAGGCATGGGTTATTGATTTGGGACGATCAGCCATGATCGCACTGAATCTATGGCGGTGGTGTCTTGAAGGGCCGAATGGCCTCCTCCTGCACCTCTTTTCTATGTTTCTAAATGACTCAATTGTAATCATGAATTGCCTTTCCACTGACTGGTTAGCAGGCAACTAAAACTTTTCACTGTACCTCAGTACACGTGACAATAAACTAAACTGAAACTAAAGATAGTAACAAAATGCTGGAGTAAATCAGCTGGACAGGCAGCATCTCTGGAGAGAAAGGAGTCTGAAAAAGAGTCTCGACCCGAGACGACCCATTCCTTCTATCCAGAGATGCTGCCTGTCCAGCTGAGTTACCCCAGCATTTTGTGTCTATCCTTGGTTTAAACCAGCTTCTGCAGTTCCTTCCTACACATAAATTGAAACTGAAATGAACTACTGGAAACTTTACAAATCCCAGCTAGTTCAGAAAGGAAGCTCGGGGGAAGAAGCCCCCAGCTTTCACCCTTACATAAAGCTAAGCCTCAGCAGTGAAATCTGCACCCTGTTAGTTAGGGGTGGATCATAAATGCCGATGACACCATCACCACCCACAACCCCACAAATGATGACATCTTTAAAATATGCCTAACCTCTGCCGTCTAATCTCACACGTTGCCATGTCGATAAAACTCAGTTGCTGCAAAGCAGCTACAAACAAAGAGAGAATTTCAGCACATAGAATCATATAATCCGGCTCGGTAAGGCTTCATTAGGAGTATTGTGAGCAATTTTGGGCACTATATCTGAGGAAGGATGTGCTGGCTCTGGAGAGAGTCCAGAGGAGGTTTATAAGGGTGATCCCAGGAATTAGCATGATATTCACCTCCAGAAAAAAAAAGTAGGAAGTATTAGCTGGGGGTCCAGGAGATCGGCTAGGCCCCGGGCAGGGTCCAGAGGCAGCACCCCGGAGTGGATTCAGGGGGCAACATTTCCCAGCTCCTGCATTTTCAAAAAAATGAAAGTGATTCCCAAGCTTTCTTCTGGTTCTTTACATAACAAAAGCTTAGAATTCTTCTAACAAAAACAAAAATCTGAATTCCGATTTAAAACGTCATAAGAACTGCACTGCACTGGGCCTGTACTCGCTGGAGTTAGAACAATGAGATGGAACCTCATTGAAACATACAGAAGAGTGCAAGGCTTGGATAGAGTGGATGTGGAGAGGATGTTTCCACGCCTGGGAGAGTCTAGAGGTCATAGCCTCAGAATTAAAGGGCGCTCTTTAAGGAAGGAGATGAGGTGGAATTTCTTTAGTCAGAGGGTGTTAGGCGAGAGCGAGATAGATCAGCCATGATATAATGGCGTAAACATGATGGGCTGAATGGCCTAATTCTATTCCTATCACTTATGACCTTATGATAGATAGATATATAGGCAGCATTTTAGGTTGACAAATGACAGTTTAGGTGGTCATTTAAGAAGGCTTGCATGACGTGTGCGATAATGTGCTCGGACGAAGTGCGTAGTTACCAGTCGGAATTATGCTCAATGAAGCATTCACATAATATTTCTGCTTCAAATAAAGTCGCAAACCAAACATATTCACCAATCTAGACATGATATATGCCACAATGACATGCAGCAAAATTATAATACAACATCTCATTTTACACATTGTAATTAATACAATTTCTATTATTTATTTCCACGTCCAAACAAAAATGTGGTTGGATTATTCAGCGTATGATCAACCTGTGTCAATAAATCCTGGACCATGGTAACCTATATGCTTAACCATGCACACTACAGATTGAAGGACCGAAAATTATCATGGCATGGCCATAGCATGGGTTGTTATTGCTATTGGCACATAATTTATCCACAACAAAATATACAGGTTGCAAGGAAATTGCCAAAGGCATTTTATGGTAATAGCTGTTAAAACTGACTATACCCATCTGACAGATTAAATATTACACTGACAAGAGATGGCCAAAGGACATAACTGCAGAAAATGTTATTTTGGTAATATATTTATAGGTGTCAAAATGCCACATCACCGGGCATTCAGATTAGATGTATGTGTTGTGAACAGCAATGAAGATACCCAGTTTGTACGCACCAGATATTAAAAAAAATATTGATAAATGCTGTTTCCATCATTCCCACTTCAGAATTAACTTTAAAATTTCAACTGAAATATCTCCTGACCTAATTCGTGATGTATATGACCAACTGTAGAAGTAAAACCTGGATAAATCCAACGTTTAGTTGCTCATTAAATAACTACCGTACTGATACTCCATATTAAACGCATTGATTTGCCGTTAAAATGAATTCTGTAATAATGTGTCAACGGTAGCAGTGACAATCGAACACTGTGGTTTTAATGTTTCACGTGTTCACAATTTAATGAATCCATCTTTATGGATTAAAACAAATAATAACATTGGGAATTAAAACACATTTAATTGCATTCTGTTATTAAACATAGGCAATGTTCGCTCTGAAGACATTTCCAGCGCAGTAGGATCGGGGGGGTGAATTAATGCGGGACGGATAGATGGGGCGGGGGGGGGGGGGGGGGGGGTGTTGAGAAGGCAATCGGTGCGAGATGGATGGATTGAGGCAGGGGAAAGAGTGTGTGTTGGTTGGAGTCGGTAAAATTGTGAGGGGAGAACGCGGGGGATGTCAGTGGGGGTTGAATGGAGGATGAGTACAGGATAGATGGGGGGGGGGGGATCAGTACAGGATGAATGGGAAGATCACCACAGGATGGATTCGATTACAAAAATAACCCGTTTTAAAAACACAGCAGGCATCTCCCCCACATGCGACGTTTAGGCCAATTATCCACAATTATAGGAGGAGTGGGCAAGAGACTGTGCATCTACCCGGTCTATTCCTCTCATGCTTTTACTCATCACTCCTCATCCTCCTGCGCTCCAAGGAATAGTCCTAGCCTACACAACCTCTCCCTATAGTTCAGACACTCTAGTCCTGGCAATATCCTCGTAAATCTTCTCTATGCCTTTTCCAGCTTGACGACATCTTTCCATATAACAGTGATCAAAATTGAAAACAAAACTCTAAATGTGGCCTCACCAACTGTAACATGACCGCCCAACTTCTATATTCAATACTCTGACTGATAAAGGCCAATGTGCCAAAAGCCTTTTTGAACACCTTATCTATCTGTGATGCCACTTTCAATGAACTGTTTTCCTATACTCCTATATCCCTCTGCTCGACAACATTACCCAGAGGCCTACCATTTACTGTGTAGGTCCTGCCCATATTAGACTTTCCAAAATGAAACAACTCTGCATTCTGTGTAAAAATTCCATCAACCATTCTTCAGCCCACTTGGCCAATCGATCCACTGGTGATTCACTGACAGGGGTTTAGGCACAGAAACGTGGAAAGTTTGGAGTGTAGTAGCTAATAGTGAAATTTAATCTAAAATGGAGTCCTTCGTCTACAAAAACTTGGACTAGAACAAAAGAACAGCTCGGTGCCAAGCCTGAATAACATTGTAAATTATATGGAACATAATATGGAGGGCAGATTGTCTTTTCAATAAAGACATTAAGATGGCAGCCTGCACTAATAACACGTGCTTCGTTTCAAGGCCATAAAAAAGCCAAGATTGAAAGAAATGGCTGACGCTCCAGAGATAAGTAATAAGGATGAGCTTAATTTGGACCCAGCTTTTCTTATATTCTGAAAGGTTGCAGAATCTTTCAGTCATGCCATATTCAGACTTGGTAGGAGTGATTTACTGATAAGAAAAATTTATAATTGTGCTAACTGTCCTTTGTTGTGTGTGTGGGCCCGAGAAGCACTGAGCAACATTTGTGCTCATTGTACATCACCACTCTCATCTGACGAATCAATTAAAGATCACCATGGTCCATCTTTAACAGTTTTTGTTGCTATCTGCTTTTAAGAAACAAACGTTCACACTATGCTGAGGGTCTGCAGGTCCGAGATGTGCTTTCCCAGCCTCACATGCTGCTACCTGTCTGTTAGGAAGCTGGTGATCCACTGACAGAAGGGTTTAGGCATAGTCAATTTGGAAAGTTTGGAGTATAGTAGCTCTGGCACAATGGTGTTGAATGCTGAGCTAAAATGAACAAACAAAATCCTCGCATAGGTTCCCTGGCGGTCTAGGTGCTGAAGGACGAAGTGCAGGCCCAGGTTGACTGCGTCATCCAGATTTATTGGCCCGGTATGCAAACTGCAGAAGGTCCAGCAAGTGGTTCATGGTATTTTTCAGCTTGGCCAGCACAAGCCTTTCAAAGGTCTTCATGACTACAGAGGTCAGTGCGACAGGTCTGTAGTCATTAAGACCAGCAATCCTTGCCTTTTTGAGTACACGGACAATCGTGGAGACTTTGAAGCAGGCAGGGACAGTACAGGTTGGCAGCGCCTGGTTGAAAATGTCTGTGTAGATGGCACAGAGCTAGAAAGTATAGGGGGAAACATTTCCAGAAGGGGAGGTGATTTCCACCATCACCCTCTGCTTCCTACCTTGAAGCCAATTTTCTATCCATTCAGCTACCTTTCCTTGGATGTCATATGTACCAACAGTAGAACAATTACATGTTTACAGTGCAGATTTACAGGCCTATTAACCCAATATACATATATACCATGCAATAACAAAAATTCAATAAATTAATAACACCAATACTATTGCATAAATGCCTAACAGGTGCATAAAATGTTGAGGGAAATAGATAGTGAATAGTGTCGATGGAGCATAGAAACATAGAAAATAGGTGCAGGAGGAGGCCATTTGACCCTTCGAGCCAGCACCGCCATTCATTGTGATCATCCACAATCAGTAACCCGTGACTGCCTTCTCCCCATATGCCTTGATTCCGCTAACCCCAAGAGCTCTATCTAACTCTTTCAAAGTCATCCAGTAAATTGGCCTCCACTGCCTTCTGAGGCAGAGAAATCCACAAATTCACAACTCTCTGGGTGAAAACGTGTTTTCTCATCTCAGTTTTAAATGGCCTCCCTTTATTCTTAGACCGTGGCCCCTGATTCTGGACCCTCCCAACATTGGGAACATTTTTCCTGCATCTAGCTCGTCCACTCCTTTTATAATTTTATGTTTCTATTGCGGTCTCTAAAGTCCGACAGAGCTGCATCATAACTTCCTGACACTTATATTCAATGCCCTTCCTTACCTTTGGCCTAATGACTGGGCAAGTGTGAGGTGCAGGACTTTTGGGAGGTTAAATGTAAACAAGAAACATAGAAAATAGGTGCAGGAGGCGGCCTTTCGAGCCAGCACTGCCAATCATTGCAGAGATGCCAACCCTAAATTTAGTTCACAGTAACATTCAACCCATTTGTCCGTAACAAATGGGGTTAAATGCATTTCTCTCCGTAACATACTCACTTGGGGTTGTTGCCGGCGGCTATGTGCCTGCGCACTGGTGCAGATCAGCGGGCTGCCGGCGGGCGGGTGCGGCACATGCGCACTTGGCAAGGTTGCCGGCGGGTCTCCGGTGATGGGGGCTGCCGCGAGCGGCCGGCTGGCGGCAAGAAAGTGCCGCTGATCGCGCGGGCCGGCGCCGCCCGGGCTCTGGGCCGGGCGTGGCTGCGAGCTGCCGGGCTGGCAAACCGGGGGCACATGGCGCCGGCGTTCACCACGGGAGGAACACCGGCGCGGCGGTGTTCCGTAACAGCATGTTTGGCTGCCGGAACACCGTAAAAAGGTTATTTCGCCGGGACAAAATACGGCGAATCCGGGACACTTGGCATCTCTGTCATTGTGATCATCCACAATCAATAACCCGTGCCTGCCTTCTACACATATTCCATGATGCCGCTACCCCCAAGTGCTCTATCTAACTCTCTTTTAAATCCATCCAGTGAATTAGTCTTCACTGCCTTCTGTGGCAGAGAATTCCACAAATTCACAACCTTGGTTCTGGACTCCCCCAACATTGGGAACATTTTTCCTGTATCTAGCTTGTCCAGTCATTTTATAATTTTATGTGTTTCTATCAGATTCCCTCTCATCCTAAATTCCAGTGAATACAGTCTCTCCAATCTTTCCTCATATGACAGTGCCACCATCCCAGGGATTAACCTCGTGAACCTTTTCTGCACTGCCTCAATAGGAAGGATGTCCTTCCTCAAATTTAGGAGACCAAAATTGCACACAATACTCCAGATGTGGTCTCACCAGGGCCCCATACAACTGCCGAAGGACCTATTTACTCCTTTACTCAAATCCTCTCGTTATGAAGGCCAACATGCCATTAGCTTTCTTCACTGCCTGCTACACCTGCATGTTTACTTTCAGTGACTGGTGTACAAGGACACCCAGGTCTCATTGCACTTCCCCTTTTCCTAATCTGACACCATTGAGATAATAACCTGCCTCCTTGTTCTTGCCGCAAAAGTGGATAACCTCACATTTATCTACATTATACTGCATCTACCATGCATCAGCCCACTCACTCAACCGGTCCAAGTCACCCTGCAACTTCCTAGCATCCTCTTCGCAGTTCACTCTGCCACTCAGCTTTGTGTTATCTGCAAATTTGCTAGTGTTACTTTTAACTCCATCATCTAAATCATGAATATATTGTAAACAGTTGCGGCCCCAGCACCTTTCCTTGCGGCACTCCACTCGCCACGGTCTGCCATTCTGGCAGGGACTCATTTATTCCTACGCTTTGTTTCCTGTCTGCCAACAAATTCTCTACCCATGTCAATACCCTACCCCCAATACCATGTGCTTTAATTTTGCCCACTAATCTCCTGTGGTCGACCTTATCAAAGGCTTTCTGAAAGTCCAGATACACTACATCCACTGGCTCTCCTTCATTTGTTGGAGAATTATTTGTTGTCATAATTTAGCCATTTAGCTCATATCTGCGGCCTTAGTTTTACAAATTTTGGAGTAATGCTGTTATTATTTATATGGAATTTAAATTTTGTCATAGTCCTTTCTGTAATATTTTCTTCTTTTAGCATTATGAATTAGTTTTTTTTTTAAGAATAAACAATAAAAAAGACACAATAGCACAGCTACAACCATACGACTCAAAACTTTAAGGAAATGGGTTTAAAAGGCAGCCTGATGATTCATGTGGTTGTTATGAAATGCCGTCTTGTGTAATGTCATCATAGCAGATTTAGAATTATTATAAATAGAAACATAGAAAATAGGTGCAGGAGTAGGCTATTCGGCCCTTCGAGCCTGCACCGCCATTCAATATGATCATGGCTGATCATCCAACTCAGTATCCTGTACCTGCCTTCTCTCCATACCCCCTGACCCCTTTAGCCACAAGGGCCACATCTAACTCCCTCTTAAATATAGCCAATGAACTGGCCCCAACTACCTTCTGTGGCAGAGAATTCCACAGCTTCACCACTCTGTGTGAAAAATGATTTTCTCATCTCGGTCCTAAAAGACTTCCCCCTTATCCTTAAACTGTGACCCTTGTTCTGGACTTCCCCAACATCGGGAACAATCTTCCTGCATCTAGCCTGTCCAACCCCTTAAGAATTTTGTAAGTCTCTATAAGATCCCCCCTCAATCTTCTAAATTCCAGCAAGTACAAGCCGAGTCTATCCAGTCTTTCTTCATATGGAAGTCCTGCCATCCCAGGAATCAGCCTGGTGAAACTTCTCTGTACTCCCTCTATGGCAAGAATGTCTTTCCTCAACTCCCTCTATGGCAAGAATATCTTTCCTCGGGGTCAGGGTCGGAGTCGAATATCTAGGGGTCAGGGTCGGAGTCGAATACACAAGAAATGGAGGAGTCAGAGTCGGGTGTTTTGGGTATCGACTCCACGGCCCTGGTGAAAACATTACCCCTCAGATTCCTATTAAATCTTTTACTCTTCACCTTAAACCTATGTCCTCTGCTCCTCAATTCCCCAACTCTGTGCATCTACCCGAACTATTCCTCTCACGATTTAATACAGCTCTGTAAGATCACCCCTCATTCTCATGCACTTCAAGGAATAGAGTCCTAGCCTACTCAATCTCTCTCTGTAGCTCAGACTCTCGAGTCCTGGCAAATTCTCGTAAATCTTCTCTGTACCTTTTTCATCCTGACAACAGCTTTCCTATAACATGGTGCCCAGAACTGAACACAATATTCAAAATGTGGCCTCACCAACATCTTATATAACTGTTATACAAAATGTGACCTCCCAACTTCTATACTCTGGCTGATGAAGGCCAAAAGCCTTTGTGACCACCGATCTACCTGCAACTTGACCTTCAAAATTACAAAATTTACTTACAAAATTCTTAAGGGGTTGGACAGGCTAGATGCAGGAAGATTGTTCCCGATGTTGGGGAAGTCCAGGACAAGGGGTCACAGCTTAAGGATAAGGGGGAAATCCTTTAAGACCGAGATGAGAAAGACTTTTTTCACACAGAGAGTGGTGAGTCTCTGGAACTCTCTGCCACAGAGGGTAGTTGAGGCCAGTTCATTGGCTATATTTAAGAGTGAGTTGGATGTGGCCCTTGTGGCTAAGGGGATCAGAGGGTATGGAGAGAAGGCAGGTACGGGATACTGAGTTGGATGATCAGCCATGATCATATTAAATGGCGGTGCAGGCTCGAAGGGCTGAATGGCCTACTCCTGCACCTAATTTCTATGTTTCTATGTTTCAAGTAATCTTGCAGCTGCACTCCTAGATCCCTCTGCTCTACAACTCTCCAGAGCCCTGCCATTCACTGTTTAGGTCCTGCCAATGTTAGACTTTCCAAAATGCACCTCACATGTCACTATTAAATTCCATCAATCATTTCTCAGCCCACCTGGCCAATCAATCGAGATCCTGCTGCAACTTTTCATAATCATCTTAACTATCTGAAAAACCACCCACTTTTGTATCATCTGCAAAATTGCTCATCTTTCCATGTATGTTCTCATCCAAATAGTTGACATACAGTAATCAACCCAGCACTGAACCCTGAGGCACACTAGTCACAGGCGTCCAGTCCGAGAAACAAGCTTCCACCTTCACCCTCTGCCTCCTTCCATGAATCCAGTTTTCTATCCATTCAGCTGTCTCTCCTTGGATCCCATGTGATCTAACCTTCCAGAGCAGTCTACCATGTGGAGCTTGTCGAATGCTTTGGTGAAGTCCATATATATGACAGCTAGCTCAGCCCACATTAACCTTTTTGGTCATGTCTTAAAAAAAAATTCAGATTTGTAAGACACGACCTCCCACACACAAAACCATGCTGACTATCCCTAATCAGCCCTTGTCCATTTAAATGCCTATATAACCTATCCCTCAGAATACTTTCTAGTAACTTTCCAACTACAGATATTAAGCTGCACATATCTCTCCAACTGTATCCTATTTACTGGATACTTTGTTGTATGTGACGGCTGGTAGGGTGGAAGGTGAGGACAAGGGGGACTCTGCCCTTGTTACAAGTGGGGGGGATGGGGAGTGACAGCAGAGCTACGGGCATATTCGAGGAGGGGAACCCCCGTCCCCTAAAGAATGAGGACATCTCCGATGTCCTGGTTTGGAACACCTCATCCTGGGTGATCTCTACTACAAACCCTCTGACTCCCATGGATATCTGGACTACACTTCTTCCCACCCTGCTTCTTGTAAGGACTCTATCCCTAGTCCCAATTCCTCTGTCTACAGTGCATCTGCAACCAGGATGAGTCTCTTCTGTACCCCGTAGCTCTGCTCACACACCCCATCCCCTCACTCTTAACAAGGGTAGAGTCCCCCTTGTCCTCACCTTCCACACTACCAGCCTTCTCATACAACCGATAATCTTCCGACATTTTCGCCACCTCCAACGGGATCCCACCACCGGCCACATTTCACCATCTCCTCCGCTTTCGGCTTTCCGCAAAGACCGCTCCCTCCGTAACTCCCTGGTCAATTTGTCCCTTCCCACCCAAATCACCCCCTCCCCCCGTACTTTCCCTTGAAACCGCAGGAAATGCTACACTTGTCGCTTTACCTCCCCCCTTGAGTTCATCCAAGGACCTAAGGCAGTCTTTGCAGGTGCGGCAGAGGTTCACCTGCACCTCCTCCAACCTCATCTATTACATCCGCTGTTCTTGGTGTCAGCTGCTCTACATCGGTGAGACCTAGTGTAGGCTTGGCGATCGCTTCGCCCAACACCTCCACTCAGTTCACAACAACCAACCTGATCTCCCGGTGGCTCAGCACTTCAACTCCCCCTCCCATTCCGAATCTGACCTTTCTGTCCTGGGCCTCCTCCATGGCCAGAGAGAGTCCCACCGTAAATTGCAGGAGCAGCACCTCATATTTCACTTGAGTAGTTTACACCCCAGTAGTATGAACATTGACTTCTCCAATTTCAGGTAGCCCTTGCCTTCTCCCTCTTTCCCTTCCCCTTCCCAGCTCTCCCTCAGCCCACTGTCTCCGCCTCTTCCTTTCTTCTCCCCGTGTGTGCCCACTCCCCCCGTGTGTGCCCACTACCCCCGTGTGTGCCCGCTCCCCGTGTGTGCCCGCTCCCCGTGTGTGCCCGCTCCCCGTGTGTGCCCGCTCCCCGTGTGTGCCCACTCCCCGTGTGTGCCCGCTCCCCGTGTGCCCGTGTGTGCCCGCTCCCCGTGTGCCCGTGTGTACCCGCTCCCCGTGTGTGCCCGTGTGTGCCCACTCCCCGTGTGTGTGCCCGTTCCCCGTGTGCCCGCTCCCCGTGTGTGCCCGCTCCCCGTGTGTGCCCGTGTGTACCCGCTCCCCGTGTGCCAGCTCCCCGTGTGTGCCCACTCCCCGTGTGCCCGCTCCCCGTGTGTGTGTGCCCGCTCCCCGTGTGCCAGCTCCCCGTGTGTGCCCACTCCCCGTGTGCCCGCTCCCCGTGTGTGAGTGCCCGCTCCCCGTGTGTGTGTGCCCGCTCCCCGTGTGCCAGCTCCCCGTGTGTGCCCACTCCCCGTGTGCCCGCTCCCCGTGTGTGTGTGCCCGCTCCCCGTGTGTGCCCACTCCCCGTGTGTGCCCGTCCCCCCGTGTGTGCCCACTCCCCGTGTGTGCCCACTCCCCGTGTGCCCGCTCCCCGTGTGTGCCCGCTCCCCGTGTGTGCCCGCTCCCCGTGTGTGCCCACTCCCCGTGTGCCCACTCCCCGTGTGTGCCCGCTCCCCGTGTGTGCCCGCTCCCCGTGTGTGCCCACTCCCCGTGTGTGCCCACTCCCCGTGTGTGCCCACTCCCCGTGTGTGCCCGCTCCCCGTGTGTGCCCACTCCCCGTGTGTGCCCGCTGGGCAGGGCTGAGGGGGAGCCGCGGTCGCCTGCCGCTGATGCTGCAGTTGTGTCCGGCGGCGTGAGAAACTTACCTGCGGGCCACGGCCGCCTCCCCTCCCCTCCCCGGCTGCTCTCTCCTGGCGAACTTGGTGCAAGGGCTGGATGACCACGGAAGCCCGAGTTGTGATCGGGGGCTGCGGATGAGTGCGGCCGCCCGGCGGACGGGACGGGACGGGGCGGGGCGGCTCAGGCCGACCGCTGGCACCAACCGCCGCTGCTGCTGCTGCTGCTGCTCGGGGCGGGCGGGCGTGCGCGAGCGCGCGCGTTACCAGCACCACGCCCCCAGTCTCCCAGGGCAACGACTGCGGCTGCGCGCGCTCCACGCGCCCAGGACCAATCACCGAAAGCGCTGTCTCCGCAACCCCGCCCCCCCTAACAGCGGCTGCGCGCGGCCCACATAACCCCGCCCCCTGCAGCGTCAGCGGCTGCGCGAGCCCCACATAACCCCGCCCCCTGCAGCGTCAGCGGCTGCGCGCGGCCCACATAACCCCGCCCTCCGACTTGACTGCGACTGCGCGAGCTCCAAAAGCCCGCGCCACACTCCCAGGGCAAGGAGCTTCTTGTGGGAAGCGCAGGGGCCCGTGATGAACCCACCTGGCTCCTGGAGTGGGAAGGGGGGGGGGGGGGTCTACATGAGCCATCGAGTGGAGTGGCTTTCCTGTTGGCCCCATCTCCCCAGCCGTAGATGGTCAGGGTGCAGGACATTGCCGCAGGCCGGTTGCTGCGCCTGGCCGTGCGCCTGGATGGCGTGGCGTGGCGCGGCGTGGTGTGGCGCTCCATCAATGTGTCTGTCCCCAGGACCGGCGCGATGCAACGCGCCCAACCCGGGAGGTGACCATTTTGTTGAATACCATCGACCATGGAGAGTGTGTTTTCCTTGGGGGAGATTTTAATTGCACCTTCGAGGCGAGAGATCACTCTGGCGTTCAGCGTGACCCGGCATCAGTCAAGACTCTGAGAGCTGGTAGACTCTTTTGAGCCGGTCGATGCGTGACGGAATTTCCATCCTGACTCTAGTGGCTTCTTTGGTGGTGTTGATGGTGGTGGTTCCTGTATTGACCACTTGTACGTTTCCAAGGCCTATGTCTCTTGTGTCTCGATGGCCTCCATGTGGCTGGTGATGTGCTCGGACCACTGCCTGGTGTGAGTGGACTTTATCCCAGCGCGCACATGGGCAGGGTCCGCGTCCTGGCATTTTAATAACTGGCTGCTGGAGAATTGCTGAATCGGGGATTTGTTCAGGAGGTTCTTCCATCACTGGATGGATTTAAGATAGAGCTGGATAGAGCTCTAGGGGCAAGTGGAGTCAAGGGATATGATAGGGGACGATCAGCCATGATCACAATGAATGGCGGTGCTGGCTTGAAGGGCCGAATGGCCTCCTGCACCTATTTTCTATGTTTCTATGTTCTGGGTGAAGTGAAGGGGAGTTTCCTTTCCCTAAGGCAGTGGGACATGGGGAAGGCCTACATCCGTTTGTTTTGCCAGGACTATGTGAAGGGGTGGACCAAGGGGCGGGACTAGTGATCAGACAGCTTGAGAGAGAGTTGCTCGACTCGGAGTCTTGCCTGGGTCGGACTGGTGGGGAGTTGCGGGAGTACCTGGAGAAGTGCGCTGAGGGACTTGCAGCTGTGCGCTGAGGGACTTGCAGCTTAGGAGGTCTGACCCGGGTCGTATATGTGAGGTTGCGAGTCCAGATGTCCGATCTGGACCGCGCCTCCCCCTTTTTCTTCACGCTGGAGAAATGTCGAGGAGCCCGCAGGCAACTTGTTGAGTTGCTTGCGGATGATGGCTCCTCTGTTACAGATCCAGAGAGCATCTGTGCCTCGGTTTGGTCTTTCTACTGGACTCTCCACGGGTATATCTAGTGGGGATGCACAGCGGGTCCTGTGGGAGGGCTTACCCGTAGTGTGCAAAGAGGCGGCTGAATGCCTCGATGATCCCGTAACTCTGGAGGAGCTGACTGCTACCCTGCATCAGCTCAGTGGGGTCAAGTTTCCAGGACTGGATGGGCTGATGGTGGAGTTTCTTAGAACCTTCTGGGATGTCCTGGGGGGTGACTATATGAAGGTCCTGGAGGAAAGCCTGGCGACCGGGGAGATGCCCTTCTCTTGGCGCAGGGTAGTCGTTATCCTGCTACCGAAGAAGGGCGATCTCCGCCTTTTGAAGAACTCTCTCCTCAGCACAGATTACAAAGTCTTTGCACGGGCAATGGCGAATTGCCTGGGTCCCGTGCTGTACCAAGTGATCCACCCGGACCAGTCCTACACAGTCCCGGGCCGAGTCCGGCTTTTGTACGCTGCTGCGGAGTGCCTTGTTATGGTCAATGGCTCTTTGTTGGCCCCCATTCACTGTAGGAGGGGGGTACGTTAGGGATATCCCATGAACAGGCTGCTTCTGCACACTGCATTTCCTTGCCCTTGTCTTCCATCCGGACACGCCCTGGCGTTCCGTGTCAGCACCTGATGGCGGGAGTGGTCCTCAGTGAAGGTCTTTCTTTAAGGGAGTCCTCCCCCTTTACATCGGGGACCTGGCTACATTTTAGCCCTACACTCCTGATATTTGGGCACCCAGTACAGAGGGGAGAAGGTCGGGAGGGAGGGGAGCGGACCTCCCTGTCCGTCTGCTCCTGGGCCTGGACAAGATGGCCATTCGCAGGTCCAGGCAGCGGGTAGTCGACGGCCTGCCCCTTTTCCGGGCCTACGTCCGTGCCCGTGTGCCCTTGGACAGGGAACACGCGGTGTCCATGGCAGGCACGTGCCGTCAGGGTAGACAAAGTAGGCGGTGCCTACCCTGACTAAAATTATAAAATAGTAATTATTTTATATATAAATATAATATATATAAAATATTTATAAAACATATATACAATGTTCATAAATAGTAAAGTCACGGTAGAATTATGCCTCCCTAAGAGATCAATCTCTTAGGGAGGCATAATTCTCCCGTGCCTTTCATCAGCTGTATGTTTTAAACGCGGAAGTACGAGGTACTCACGTGCCGTCGACACTGCTTCAAGCCGTCAGTGTGAACGGTCGGTAAAGGCAGCTGAAACTCTGCCTTTACACTGTGAACTGCGTGCATGTGCTGCGTTGCGCACTGCGCATGTGCACCAGCCTACTGCGCATGCGCAAGTTTCTTAGCGGGATTTTCAAGGGTGGATAGTGATTACCTGAAGTGTTTCACAAAGCAACCTTATGGATATTTTTGCTGCAGAATGGATTTTGTGCACAAATAATATGGTAAGTACATTTTTTTGAGCTATATGTTTTTAAATACTTTATTAAGAGATAGGACCTATTGAAAACAAATTACATGATAAAAGTCAAGAGAACAATCTGCGCATGCGCGGTTTCCATGATTTAAAATTAGCCGAATGACAGTTCACCGGCGAGGGAACAATGTGCGCATGCGCAGTTTCAAAATTTTAAAAAAGCCGACTGACAGCTCACCGGGGAGAGAATAATCTGCGCATGCGCGGTTTTCAAGATTTTTAAAAGCCACTACCTATCCTGGCTGATTACTCACGGCAGGTGCCTGGTCCACGGGGACTTTGGAGGCCTTCCATGAACACTGGTCGCTGCAGGAGGTTGAGTGTTTTATTGATAAACTTTAATATAAAGTTATATTAATTTGATGATCGTTTGTTTGTAGAACTGTCAACATATGCAGTCTTTGATTGTGCTAATTTGTATATTTTCATTTTGTTTGTATAAAAGTATTTGTATAATTAAAAAAAAGGGCAACGACTGCGCCTGCGTGCTCAACAATCCCCGCCCCCGATACGGATTGTGACAGCCCCGCCCCCAATAGGTGAGAGAGACAGAGAGGTTGTGTTTTCTTAGCTCTGCGGTTGAGAAGGATTGAAGCAGCCTTTCAAGGATTTTGCTGTTGGAGAAGAAACAGAGGCAGAGGGGCTTCATAGTTTAACTTTTGGACTGTTGAAACTTTCCTCTGGTCTAGGATTCCTCTACTAGTGCGAAAATTCCTGAGTTTTCTCTACATTGTCGAGGGTGCGGTTGTCGTTGGCGGACTGCCAGGAGTGCCTGGAGATCGAGGGCACGAAGATTTCGGTGTCTTTGTCTTTTTTGCACCGTTTCTCTGCCCTAAATTCATTTTGCACAGTGCAGCTGCCTGGCTTAATGTGAAGAAGGTACTTTTGCTTCTGGCTAGACTGGGATAGAGCTTCCCAAAAGCTGCTCTCGGCTGTGGACGAACCTGGGGACTTTCCTGCTTCAGCTGGAGGTTTCTGCTTTCTGCTGCCTGTCTTTGACTGTGTCTCTGGAACTTAACTTGGAGCTGAGCTGCTGGGGTGCCTGGAGCTAGTTTGTGCCTCTGTCAGGATGGCGATGGCTGGGGCGCGGCCGAAGGTCCGGACCTACGCAGTGGCAACAGTGGCGGGTACGAGGCCATCTGAGCATGAGCCTCATGTTGACTTGGATTGGGACGGGTTTGGTATCTCGGTTCAAACTGGGCCTATGATGTCCAGGGGAGACATTACAAAGGCCTTGAATGAACTTCTTGGGAGGGGAGCTATTGTCACCTCCGAGCTCGAAAGAGGAAAGGTTGAGGTGATACTAAAGACCCGGGAGGGTGTGGCCCGAGCATTGGAGCTGGGGGTTTCAGTGAGGGGGGTCCACATACAGGTGGATCCGTGGGTATCCAGGGTGAGACCGGTTCTCCTGCGGAGTTGCCCCACATGTATTCCAGACGCATCACTTATTCCACACCTGTCTAAGTTTGGGGAGGTGCGGTCTAAGTGCTTTAGGCTCATGCACCCTGGTGGGGACCCAGAGGAAAAAGGGGTCTTTAGTTTCAAGAGGAGGGTGTTCATGAAGGTGGGTGAGGGGGATGGCGCTGAGGGGAGTTTCGAGGTGGAGTATAGGGGTCTCCCTAGAACCGTGCGTTGGAGTTGGGGAAAGGCACGGTGTCAAGCGTGCGCCGAATTTGGACATCTCCGGAGGGAGTGTCCTATTCGCGGGGTCACTGCGAGAAGTTCTAGCGCAGCGGCCCAGGGATGCATTGCTGGCCCATCCGGCGTGGCTCGTCAAACCTCAGTGGGGCGGGGTGGTACTGCTGACCCGGCTAGGGCTGCCAGCTCTGCCTCGGTGATCCAGGGCGGCAGTAATAGCCCATCTGGGCCTGCAGGTTCTGCCTTGGGGACCTGAGGTAGCGATAGCCCCCACCCCCCATGTCTTGAACCTGTGGTGGCGGCTGAAGGCGGGGCACAGGGGGAGGGGGGTGAGGAAGGGGGCAATTGGGAGAAGCAGAGGCAGGAGAAGAAGAAGGAGAGGAGAAAGTCCGCCCGAGCGAGTCAAACGGGATCGGGTGCGCACCTGCCGAGTTCTGATACCACCCAAGGGGCGCCTGTCAGCTCCAGTGAGGTGCAGTTTGCACCTGTCGTGGCCCAGCAAGGAGCTGAGGTGGTTCAGACGGGGGCAGGGAAGCTAAAACGTGCGGGTGGTAAAGTGGCTGGGGGTAGTGTGGAGGCGGAAGATGCTTCTGTTATGGAGGTCACCGTACTGCCACATGCTAGCGGGACAAAAAGGAGGTTAGTGCCTGGCGAGGAAGAGCAAGGGCGTGGGTCCAAAGTTAGGGGGATGTCTTTCTCCGGACCTTCCACCACTGATGTGGTTGGTGGTCTTGAACAGGTTTCCTCCGGGTCGGAGGTTGGGCCTCTATCTCAGGGATCTTCCGCAGGTATTATAAGACCATGTGCTGCGGTTGACTCCTGGTGGTGTGTCCTCGGAGCGGGAGGATGCCCCTTCGTTTCAGGGGACCTCTGAGGGAGTTATCTCATCGGGTGTTGAGGTTAGCTCCCCTGGGTGTGTGTCCTCTGGGTCGGAGGAGGTCCCCTCGTTTCAGAGACCTACTGAGGGTGTTGGCACGCCAGATGATGGGGTTAGATCCCCTGGTAGTGTGCCCCCTGAGACGGGGTATGAGCAGAGTCAGTCCGAAGGGGGAGGTTCAGGGGCATTGGTGTACCACTCTGTGCTCCTTATCAGAGCCAATGGAGGTGCTGGGGGGTGTGCTGCCTCTCCGGCTGAGTCGGCAGGGGAGAGTTTAGAGGCAAGAGGAGATTCTCTGGGTGTTGCCTGTGGAGAGGGTCCTCTAGGTGCTGTGGAGGTCGGGGCTGTTTCGGGTCGTGATCCTCCTTCAGTTTCCGAGGGTGCCAGTGTACCACAGGCCCTGGGGGTGCCTCTTGTTTTTTCTTCCCCAGGCCCAGATGTGGAGGGTGATGGGAGAGTGCAGGAGCCCAGCCAGTCAGTGGGCTGCTTGTTGCGGTCAGGGGTGTCGGGACCCTTCCCTGGCATTGATCCTGGGGGTGGTGGCATGCCGGAGGAGGGGGAGAGTGATGGGGCCAGTTTGTGTAGCGGGATTAGTGAACTTTCCGAGAGTTCTGGTCTTTCGATTTTTGATAACGACCCTGGGAGCTGCACTGGTAAGCTTGTTGTTTCAGGTGCGAGTGGGTTGGCCGAGTGCCCAGACTCCAAGGCCGTGTATCATGCAACAGTTATCTGTGAGGTGCGAGAGTTCCTAAAAACAAGTCGTACCATCAGAACAAAAAAGGATGCTGCAAAGAAACGGTGGGAGGATTGGTCAGCTTTGATTAAGACTCTCGAGGCTATCCTTGGCAACAAGGACAGCGATCTTCCTGACTCTGAGAAGAGACAGTTTGGGGACTTTTTGGAGTTCCTCAGAGAGAGAGTCTAGGCGGAGTGTGAGGATCTCAATTTAGTGTGCCTGCACATTCACAGTAGCTACATTAAATTTAAACGGGAGTAGAGAGAGTTTTCGCAGATTTCAGCTTTTATCAGTCCTTAGAGAGGGGAAATTTGCGGTGTGTTTTCTGCAAGAGACGCATACTGTTGTTAGTGATGAACCCACCTGGCGACTGGAGTGGGAAGGGGGAGTCTACATGAGCCATCTCAGCTCGAATTCGAGTGGGGTGGCCTTTCTGTTGGCCCCGAATTTTCTGCCAAATGTTTTAAAAGTGCAAGAAGTTGTGCCAGGACGTTTGCTCCATCTGGCCGTGAGCCTGGATGGCATGCCGTTGCATTTCATTAACGTGTATGTCCCTAGCTCCGGCACGATGCAGGCCGGCCTACTTCAGGAGGTGACTGCTCTGTTGAGCACAATTGATAGGGGAGAGTGTGTCTTCCTTGGTGGGGATTTTAATTGCACACTTGAGGCGCGAGACCGTTCTGGTACTCAGTGTGCCCCTGCTGTAGCGAAGAAGCTGAGAGGGTTGATTGAATCCTTTGAGTTGGTTGATGCCTGGCGGAACCTCCACCCGGATTCCACTGCTTTTTCGCGGAGGTCTGAGGGTGGTGGTTCCCGCATTGATCGAATATATATTTCCCGAGGGTTTGTTTCCCGTGTCTCGGCGGCATCAATGCGGCTGGTGCCGTGCTCGGACCACTGTCTGGTGCCTGTGGATTTCAATCCAGCGCGCGCTCGGGCTGGGTCCGCGTACTGGCCCTTTAACAACAGGCTGCTAGAGGATCAGTGTTTCCGGGAAGCATTCAGTCGGTTTTGGGGGAAATGGAGAGAGAGAGAGAGGCAGAGGTGCTTCTCTTCCCTTAGGCAGTGGTGGGATGTGGGGAAAGCTCACATCCGTCTCTTTTGTAAGGATTATACGTGGGGGTCGACCGGAAGGCGGGACTCAGCGGTCGAGAGGCTTGAGAGGGAGATACTGGACGCAGAGTCTCGTCTGGGTCGGTTTGGTGAAGACTCCTGCGAATGGGGAGAGTTTCAGATGAAGAAGGAAGCTTTGAGGAGCCTGCTGCTTGAACGGTCCCGAGGCGCCTATGTGAGGTCGCGGGTCCAGATGCTGCACAATCTGGACCGAGCTTCGCCTTTCTTTTTCTCTCTGGAGAAGGGGTGGTGAGCTCGCAAACAGCTCGTGGGGCTGCTCGCAGATGACGGCTCCTCTGTCACTGATCCAGAGAGGATCAGTGCCTTGGTTAGGTCCTTTTATGGGTCCCTGTTCTCTGCGGATGGATTCAACAGGGAGGCTCAGCGAGATCTGTGGGAGGGTCTACCGACTGTAGATAGGGGGGTGGCAGATCTTCTTGATGGCCCCTTATCTTTGGAGGAGTTGACTCGTGCCCTGCATCAGCTCGGGAGCGGTAAGTCCCCTGGGATGGATGGGCTGACGGTAGAGTTTGTTCGAGCTTTCTGGGATGTCCTTGGTGGAGATTACATGTTGGTTCTGGGGGAAGAGCCTGGCGACCGGGGAGATGCCCCTCTCGTGGCGTAGGGCAGTTGTTGTCCTGCTGCCCAAGAAGGGCGAACTTGTTGAAGAACTGGCGCCCGGTCTCTCTCCTATGCACAGAGTATAAAGGTTTTGCACGGGCAATGGCAAATCGCCTGGGCTCCGTGCTGTCTCAACTGATTCATCCTGACCAGTCCTATACAGTCCCTGGCCGGTCCATTCAGGATAACATCCACCTGGTAAGGGACCTGATTCATCTAGCCCAGGGCACTGGTCAGTCAGCTGCTTTTCTGTCTCTTGATCAGGAGAAGGCTTTTGATAGGGTGGAACATGAATACCTTTTCGGGACGTTGCAAGCGTTTGGGTTTGGACCGCATTTCGTGGCCCGGGTCCGGCTTTTGTACACTGCAGTGGAGTGCCTTGTGAAGGTTAATGGTGCATTGTTGTCTCCTTTTCATTTTGGGAGGGGGGTCCGTCAGGGGTGCCCCATGTCGGGTCAGTTATACTCGGTCTGTGTGGAGCCGTTCCTGTGTCTTCTTCGGAGGAGGTTGACAGGCCTGGCCCTACCTGGCCCGGGGGTGGAGGTGGTTCTTTCGGCGTATGCCGATGATGTACTCCTTATGCTCACTGATCCTGGTGACCTGTGGAGGATGCGTGACTGCCAGGAGATTTTCTCGGCTGCATCTTCTGCTAGGATTAACTGGAGTAAGTGTTCTGGACTTTTAGTGGGTGAGTGGCAGGTAGACTCCCTGCCAGAGGAGATGGTAATGTTTGCGTGGAGTACCACGCACCTCCTCTATCTGGGGGTGTACCTGAGTCCCACTGAGGATGCTTGGCCGGCAAACTGGCGGGAGTTGGAGACGAAAGTGGCCGCCCGGCTGGGGCGCTGGTCAGGCCTGCTTGGAGTTCTTTCCTTTCGTGGGAGGGTGCTGGTCATAAACCAGCTGGTGGCCTCCATGTTATGGTACCGGCTGGCTACTCTTGTCCCGCCCTCTATTTTTGCAACTGCTTTACAGAAGAAGCTGGTAGATTTCTTTTGGGGAAATAGGAAGCACTGGGTTTCTGCGGCGGTCCTGAGTCTCCCGTTAGAGGAGGGCGGCCAGTCCTTGGTATGTGTGCGTACCCAGGTGGCAGGTCTCTGCCTCAGGACTCTGCAGAGGTACATGTACGTAGAGAACCCACCCAAATGGCACGCTCTGGCCACGTATATTTTCCGTCGGGGTCGTTGTCTAAGGGGGGGTCTTAAGGCTCCCGGTGTCAGGTATCAGTCGACCCGCACTAAGGGGTTTGCCTGTCTTCTACCGGGATGTGCTAAGAGTGAGGAATTTGGTTGTTTTCAGCCAGCGTGTTGCGGGAGTGGCCGGTCCTCACCCTGTCATGGCGGGTGTCGAGGAGAGGCGAGTGCCTATGTGGTTCTGATAGAGCTTACCCCCGCTCCGTCAGATCTGCTCATCGGGCCTAGGATCCGGGATATTTCTCGGGTACCGGTTCCACACAATCTAAGCCGCCTTTCTGAGATGACCAGCATGCCATTTCGTGATGCGAAGAGATGCACACTGTACAGGATGCTCCTGCACATTCTGCACCTCCTTACCTTCGTCTCCCGTCCCGATACACCATGGCGGACGGTGTTACCACCTGAAGGCGGGGGAGGTCCTCAGTGGTGGTCCTTCTATAAGCGAGTTGTTCCCCTTTACATTGGGGACCTGGGGTGGAGAGTGTTGCACAGAGCGGTGGTTTGTAATAAACTTTTGAGTCAGTTCACGGGCTCGTCCGCAGCATGTATTTTCTGCGGCGAGCAAGAGACCGTGTTCCACGTGTATATGGAGTGTGAGAGGCTACTGCCCCTGTACCAATATCTGAAGGGGTAGTTCCTCAAGTTCTGGTTGCATTTTAGTCCCACGATTCTAGTGTTCGGACACAAGGCAGGGAGTGGGGAGAGCCGAGTGGGGGGGGGGGGGGGGAAACTTCCCTGTCGGTTTGCTCCTGGGCCTGGCCAAGATGGCCATTCGCGGGTCCAGGCAGCGGGCGGTCGATGCTCAGGCTAGAGTCGGCTGCCTGCCCCTTTTCCGGGCCTACGTCCGTGCACGTGTGTCCCTGGAGCGGGAACATGGAGAGGGAGAGAGGGGGAGAGAGGGACAGACCCACGTGTTGAGCAGGTGTTAGGTCAGAGAGAGAGACACACACACACACTCACGCACCTCGACCTGAAGCATCACCCATTCCTTCTCACCAGAGATGCTGGCCGTCCCGCAATCTTCATACCGGGGTGGTCAGTTAAAATGTTTGCCAACTGAGTCAGTTTACACTGAAGATAGACACAAAATGTTGGAGTAACTAAGTGGACAAAAAACATAAATGACATAAATTATATAAATCAATGAAAAGGCTTGAATAAGGGTCTAAACCAGAAAAGTTACCGATGCCTGACCCGATGAGTTACTTTTGTGTCAAACTTCAGTTCAAACCAGCATCTGCAGTTCTTTCCTGCACATTTAGCCTAAAGACTAGACTAAGTGGGACACGTTGGGCCCCAGCTTCAAACGGGAGGGCTGGTACCCAAACGCAATATTCCACCTCCCCACCATATAACCATATAACAATTACAGCACGGAAACAGGCCCTCTCGGCCCTTCCAGTCCGTGCCGACCATTTGTTCTCCCCTAGTCCCATCTACCTGCACTCAGACCATACCCCTCCATTTTACTTCGGAGTCACGTGAGTGACTACGTGAAGAAGCCCCGCCTGGCGCTAGAATGGCATTACGTCGACGCTGACGGCAGAAGCAAGAGCTGCAGACCGCAGCTCCTCGCAGCGGCCGGAACGGACCCGCAGGTAAGTGCAAGGAAAATAGGGGACGTTCTAAAAAAGACGTTACGCTGGTAGAACCAGCAAAAGAGAAAGTAAAATTTAAAATCAGAGTCACGCTGGCGTACTGATTTAGCCAGATAATAAAAAAAAAAAATGGAGAAGTCTCAAAGAAAAATTTCGCGGGTAAAAAGATCGTCCCGGGGTGAAGCTAAAGAGTCGGGACAAGAGTTTAGTGCGGATCCGGTTCCGATACCGGTGGCTGCTGATTCACCCGTTAGTGAGACTATAATTTCTCCAGAAATGCAAACCACGGAGGAAAATGTTCCTAGAAAAAGTAAAAAGAAATCCGTGAGGCCCGTGGTTTCTGATAATGACTCTGATAATGAAAGTCCTCCGGATAATAAAGCTATATGGCTAAAAATGGAACATATGGAGAAAGTACTCCAAAATATAATGAGACAAGGGTCACAGTACCCAGAAGTTTCCCAAAATGACCCCGAGGGGTTTTGAATATACAGAATATGGCTATGTGCCAAATTGGGAATTTGAAACTCCAGACCCAGGATTAAGGGCGGAGGAAGTCTCATTGGATATAATTCCAAGTGTATCAGGGCTGCAAAAGACAGACCCTGCACGTGGTGATGTGGATTATGAGTGCACACCACGAATAAAAAAGATGAGGCCAGATGTGCCTGATATGGCAAAAGATTTTGCTATACCTGAAGGAAGTGGTGAGGCTATGGAAGAAAACCTAGCTGCCAGTATTAATTATATGGTATCTCACCAACTTCAAGATTCTGTGATGATTGAAACAGCAGAATTATATAAAACACCGGAAAATTGCACCTCATTGAAGGTACCTACGGTTAATCTGTCTATATGGACGCCTATGACTCCAGGCATGAGAGGACAAGAAATAAGATTTCAAAGAATCCTCAAATTGATTTCAGCTGCCGTTACTGCTTTTGGAAGGCAAATGGAGGGGTCGGAAATGGTTAAAATCCAAAAAGATACTTTGGGCTTATTGTGCAATTCCTTCTATGAAATTAATTGTATGAGGAAAATTGCGATTCGGCCCATATTTCATCTAAGGTTTGCAGGTCTGTGTCGATCAAGTGGTGTTCAAGCTCCTGGTTATCTATTTGGAGAGAACCTGCCTAAGCAAATAAGAGAAATGGATGAAGAGGCTAAATCTATTAGCCACATGAGACCTTTCGTTTTTGGACAAAAAAGGTATTTTTCGTCAAGAAGGGAATTTGATTTTGGAAACAGAGGCAGGAATATGATAAGAAAATATTACCATCCGACACAGCCTAATGTTCACCCGTATACGGGGAGGAGACCACCACGTTCATATGGAGAGGTACAAAAAAATTATTCTATTCTTAAAGAAACTGTGGACAAATCTCCAGTTGGAGGGAGATTACAAATGTTTTATGATGAATGGCTTGCCATCACGTCTGATCGGTTTATTTTACAAACAGTTTCAGGAGCTACTATAACATTTAAAGAAGGTGTTAACTCTTCGGTACAAAATAAACCTGCTTATGGTTTCATGTTTTCTGCAATTGAAGAGGCAGAAATTAATGTGGAAATTGACAAATTGTTTAAAAAAGGTGTTATTGAAAAAACTGTTGAACATAAACATCAATTTGTGTCAAATATATTTCCAAGAAGTAAAAAAGATGGTGGTTGCAGAATTATTCTGGACCTTACAAACTTTAATAAATTTGTCGAGTATAAACATTTTAAGATGGAAACATTCAACACTACAAGACATTTGATATCAGCAGGTTGTTATATGGCTACAATTGATTTAAAGGATGCGTACTATTCAGTACCGATACATCAGTTCTTTCGAAGGTATTTAAAATTTAATTGGCTGGGACAGCTGTGGCAATTCAAAGCTTTACCAAATGGGTTAAGTTGTGCTCCCAGGCTCTTTACAAAGCTGTTGAAACTAGCTTTAGCACAATTAAGAGCACAAAAGCACATCATTATGGCTTATCTGGATGACATTTTAATCATCAATAGTAATCAGGAATCAGCTGAAAAATCAGTTTCAGCAACTAAAACTTTATTTGAGAAGTTAGGTTTCTTGATTCATCCAATTAAGTCTCAGCTGCAGCCAGCACAGTCAATTAACTATTTGGGGTTTGTGATTAACTCAGTTACTATGTTAGTAACTTTGCCAACAGATAAGATTGATGATATTTTAATGACCTGTAGGGGTCTCATTCACAAACCTTATCCCTCCATCCGAGAAGTAGCAAAGGTTATTGTTAAATTAGTAGCAGCATTTCCTGCAGTAGAATTTGGTCCATTACATTACCAAAACATTCAAAGGGACAAAATAAGAGCTCTAAAAAAGAGAGCAGGCCATTTTGATAGGCATATGCAATTAACAAAAGAAGCTTTATTGGAATTACAATGGTGGATTGAAAATGTCCCACAAGCTGCTAAAAACATTCTGATACAACAGCCTGAAGTAATTTTACAAACAGATGCTAGTGCTCTCGGATGGGGGGGCGACAGATTCATTTACCAGCTGTGGGGGCAGATGGACTGTCCAAGAGGAAATGTTTCTCCAAACATATGGTATTAACTATTTAGAATTATTGGGAGCATTTTATGGGTTAAAAGCCTATTGTTCTACAAAAAAGAATCTGCATGTACTGATACAATTAGACAATAAAACAGCTGTTGCATATTATTCACATGGGTGGAGTCAGATCGGTATCATGTGATTGTTTGGTCAATCAGATATGGCAGTGGTGTATTAAGCACCAAATTTGGATTTCGGCAAATTACATCCCAGGTAAAGACAATGTGGTGGCAGACAATAGATCAAGGGTGTTTAAAGACAACACAGAATGGATGTTGAACCCAGTAATTTTCAGTAAAATTGTGATTCAATATGGGTTACCAGACATTGATCTGTTTGCGTCAAGAATAAATCATCAATTGCCTAAATATGTGTCTTGGGAACCAGATCCAGATGCAGTAGCAGTAGATGTTTTTTCACTACATTGGGGGAATATGTTCTTTTATGCCTTTCCGCCATTTGCTCTGGTTCAGCAATGTCTGAAGAAAATAGAACAAGATTCTGCCACAGGATTATTGGTGATTCCAAATTGGCCGACACAACCATGGTTCCCATTGATGTTAAACATGATTAAAGAACCATATATGTCAATTCCTAGCAGCAGTGATTTATTGATGAAACCAGTAACCAAAGAAATTCATCCATTACATGCTTATATGAATTTGTTAATCTGCAGGTTTTGACCAGACCACTACAAGAGCTTGGATTGTCGGATAGAACTATGGATATTATAGTCGCATCATGGCGAGATAGCACTCAGAGACAATATATGACACATATAAAGAAATGGGAAAATTTTTGTAGACAATCAAATATATCCTATCATACTGTGAACATTGCAAACATATTGGAGTTCCTTGCCGAGTTGCATTTTGAACAGCACTTAAGTTATAGTGCCATTAATAGTGCACGTAGTGCCTTATCTTATTTAGGACAAATCTCTGACCAGAAATCAATTGGATCACATCCATTAATATCCAGATTTATGAAAGGAATCTTTAACAAAAATCCACCCAAACCAAGATATACAGAAATTTGGGATGTCAGCATTGTACTTACTTTACTTAGGCAATGGACTCCAATCGAAGTTTGTCATTGGAAATGTTAACATTTAAATTAATAATGTTAATGGCATTGGTTTCAGCTCAAAGGGTGCAAACATTACAAAATGCTACGTTTAGACTGTATGCATGTGGCTGCATATAACATTGTGTTCTATGTTTACGATCTGATCAAACAAAGCAGACCAGGGAGAACTGGAGCAAAGGTAATGTTTCAAGCTTACCCTATTGATCCAACGTTGCGTGTAGTTAAACATTTGAATCAATATGTAAAAGTTACCAAAACTCTTCGAGGTGATGAAAAAACATTAATGATTGCGCATAAGAAACCACACACAAAAGCTTCAGTGTAAACAATTTCAAGGTGGTTAAAACAGGTGTTACTTTCAGCAGGAGTAGACACTGATGTGTTCAAATCTCACTCCACCAGGGCAGCAGCTACGTCCGCGGCGAAGTTACAGGACGTACCACTCGAACACATTTTAGAAACCGCAGGGTGGTGTAAAGAAGAAACTTTTTCAAACTTCTACAATAAACCTGTTCACACAATGACAGGCTTTGGACACGCGGTGTTGGGTTCATTATAATCACCTGCTTTGTTTCACTATCAAATGATATTATCGATTATGTTATCACTTATATCTTTTATCACTTTGTAATGGTTTCCCCAGATGTAAAAAGGGGGTTATTATATGTTCTTTTATCATTAAAAGATTTATGGAAAGAACTAAAACTAGTCTGGTAAAAGGTTTTTACTCATGTATGTGTTGACCTAGCCGGACTGGCGTATGGAAGAATTCTACGACATGGAAAAAAAAGAAGCTTTAAAATCTTCACGTAGTCACTCACGTGACTCCGAAGTAAAATAGTAAGATTAAACGAGAACTTACCAGTTCAAAGTTTGATCGTTATTTTATGAGGAGTAACGATGAGGGATTACGTGCCCTCCACTCCACACCCTCATAAAATAAATGATCATCTGGTAGTTCTAAATCTATGATGAGCCTTACTATCTTACTCCGGCTATTGTGTTCTGTGTTTTTCATGCCGCTGCTTCGAAGTATGCCGTTCTAGCGCCAGGCGGGGCTTCTTCACGTAATCCCTCATCGTTACTCCTCATAAAATAACAATCAAACTTCGAACAGGTAAGTTCTCGTTTAATCTTACTATTCCCTTCACGTCCATATACCTATCCACTTTACATTTCAATGTTAAAATTGATCCTGCCTCCACCACTTCTGCTGGAAGCTCATTGCACACAGCCACCACCCTCTGAGTAAAGAAGTTCCCCCTCAAGTTAGCCCTAAACCTCTGTCCCTTAATTCTCATGTCATGCCCTCTTGTTTGAATCTTCCCTACCCTCAATGGGACCACCAATTCCAATATACACACACACACACACACACACACATATATACTCACACACACATGCGCACACCCTCCACTTCACACACATACACTTACACACACACACACACATTTCAGTATTTCCTTTATTATCATTTTACTGAGTACTTGCATACACAGAAGAAACGAAAAATTGTTTCTCATCAGTTCCTGTCAGTGCTGTTAATAAAAACAGAATTTAAAATTAACATATCTAAAATAGACCTAAAATTGAGCTAAAAACAGACATTCAGACCGAACTATGACTTTACCTTGACAGGTGTCTAGCTGTCAAAGTTTGGGCGAGGTTAGATGTGTGGTTGTATGATGTATGGGGAGGGGACACAGTCCGTTAACCAGTCTTATTGCCTGTGAGAAGAAGCTGTGTAGCATCCTGCTGGTTCTGCAGCAGATACTCCTGTACCTCTTCCCAGATGGCAGAATGGAGAAGATGTGGTGTGATGGGTGATAAGGGTCCATAATAATGGAGATGGTTCTGCGGATGCTGCGCTTCTGATAGAATAGGAAACGGAGTGGAACACCAATGATCCTACTGGCTGTCCTCATTATTCCGTTTAGCTGTCCCTTTTTGTAAGCCTTGCAGCTCCCAAGCCAGTAGGTCAGTATGCTCTCGATAGTGCCCTGTAGTAGGGTGTTGGGTGAATAGTGGGGAGACCTGCTTTTTTTAGTCTGCAGATGGGGTGTAGCCGTCACTGTGCTCATTTGATGACTGCTGTGGTGTTGGTCGTTGAGGTCAGGTCGTCCGCCAGGTGAAGTCCCAGGAACCTCACACTGCTGACCCTCTCCACGGCAGCATCATCAATATGCAGCGGTGTATACACTCACACACATACTAGCCATGTTACAACATTTTGAGATTAAAAAAATCTAGTCTGCAATTTATCCCATCAGATAAAGCATAAAAATAAGTTTAATTTTACACCTAATTGACTTTCATATCTTCAGTATTAACAAAGTTATGGTCATTTTCATACTCAGAAATTAGCATCTTGTTCCCTATTGCTTTTCCATTGACTTAACATTAAAGCTGTGATCAAGGACAGTCAAAAGCCCATAACGTTTTTAAAAATTAAGAGAACTGAATGAAATGTTCAGTTATTATAGATTGAAGCATTCTGAAACAATCTTACTTGGATGACCTGAAATTAAAGCATATAATTAGTTAGTTACCAAATTGTAGCTAATTACAAAATTCAATTACTAGATCTAAACATCTATCCATTTCTTAAGAAAACGTTAACATTTAAAAAAAAACCTAAGTCTCCACATAACATTCACACAATAATTCACAGTATAACATGATTTTAAAATCTCATTGTTATGAACATATAGGCCAAATTGAAGGAATTTAGTGTTTAATTCCCGTAAATTATTGGCCATTTAAATCAACGCGAGTGGGTTTTTGTGGTATGCGCTGAATTGGAATGTTGCGGTTTGCGGTGAATTTAACCCCCAGTCGGCAGGAAAAATACTGCCGGTTCGTATTTTTTTTAGTCACCTTTTCGCAACATGAAATTTTGATTAAAGGCTTCCTAAGAACCACGTTTTTATGTAAAAATAAACTGTACCTTCTTTTGTCCCCTACCGTCCGGTTGTCAGCGTTGACGGCATTAAAAGATGATTTTTAATTTACTCAAGCTTTTAATTTTTCCAGTGCTAATTTTAATAAACTTAATAAAACGGCAGTCTAAGCGATTTTTCCTCAGCAACTAAAAAGCCTGTTCAAAATTGATTTGAATGGTCTGAAGAAAAATCGCATTTTAAACCCGCCCCCCTCTCACTCACACACACACACACACTATATATGACAGTAAACATTCTTGAATCTGCTCACACAGCTGAGCGCGGCCTCTCGACTGGAGCTTCCGTAGTCGGGCACTTCCGCAATTAGCGCGACCTCTGCACTCACCGGAAATTACACAATCAGCGCGACCTGTCCACCAAGCGGAAGTCACAAAATGAGCGGGAATTTTGGACCTAATAAAGCATTTATTCCTTCCAAACACAGTCCAACCTAATAAAGCATTTACTCCTTCCAAATACAGTCTGACCGAATAAAGCATTGCAGTTTCACGCACAAGCAGGGCATTAAGGGCTAACAAATCATTTATTGCAAGTACATTGCAGACTCACAGTTCAGTTGATTAACAGCTTAGAATGACAGTTGTGGCCTCTCCACGCGATCTTGCAGAGTGACTCACTCACATCCAGGCATCCGGGGTTTTGAAGTCCTGCCTTCCCCCTCCCCCCCCCCTGGAAGGAGCGTTACCTTCATCGCGGTGATTGACAGGCGAGAGGACCAATCAGCTGATCTCAAGGTTTTTTAAACACTTATAACTTTTTTATTTTTCATTGATGGGAAAAATCCTCGGGGCTGGCTCAGAGGAGGAGGACTGTGAGTAAGATGCCAAAAATCACAGCGATACAGGGTAGCGTTTTTTCTAAAATCAATATACAGCGCAGACAGGAAGTGGTCAAGATGAGACTTTTAATTATATAGATGTTTGTCAGAAATGTTTCAATGAAGAAGAATGAATGAATAACTTGAAAACTACCAGTTCATCATCGTGGATTGTAAGGAATCGATCACTGAATTATTTAATAGAGTGGTTGAACTGCTGAAAAGTTCAAATTCACATTTATTGTCACATGCATCAATTTGTCACATGCATCAATTTGTCACATACAGTGAAATATGAGTTACCATGCAGCCATACAAATAAAAATAACACAATACACGATAGAGTTTAACATAAACATCCACCACAGCGGAATCAACGTTTCCCACAGTGATGGAAGGCAATAAAGTTCAGTCATCTTCCTCTTTGTTCACCCGTGGTTTGAACCCTCCACAGTTGATGCTACGTATGGCCCTGAGTTCAGGCCCTCTCACCGGGATGATTGGGAAACTCCGGCGTCAGAACGGATTGGAACACACTCGCGCTTGAAGTTTCCGAATCGGCCGCTTCCTACCGGAAACCACAGGCCGAGCTGGGCGGAGCTCCAACACTGGCGATCCCCAGCAAAAGATCCCAGGCCTCCGTGATGTTAAAGTCAGCGTTGCGCCCACAGCTAAAAGCTCCGCAGACCACAGCTCCACTGTGTTAAAGTCAGCAGGCCAAACACTCCGGAGCTCCAACACAGGCGATCCCAGACAAGGGATCCCCGGCTCCACAATGGTAATTCAGCGCTGCTGAAGCTCTAGCCGGTTTCCGGTAGGAAAGGCCGCGCAAATCCAGTTGGTGGGCCGCGAGGGGGGGGAGGGGGGTGGTTGGGGGGCCTAAGATGCGACACGGAGAAAAAATGCATCTCTGTCCAGATAAGTGACTGTAAAATGGTTTCCCCCTATTCCACCCCCCATATAAGACATACTAAGAAACATTTGAAGCATACAATTAGACACTAAAAATAACAAAAAGAGTGAAAGGACCAACGGCTGCTGGCGAGGCAGCCATTGCTGGCGAAAAGGGGAGTATCGGTGGTTATTATTAATAATGGACCTCAGAAGATATTCTAGTTCAGTATGTTCCCTCATAAGGGATCTTTTGCTGATGTTGTAACTCATGAAATTGAGTGCAAATTGAAGGCCAGATTAGGGAATTGTTTGCACAACTGAAATCAGAGAGTAGGATTCAGATAAGTACTGGAATTGGGAGGATATGACTATTGGTATTCTGCACAGAACTCTGTTGGGACCATGCCTATAAGTAATGAAAGGGCTAAATTAATACCCAGAAGACCCAGCACAGTGAGGGATGTTTGAATACTGTGTATGAGCTGTCTTCAATTCCATTTTATCTATTTGCTTTGTTGTTACCTTCTCCACAATTATGTATTCTACATTTCCCTTGATCTCCATTCCCTTTGCCCTGTTTTCACACCTTCACGCTGCCTTATCTATCTATCTCCCTCTCCCCTGACATCAGTCTGAAGAAGGGTCTGGACCTGAAACATCACCCATTCCTTCTCTCCAGAGATGCTGCCTGTCCCACTGAGTTACTCCAGCATTTTGTGTCACTATTTGAATACTGTTTGATCCTTGTTTCAGCATATTTAAATGCACTTCCAAGTGCTTGAAAAAGTGTTGGTCAACATTGCAAATTACATGACTGTGGGCTCAGAGGGTGGGATAAAGAAGGCTGCTGTAAACTGGGGAGGGGAGGAGTTTTGCGAGGTCAGCATTATGTTGTTAGATTGATGGGAGAGGCATAGGCCACCAGCAATGAGTGTGAGATTGGGGATGGCCACTAATTGATGGGCATGAAGTGTTCAGTAAGTTATTCACTGACCAACAGGTCTCTCAGATTGTATTATGGGATGAGGACTGCTGATATCCTTGTGAACAAAGAGGGGGCGTGTCAGGCGCCAAGAATGAAGGGGGAACTGGTGGGGGTTGAGGGCTGCTGCCGTATAGGACTGTTTGGTACTTTTGCAACTTTATCGGCGCCAACACGTGGCGACACTTGGGTACTGCCTAGGTTGCATGCAAAACAAAGCTTCTCACTGTACCTTGGTACACGTGACAATAATAAACCTAAACTGGAATCTGGTCTCAGAAAGTGAGTTTCCCTCTCCCCTGACTCTCAGCCTGAAGAAGGGCTTTGCACTGAAATATTACCTATTCCTTTTCTCCAGAAATGCTGTCTGACCCGCTGAGTTACTCCAGCATTTTGTGTCTTCTAAAGTATGCCTACTTTGAAGAAGTTCTCCTCTCTCTGATGAGAGTTCTGCAACACCCTCTCTTGCTACTCCCCCTCTGTTCTTTGTACCTTTCCATATCTCCAGTTTCCCCTCTCCCCTCATACTTAGTCTGAAGTAGGATGTCAGCCTGAAATGTCACCCATTCCTTTTCTCCAGCGATGCTGTCTGACCAGCTGTTACTCCAGCATTTTGTGTCTATCTAAAATAACACTGTAGCTTCAGATAAGATGCTAACCCTAGGATCTTTCTTCCAGTTCCTGAGGATATTAGAAATACGTGCAGAGAGCAGATATGGCTGATATTCTGAGAACAAACAAGCAATACTGTATTATAGGTAATGAAAGTCAACAAAGCAATGGAATAATGCAGCTATTTTAATCAAGATATGTCATCAACTTTTATACTCATTTGATTCTGATACAAAGAAAATTTGAATTAGAAATGGTATGGTGGTCTGAAACAGAGACCACAAACTAAAATTATTCGGTAGATTGGAAGTTTACAACAATTTATTCAACAGTTTGAAAATAAAAATTGGTTTAATACAGATCCATCGGTTAGAAGTGATTAAGTGAATAAAATTACAGATGCATGTTCAGTTTGAGGCCTCTGTTAATTTATGGATGCAATGTAAAAGTATAAGAATAAAATCAAAAGAATACAATCTGCACAGCAATCTGCTGGGAGGCTGCCAGTCAATTCAATCTGACTGGATGAAGGATATCAACCACTTAAACAGACTCCCGTGGTGTAGAACAAATCCTGTGCTAGGATTAAATACTTTTTCAAGTTCCTTGAGGATCTCAGCGGTAATGTCAAAGGGAACCTATTGAGAAATAAATATATCACAATATTTGATGTAATTGGGTTCTGTGAAAAAGCTTACTTTGGAATTTGCTCCAAGAATATGAGAAAGCGATTATAAATTTGCTGCTGATTCTCCATTAAAAGATTAACTAGTATACGGTAGTATTTAGTTTATTTTGGAGATACAAGGCGGAGACAGGCCCTTTGGCCCACCCAGTCCGTGCCGACCAGCAATCCCCGTACACTAGCACTACCCTACACATTCTCGGAGCAATTTACAATTTAGCCAAACCTATTACCTGCAAACCTGTACGTTATTGGACTGTGGGAGGAAACCTGAGTTCCTGGAGAAAACCCACGCAGGTCATCGGGAAAACGTACAAACTCAGTACAGACAGCACCGAGAGTCAGGATTGAACCCAGGTCTCTGGCACTGTAAAGCAGCAGCTCTATTGCTGCGCCACCGTGCCGCCCTTCCAAGGACATGGTGCATCATCTCTAAAATGAATCATCATCACCACTTTTCCAAAGTCTCTGCCAAAGTTATGGCAGACATGAGGCAAATGTTCATACTTAGCTGTTCTTAGGGCCGGATTGTCTGATTTCATCTTGTACCTTTGCCCCAACTTATTTACTTGCCCAATGAAAACAACTAGCTTCCATCACAGAAATTGAAGAATAATGCCACTAACGTTCCTTTATCAGCCAAGCGGGGTGGAAGATTGGCTGGTAAATGTTTCAAAGTTTAAAACTCTCCTATGTCACCAGAGAAGATCAGGTGCTTCCCCTCATGCAATGACTGGGTATCCTCCCCTGCTGACTGCTTCAATCACTTTCCTGAAACTGACCGGGGACCCACTAGTGGTGAAGGAGCAGGTGAGAGAGACATTCATGCTGCACTTATACATTAGGTCCTGTGAGGGATGAAAGATTTTGGCCTGGTTTGTGTTAAATTTATAAAGAATTCACCACCCATTTATTCCTCATTTTAACCAGAACTTACTTTAATCCCTCCAGACAGCTTTCCAGCATGCCATGATATAAAGACTGCTCTAATCAAAGGCTTAAATGACATATTTTGTGAATTTCATATTGCTGATCTATCTTTCCCCATTTCCTCTCTCTCCCTGGCTGACGACAGGATTCTTATTTAACATCTCTCCACCATCATTCAGCTAGGTGGCACTGCTTACCTGGTTCCATTCTTATTTTGAAACAATAGATAATGGAATACTGAAATTAAAACAGAACATGCTGGGAAACTTGGGTCAGCTTAGTTTAGAGATACAGCGCTGAAACCATATAACCATATATAACAATTACAGCACGGAAACAGGCCCTCTCGGCCCTTCCAGTCCGTGCCGATCATTTGTTTTCCCCTAGTCCCATCTACCTGCACTCAGACCATACCCCTCCATTCCCTTCCCGTCAATATACCTATCCATCATGAACAACATGGCAGGTATTTCTAGGAATAATAGTGTAAGTAGTATACCTGGACTTTCAGAAAGCATTTGCTAAGGTCCCACATAGGAGATTAGTGGGCAAAATTAGGGCACATGGTGTTGTGGGTACAGTGCTGACATGGATAGAAAATTGGTTGGCAGACAGGAGACAAAGTGTATGGAATAACGGGTCCCTTTCAGAATGGCAGGCACTGACTAGTGGGGTACCGCAATGCTCGGTGCTGGGACCGCAGCTATTTACAATATGCATCAATGGTTTGGATGGAGGGATTCAAAATAGCATTAGCAAATTTGCAGATGACACAAAATTGGGTGGCAGTGTGAACTGTGAGGAAGATGCTATGAGAATGCAGGGTGACTTGGACAGGTTGGGGAAGTGGGCAGATGCATGGCAGATGAAGTTTAATGTGGATAATGTGAGGTTATCCACTTTGGTATCAAAAACAGGAAGGCAGAATACTATCTAAATGGCGTCAAGTTAGGAAAAGGGGAAGTGCAACGGGAATGGGGGGTCCTTGTTCATCAGTCTATGAAAGTAAGCATGCAGGTACAGCAGGAAGTGAAGAAAGCGAATTACATGTTAGCTTTTATAACATGAGGAGTCCAGTAGAGGAGCAAAGAGTTATAACTTTTGCAGTTATACAGGGCCCTAGTGAAACCGCACCTGCAGTATTGTGTGCAGTTTTGTTCCGCTAATTTGAGGAAGGATATTCTTGCTATTGAGGGAGTGCAGCGTAGGTTTACAGGGTTAATTCCCGGGGTTGCGGGACTGGCATATGCTGAGAGAATGGAGCGGCTGGGCTTGCACACTCTGGAGTTTAGAAGTATGAGAGGGGATCTCAGTGAAAGATATAAGATTTTAAGGGTTTGGACACGCCGGAGGCAGGAAACATGTTCCCGATGTTCGGGGAGCCCAGAACCAGGGTCCACTGTTTAAGAATAAGGAGTAAGCCATTTAGACCGGAGACGAGGAAACACTTTTTCTCACAGAGAGTTGTGAGTCTGTGGAAGTATCTGCCTCAGAGGGCGGTGGAGGCCGGTTCTCTGGATACTTTCAACAGAGAGCTAGATAGGGCTTGTAAAGATAGCAGAGTCAGGGGATCTGGTGAGAAGGCAGGAACGGGGTACTGATTGGGGATGATCAGCCATGATCACATTGAATGGCGGTACTGGCTTGAAGGGCCGAGTGGCCTACTCTTGCACCTATTGTCTATTGTCCATTGTCATTAGTGCTACCTTACATTTTATCACTTCATCATTACTAATCCACAGCGTGACACTACTTGAGTAGCACATCACAACGTGTCACTCCATCAGTAATGCACCATACTGTGTCACACAATCAGTGTTATCCCACAGTGTCCCCCCCCAATTAATACTCTAATTAATACAATTAATAAACAGGTCCTTCGGCCCACCAAGTCTGCGTCAACTGGCGATCCCCACACATTAACATTATCCTAGGCACACTAGGGACAATTTACAATTAGACCAAACCAAATAACCTCCAAACCTGTACGTCTTTGGAGCGTAGGAAACCGGAGATCCTGAAGAAAACCCACACGGGTCATGAGGAGAACGTGCAAACTCCGTACAGACAGCACCGGTAGTCAGGATCAAACCCGGATCTACGGCGCTGTAAGGGAGAAAGTCTACCGCTACGCCAACATTGTGGAAAGAGAAACAGATCTAATGTTTCTGGTAGGAAGCCTGTGTCAGAATTAAATTTCCAGCTTAACCCATTTCTGTTCCATCATGTCTGTTCAATAATAGCCATTGTTAATGGCTTTCTTTCAGGCCAGTGACATTACTCCTGACATCCCTCCTGCTTCTCACAGCAACATTGAGAAATGGCAATGAGTGGACAGAGGGCATGGCTGAGGTACAAAATGAGCCTTCTCCTTGGAAGGCCAAACTGCTGGAGTCTCAGCAAAGGAAGATGAAGTTTGACATGAGTTTAAAAATATGATAAAGCAGGGGACTAGAAAGCTAGCTGCTCATAAAACGGATACATCACCTGGTCCACATGGCACCTAGGTTGCTGAGAACAGAAAGGAAAGAAACTGCAGAGGCCCTGGCCAAATTCCCAAATCTAATGGTGCCTGAGTACTGGTAAATATGTTATGCCTCTGTTCAAAAAAACAAAACATCAGAAGTCTGTGATCTAGCTTGGTAGCAGGGAAAATGCTAATCATGAACAGGCTTACAAATCGACCAGACTAAGCCAGAATGAATTTGTAAAAAGTACATTCTGCCTAATAACCTCATAGAGTTGTTGGTCAAGAGCCAGTCATCAAGTCATAGGCTTGTCATCAAGACTGCAGGTCAAGGAATGAAAAATACTCGATAGCAATCTGGACAGAAAAGTGCTTCAGTAACAGAAAACAGAAAAGGACGGTTAAGGAGAGGGAAGTAACCATTGAAGTCCATTGAAATGCATTTCTTAATGTGTGTTAATGATTTTAGATGATTTGGATGTACTGAGCACAAATCTGCAGAACGAGGACTCTGGGTGACTTTGCTCTCCTGAAGTTCAAGATCAGGGACGGCACAGTGGTGCAGAGGTAGAGTTGCTGCACCAGAGATCCATGTTTGATCCTGACGACGGGTGCTGTCGGTACACAGTTTGTACGTTCTCCCTGTGACGTGTGTGTGCTTTCTCCGGGAGCTCTGGTTTCCTCCCACACACATAATTGACTTGGTAAAATTGTAAATTGTCCCTAGTTTGTGTAGGATAGCGTTAGTGTGCTGGTTGGTGCGGACTCGGTGGGCCGAGGGGGCTGTTTCTGCCCTGTGTCTCTAAACTAAACTAAACCAATTCCACCTCTACATCTGTGAAGTCAGATGATTCAACAATGTCAGGATGGGACTGAGGCCTTTTTAACCCGTAGGATTCAGCCTCAAATTAGATTAACTCATTGGAGTATCAGGATAGTTGGTAATTTATGGTGTAAAGACAACCATTGTTAAGATGACCAAAAGGATGGAAACAAAAATACAAATACAAAAATACAAAGGCCAGTGACTATACCTCTGTTTCTGGCTTGATGACCGATCCAGAAAGAAACATTTCCTTTATTTCTCTGCATAAGCTTATAGCCATCTCCTACAAAATGGATTAGAATATTTGAAAATCGATTATATAAAGAATGTTATAAGGCTAAAATAACAAGCCAATAACGCCATTTACTATCAATAGTGCACTCAATGGAAGGATGATCTTTTTCGTGTCTAAAATGTATGTGACTTAACAAGAAAAATGTTGAAAAAGAGCCCTTTACATAATTGTATTAATGACTGATAAAGAATTACACCATAAAGTCACACTGTGGATACATAATCCTGAAATTATAATCTATTGATTAATTGTTTTTCTATTGGGTCTAAATTCTATATTGTTATGCCCATTTCTCAGGAATCTGGATAGAGTGGATGTGGAGAGGATGTTTCCATCAGTGGGAGAGTATGGCTAGAAGCCGTGGGCTCAGAATAAAACAACGTGTCTTTAGAAAGATGAGCGAATATTCAGGGATATAATACTAGGGACTCAAATAATAAAATTTCATTATATGCAGACAATATACTTTTATACATTACAAATTCACAAACGAGCATACCAAACTTATTAAATTTAGTAGAGGAATTTGGTTCTTTTTCTGGATATAGAATACATTGGAATAAAAGTGGAATCATGATGTTAAAACCTCAAGAATCTACACACCTATTAAAATTCCCCTTTAAAATTGCAACAGAAAAATTTAAGTATTTGGGTATTCAAATTACCAGAAAATACAAAGCATTATTTAATGCTAATTTTATGCCTTTATTAAATAAACTCAACGCGTTGATTAAATTCTAGAAAACACTTCCGTTATCATTAATAGGCAGAAAAAACGCCATTAAAATGACCTTTTTACCACAAATATTATACCTATTTCAATCTATACCATTATATATGCCAACAAACGTTAAAAAAAACCTAGACTCTAATATTACCAATTTTATCTGGGACTATAGATCACACAGAATTCAAAGAAAACACTTGTGCAAACCAAGTTGGGGGACTTTCACTTCCGAACTTTTTGTATTATTATTGGGCAGTGCATATTAAGAATATAATTTACTGGTTGGACAGTTCTACCCAACAGACAGAATGGATAAGAATGGAGAAAGAAGACTGTTCTCCTTGTAACATAGGAGCAATCCTCTTCTCCCCGATAAAACTGAACAACACAATATATAAGAATAACCCAATTATACATGATACAATAAGAAATTGGAAACAAATAAAATTATCCTTAAAATTAAGAAACCTATTATTGTTAATGCCAATAGTGAATAATCCTTCATTTAAACCATCTCTTATTGATAAAACATAATAAATGGGAAAGAATGGGAATTAAAAGGATCGGTGATATGTATGAAATGGGAAATCTGTTATAATTCTGACAATTAAAATTAAAATTTAAACCATGAAGAAATACATACAAAGATATCAAAACATAACTTTAGACACACTGGAAGAAGCAATGAATATTAAGGCTGACTCACAGAAATTAATATCATATTTATATAATAGTATTTTAAATATAGACTTACCATGGACAGAGGCACTTAGAGAAGAGTGGGAAGGAGAATTAATGATAAAAATTACGAAGGAAACATGGGAAAAGTATTTGATATATATACACAAATGTTCGATTAATGTAAGATAATTTAACTCAATTAAAAATTTTACATAGATTATATTATTCAAAAACTAGATTAAATAAATTCTATCCAAATTCTTCCCTCATTTGTGATAAATGTCTATCCCAAAGTGCAACTATAACACACTATTTTGTCTCCTGCATAAAACTTTATAAATTCTGGAGTGATATTTTTGTAATATTTACAAAATTATTCAAGATAAAAATGGAACCTAATACTGAAATTATTATATTTGGAGTAATCGAAGATGGGAATAAATTGAACTCATCTCAAAATTTATTTTTTAATTATGGGTTAATAGCAGCAAAAAAACTTATACTTAACTTTTGGAAAAATACATCCATACCAACACTTAAAATATGGATTTCAAACATGTTGGACATCGCACATCTTGAAGAAATGTGATTCCTCCTAATAGATAAATTAGACCAATTCTTAACGAGTTGGTCTCCATTTGTCGATTTTTTGCAAGCATATGGTGCAACAAAACCGTAGAAGCTAATTGTTTCAGGATTGGGTGAGGGATGGTCAAGAATATAGATAACGATCTCCTTAATCTCCTACTTTCCACTCTTTTTCTTTCTTTTTCTCAATTTTCATCTTTCACACTTTCTTCTTTTTCACACAGTATATATCACACGTTTCTCTATCTTTTATTATCTATTCTCTATTTTTCTTTTTCATTATTAATTTTTTAAAAAAGAAGCTGTACGTAAAATGTAATATGTCAATATATATTAGGCACCTTGGTGCCATATTCCTGTACTTCTAATAATTTTTTTTTTTTTTTAAATAAAGGAGATGAGGAGGAATTTCTTTAGTCAGAGAGTGATGCATCTGTGGAATTTATTGAATATTTTTATGGCAGAGATTGACAGATTCTTGTTTAGTACGGGTGTCAGGGGTTATGGGGAGAAGGCAGGAGAATGGGGTTGAGAGGGAAAGATCGATCAGCCATGATTAGAGTAGACTTGAAGGGCTGAATGGTCTAATTCTACTCCGAGAATTTATGAACTAATGAACCAAATTCATGAAATGAAGTGCCTGTTGGCTAAAACACTATCGCAATGTTTATGAAACAATTAGACAGGTAAATGGATAGGGGGTTACACAAAATGCTGGAGAAACTCAGCGGGTGCAGCAGCATCTAAGGAGCGAAGGAGATAGGCGACATTTCGGGTCGAGACCCTTCTTCAGACGGGTCTCGACCCGAAACGTCGCCTATCTCCTTCGCTCCTTAGATGCTGCTGCACCCGCTGAGTTTCTCCAGCATTTTGTGTAACCCTCGATTCTCCAGCATCTGCAGTTTCTTCGTTAACATGTAAATGGATAGACCGGTTTAGCGGGATATGGGCCAAAAGCAGGCAGGTGGGACTAGTGTGGATGGGACATGTTGGCCGGTGTGAGCAAGTTGGGTCGAATGACCTGATTCCACGCTGTATGACTCTATGACTATGACTATATGACCAAGAAGGGCGCTCTGTCATGTTTATCTATGTCTTGTGTCTTCTCTCCAGCAGTTTGTATCCACCTTAAAATATATGTCTTGTATGCTGTTTTGCTAAACTGAATTTGAATTACCGGTACTTTCAGATTCAGCTTACTTTCTTGTCATAGGCACCAGCATTCAATGAAATTCCTTGTTCATACGAAGCTCAGAAAATAAGCAGCATACATTTATTAATGATAAATACAACAATAAATACAGTGACAAAAGCAAAACAGTGCAAAATTGTAGTGCATTCTGAAATGTAGTGCAACAGAATAACCAAATGGTGCAGGGTTAAGAGTTAGTGCATGTGGCAGCACGTCTGGAAAGGAGAATACACAATAGGTGCAGGAGTAGGCCATTCGGCCCTTCGAGCCAGCACCACCATTCACTGTGATCATGGCTGATCATCCACATTCAGTACCCCGTTCCTGCCTTCTCACCATATCCCCTGAGGTTAACCTCGTGAACCTCCCTCAATATCAAGAATGTCCTTCCTCAAATTTGGAGATCAAAACTGCACACAATACTCCAGGTGTGGTCTCACTAGGGCCCTGTACAACTGCAGTAGGACCTCTTTGTTCCTATACTCAACTCCTCTTGTTATGAAGGCCAACATGCCATTTGCTTTCTTCACTGCCTGCTGTACCTGCATGCTTACTTTCAGCAACTGCTGAACAAGGACCCCAGATCTCTTTGTCCTTCCCCTTTTCCTGACTTGACACCATTCAGATAATAATCTGCCTTCCTGTTTTTGCCACTAAAGTGGATAACCTCACATTTATCCACATTAAACTTCATCTGCCATGCATCTGCTCACTCACCCAACCTGTCCAAGTCACACTGCCATCCAGCTTTGTGTCATCTGCAAATTTGCTAATGTTACTTTGAATCCCTTCATCTAAATCATTGATGTACCAGTATATTGTAAATAGCTGCGATCCCAGCACCGAGCCTTGTGATACCCCACTAGTATGCCATTCTGAAAGGGACCCGTTAATCCCTACTTTTTGTTTCGTGTCTGCCAACCAATTTTCTATCCATGTCAGTACCCAACCCCCAATACCATATGCTCTAATTTTGCCCACTAATCTCCTATGTGGGATCTTATCAAATTAGGTATGAAAGAGGTGATTAGTGCAGGACTCAGCTACAGGAAGAGTTTGGGCAGGCTATGACTTTATTCCCTGTAGGGCACGAGGATGAGGGATGATCTTAGAGATACAAAATCATGAGAGGAATAGAACGAGTATACGCACATAATCTCTTGCCCAGAGTAGTAGAACCAGGAACCAGAGGACATGGGTTTAAGGTGAGAGGAAAAAGATTTAATAGGAAACTGAGGGGTAACTTATTCACAGAGTGGTTGGTGTATGGAACAAGCTGCTGGAGGAGGTAGTTGAAGCAGGTACTTTCACAACGTTTAAGAAACATTTAGATAGGTACATGGATAGGATAGGTGTGGAGGGGTATGGGCCAAATGCAGGCAGGTGACTCTAGTGTAGCTCGGATATATTCTCCGGTGTGGGCAGGTTGAGCCGAAGGGCCTGTTTCCACACTGTATGACTTTATAGAAACATAGAAATTAGGTGCAGGAGCAGGCCATTCGGCCCTTCGAGCCTGCACCGCCATTCAATATGATCATGGCTGATCATCCAACTCGGTATCCTGTATCCTTCTCTCCATACCCCTTGATCCCTTCAGCCACAAGGGCCACATCCAACTCCCTCTTAAATATGGCCAACAAACTGGCCTCAACTACCTTCTGTGGCAGAGAATTCCACAGATTCACCACTCTCTGTGTGAAAAACGATTTTCTCATCTCGGTCCTAAAAGACTTCCCCCTTATCCTTGAACTGTGACCCCTTGTCCTGGACTTCCCCAACATCGGGAACAATCTTCCTGCATCTAGCCTGTCCAACCCCTTAAGAATTTTGTAAGTCTCTATGAGATCACCCCTCAATCTTCAAAATTCCAGCGAGTACAAGCCAAGTCTATCCAGTCTTTCTTCATATGGAAGTCGTGCCATCCCAGGAATCAGTCTGGTGAACCTTCTCTGTACTCCCTCTATGGCAAGAATGTCTTTCCTCAGATTAGGAGACCAAAACTGTACGCAATACTCCAGGTGTGGCCTCACCAAGACCCTGTACAACTGCAGTAGAACCTCCCTGCTCTTGTACTCAAATCCTTTTGCTATGAATGCCAACATACCATTCGCTTTCTTCACAGCCTGCTGCACCTGCATGCCTACTTTCAATGAGATGGTGTACCATGACACCCAGGTCTCGCTGCATCTCCCCTTTTCCTAATCGGTTACCATTCAAATAATAGTCTACCTTCCTGTTTTTGCCACCAAAGTGGATAACCTCACATTTATCCACATTATACTGCATCTGCCATGCATTTGCTCACTCACCCAGTCTATCCAAGTCATCCTGCAGCCTCCTAGCATCCTCCTCACAGCTAACACTGCCCCCCAGCTTCGTGTCATCCGCAAACTTCGAGATGTTGCATTTAATTCGTCCAAATCATTAATGTAAATTGTAAATAGCTGGAGTCCCAGCACTGAGCGTCGCGGCACCCCACTAGTCACTGTCTGCCATCCTGAAAAGGACCCGTTCACTCCTACTCTTTTCTTCCTGTCTGCCAGCCAGTTCTCTATCCAGATCAATACTGAACCACCAATACCGTGTGCTTTAAGTTTGTATACCAAGTTTATGTACTGGATGGAAGGAAGTTATGAGCCTGTGATGGACTGGGCTGTGTTCACCATTCTCTGCAGGTTCAGACAGTCAATATCAGGCTGAGATACATCCTGTTAGAATACTTTCTATACCTTAAGGCCTTTTCATTGTGTCCCCGTTTAAATGAAAGGACCGATGATAGATACATGGAGTATAGGGCTGAGAGCCAGACAGCTCAGCAATTAACTGTATAGGGTCTGAAGAAGGGGCATGACCCGACCCATCCTTTTTCTCTGGTGATGCTGCCTGACCCGGCTGAGTTACTCCAGCACTTTGTGTCTAGCTTCAGCAATTAATACATTGCGTCTCAACTCAACACCAGTCCAGGGGTAGAGCCTGGGCTGTTACATTCTCTCAGTTTGACAAATCCGACACATGGATACAGTGATCAGCTGTTAGGAATGTGAAAGGAAAGAATTATTATTACTGGCGCTCCAATGTCGTCTTGAGCTTTAATAGGGTCTCATCCTCATGCAAATATTCCCTTTGTCCTAATGTGAGGTGTTGCATTTTGGGGAGTCTAACATGGGCAGTACCGACACAGTGAATGGTAGACCTCTGGGGAGTGTTGTCGAGCAGATGGATCAAGGCGCAGGGAGATAAGATGGTCAAAAAGGCTTTCGGCACATTGACATTCATCGGTCAGAGTGTTGAGTATAGAAGTTGGGAAGTCATGTTACAGTTGTCTAAGACTTTATTGAGACCGCATTTAGAATATTGTGTTCAGTTCTGAAATTTAAAAGAGTTCAGCGAAGATTTACGAGGATGTTGCCTCGACTAGAGGGTCTGAGCGAAAGGGAGAGGTTGAGTAGGCTGGGTCTATTCCTTGGAGCGCATGAGGATGAGGGGTGATCTTAAAAAAGTATATAAAATCATGAGAGGAATAGATTGGGTAGATGAACAGAGTCTCTTGCCCAGAGTAGGGGAATCGAGGACCAGAGGACATAGGTTTAAGGTGCTGGAGAAAGATTTAATAGGAATCTGAGGTGTAACTTTTTTACACAAAGGGTGGTGGGTGTATGGAACAAGCTGCCAGAGGAGGTAGTTGAGGCAGGGAGTATTGCAACGCTTAAGAAACATCTGAACAAGTACATTGATAGGACAAGTTTGGAGGCATATGAACCAAACGCAGGCAGGTGGGACTAGTGTAGCTGGGACATGTTGGCCAGTGTGGGCAAGTTGGGCCAAAGGGCCTGTTTCCACGCTGTATCACTCTATGACTCTATTCATTATTCTCTCCACCTCCTTGGCAGATTAAACCTGAGTTGTCTTTTACCCTTTTTATTTCCGGTGAGGGTTTTTTCTGAAGCATTAATTCTCTTTCTCATCCCACACCCAAAGATGCTGCTGGACCTACTGAGTATTTCCAGTATTTTCTGATTTTATTTCTCTTTGTACAACCCAGTTTCGATAGGCACTGGCTTCACATGACTAACTATATGGTTTAACAATTCAGCAAAGAAAAATTGCTCACTGTAAAAAGACACCACTCTTCAATTGATTATTCTTCACATTGAGAACAGTCCATTCCTGTCCTTGTTTACTTGTTTGAGTGCCCCTGTAAAATTCAACCCAGAGTGGATTGCGGTTCAATTAAAAGTCTGCGTTTTCTGTTCATGCTGGACTTATTTAAATAGGTCTGGTTTGAGGTGACTTAGTTGTAGCATTCTGTACATTGGCTCCATCTTTGTACTATGTCAACAGAGTTGACGTGGATACGTTTTTCCCATTGAGCGTAGGGAAGATTCAAACAAGAGGGCATGACATGAGAATTAAGGGACAGAGGTTTCGGGGTAACGTGAGGGGGAACTTCTTTACTCAGAGGGTGGTGGCTGTGTGGAATCAGCTTCCAGCAGAAGTGGTGGAGGCAGGATCGATTTTAACATTTAAGAGTAAAGTGGATAGGTATATGGACGTGAAGGGAATGGAGGGGTATGGTCTGAGTGCAGGTAGATGGGACTAGGGGAAAACAAATGGTCGGCACGGACTGGAAGGGCCGAGAGGGCCTGTTTCCGTGCTGTAATTGTTATATGGTTATATGGTTATATTTGAGAATTACCAGACAATCAAATGCACTACATACAGGAGCGTACAGCATCTGCATCACCCTTAATGACAGCAATTTTTCAGAGGACTTGCACTGCAGCCCTTTTGCTACGTGAAAGTCTTTATCATGAATGTCCTTTATCAGAGGAGATGTTGATGTTCAGAACCAAGCAGACAGCAATTTATGCATCCATCAAATTTTCCTTGAAGATAAACATTTCAGAAAAAAATATGAGGTCATTTCTGAAAATCTTTTCCTCAGATTCCTATGAAATCTTTCCCCTCTCACCTTAAACCTATGACTCTGGCTCTGACTCTGGTTCTTGATTCCCTTACTCTGGGTTAAATATTCAGTGCATCTACTCTATCAGTCTGAAGAAGGGTCGAACCCGAAACCCCACCCATTCCTACTCTCCAGAGATTCTGGCACAGAACATAACACCCTCTTAAGTGTCAATGCTTGCCCTGTGTTATCTCGTAGACTGGCTTCAATGGTCTGAGGGAGGTAGGGTGAGGTATTTACTAATGATTTTTATTCTTAACTGAAATAATTTGCTGATTAGAGAAAAGATATTTGCAGATTGAGATACCAGATCTAGCACAGTCTTCTGGACAACAATGATCCCTGCTCTTCTAAATGCTTCCCACTCTTGGGCAACCTGCAGCAGTCACCTCAAAGCTTTCCCTGTAAAAGCTGCTAAATTTGTTAAGGGATAAACACACCAACATTAGTCTTCTTTCCCAGAACAATCCCAGCAATGAGGTCTTTGTTACAAGGTTGACTACCTTGGCTAGGCCACATTGTTCCCATGCATACACATGTTCACCAACTAGGCATCTATTCAGGTCTCTGTCATGGGAAAAGATCATCAGACAGAAGAAAAGATTCAAGGAAATGCTCAAAGCCCCTTTGACAAAAGGCAACCTAATCATAATCATTATCATACTTTATTAGCCAAGTATGTTTTGCAACATATGAGGAATTTGAGTTGCCATATGGTCATAAAGAGCAACAAGACACCCAAATATAATTTTAACATGAACATCTACCACAGCAACTCCCCCACATTCCTCACTGTGATGGAAGGCAAACATTTTCTTCCCTTCTATCCGGTCAGCACGGAACTTCCTGCAGGCACTGCAGGGAAATGACTCCATGGATCCTGTGGCGTGGTTCCCAGAGCAGACTGCCCAGCTTGTCTGGCAAAATGCCTCATCACTAGAACTCACCAACAAGCACCAAGACCTGGCTTGGCTGGTGCTGAGGGGAGCCCTCCCAGTCAGATCCTTCCTGCACCGTTGGACCCTCACTGTCAGCGCACGCTGCCCTCGGGACGGCTGCTATGGAGAGGAGATGGTTGCCCATCTCTTTGCAGAGTGTGGATTTGCAAAGAGAGTCTGGAGAGGTTTGCAAGGGTCCCTGTCACGATTTATTCCGAACAGCTCAGTCACAGAGGACTCTGTGATTTACGAACTGTTCCCAGGGACGCATTCAGAGACTGACATCGAGTGCTGCTGGAGGGTCATCAACTCGGTGAAAGACGCTCTTTGGTCTGCCCGAGCGTTATCCAGTGGAGCAAAATGTCTGTCGGAGAATGTTGCCGACTGGCCCGCTGCAGACTGCGGGACTATGTGCTGAGGGACGCACTGAAGCTCGGTGCAGCCAACGCCAAGACTCGGTGGGGGAGGGCCACAGTCTAGGGTCCTTCCGCTGCTGGACATGGGGGGGCAGAGTGTGGTGGAGATGCCCCTCAAAATAAGGGAAGGGATTCCACGCCAGTGGGCCACATGAGCGGCAAGGGTGGGGGATACATGTGTAATTTGTGCAATGTGTGTAAACAGTGTTGAAATTTTGCATAGCCTCCGAAAATGTTGGATGAATATTTTCCACGATTCTCGTATTCTACATATTTATTACTTGAATAAAGTCTATCTTGAAATAAAAAAAAGAGCACAACATTTGCAATCTCACAATTGATGAATATTATCTTGATGACAACAGGAGTGCTTCCAAAAAATTATACAAATTAAGAATAAGAACTTGTATGATCATATCTATTTCAACTTACTTCTGTTTGTGTTGGTAGTTTTCTAATATTCATTGCAGAGTCTGTTCGAGTGTACCTTTGCCTTAGTCTGTGAAAACTGCGGTGGGTTGAAGCAGATCTTGAAATTTCCGGTTGCAAGTACATCTCAGCCTTTTGTATCAATGCAGACAGTTTCTTGCGCAACATAATTAGTCTGGAGTATTGGAGAAATGTTATAAATTCAGTGTTCATTGGAATGCAAGACCATGAGAATTCATAACCGTGGAACCCTGTGGAATCATCCCTACACACAATTTTCAGACATTTCCCATCCCCTGCAGCAACAAATTGTAAATAATGTATTCTTGTATTCACTAGAGTTTAGAAGGATGAGGGGAGATCTTATAGAAACATATACAATTATAAAAGGACTGGACAAGCTAGATGCAGGAAAATTGTTCCCAATGTTGGGTGAGTCCAGAACCAGGGGCCACGGTCTTAGAATAAAGGGGAAGCCATTTAAGACTAAGGTGAGAAAATACTTTTTCACCCAGAGAGTGGTGAATTTATGGAATTCCCTGCCACAGAGGGCAGTGGAGGCCAAGTCACTGGATGGATTTAAGAGAGTTAGATAGTGCTCTAGGGGCTAGTGAAATCAAGGGATATGGGGAGAAGGCAGGCACGGGTTATTGATTGGGGACGATCAGCCATGATCACAATGAATAGCAGTGCTGGCTCGAAGGGCCGAATAGCCTCCTCCTGCATCTATTTTCTATGTTTCTGTTTCTAATGGAGATTGTCTGAACAAGGGTCCTGACCCAAAATGTCATATATCCATCTTCTCCACAGATGCTTCTTGAACCGCTGAGTTACTGGAGAACTTTTTTCCTCAAGTGTAAAGAAGTTATTGAAAAAGATTCCCTCCATTCAACATTGATTGATAGGATATTAGGATTTGATTGATATTTTTTAGGCAGAGATAGATTCTTGATTAGTACGGGTGTCGGGGGTTATGGGGTGAAGACAGGAGAATGGGGTTAGGAAGGAGAGATAGATCAGCCATGATTGAATGGCAGCGTAGACTTGATGGGCCGAATGGACTAAATCTGCTGCTATCACTTATATGAATTTATAATAGTGGAGTTCCAATGTTAGCATTATTACAAAAATTGCAGCAAAAATATTTGTTTGGATAAAGGTTACTTTGGAAAGTTCATTAGTCTGTGCACATGATTGATTTGCAAAATAAAATTGCTGCATGATATTTTGGGATGCTTTCAGAATTGATTCCAATTTAAGAAAGCAGTGTAAGCATTTATCCTATTTCTGTCCCACAATCCTGACCCAACCAATTCCTTTATACCGGCCTCTAACTGAAGGCAGACCTGTCCCTGTTGATAGTTCGAACTGCCTGTCACATCCCAGGGTTTACTTTCTAATTTAAAGAAGCCTCTTTCTGAGATGCCTATAACTCTTGGTACCCACATCTTCTCATTTGTATGCTATTTTCTATTTCCAGGAAGTCTCTGTCACTGAACTCACTTTCACTTGGGCAGCTTACGGTATGAATATTGACTTCTCTAACTTTAAGTAACCCTTGCTTTCCCTCTGTCTCTCCATCCGCAACTCTAAACCTGAGAAGATTATGGAGAGTCGGTTTGTCAAGGAGGACTCTCTCTAACTTCTACAGGTGCACAGTGGAGAGCTTGCTGACCAGTTGCATCGTGGCTTGGTTCGGCAACTTGAGCGCCCAGGAACAGAAAAGACTACAAAAAGTAGTAAACACTGCCCAGTCCATCATTGGCTCTGACCTCCCCACCATCGAGGGGATCTATCGCAGTCGCTGCCTCAAAAAGGCTGGCAGCATCATCAAGGACCCATGCCATCCTGGCCACACATTCATCTCCCCGCTACTTGCAGGTAGAAGGTACAGGAGCCTGAAGACTGCAATGTCCAGGTTCAGAAACAGCTTCTTTCCCACTGCCATCAGGCTATTGAACTCAACTCAAACAAAACTGAACATTAATAGCCCATTACCTGTTTATTTGCACTTTATCTGTTTTATTTATTCATGTGTGTATATACTTATACAATGGTATATGGACACACTGATCTGTTCTGTATTCATGCCTTCTATATTCTGTTGCGCTGAAGCAAAGCAAGAATTTCATTGTCCTATCTGGGACACACGACAATAATCTCTCCCTCTCTCTCTTAAACCTGTGTTCTTATCTCTGGCCTTTGTTTCAATCTGCCTGTTAAAAAAAAGCCTCACCTGCGTCGACCTATTTTCTCCCAGGCTTTGGCTCGCCACTTTCCTTTTCAAAAGTTAGAGAAATAAATATTCATACAGCTGTTATGAGGTGCTGGTCTACCTCATATTTTGCTTGTGCAGCTTACAACTCAGTTATTGATATTGATTTCTCTAACTTCAAGTAACCCTTGCATCCCCTCTCTCTCAGTCACTCCCCCACCCGAGTCGACATACTAGTTTCACTGCCGTCCTGTTGAGTCTCATTGGCTGTAACCCATTTTCGAGCCAAATCTTTAATTCATTTGTTCTATATCTCTCCATATCACCGTCTATATCTCTTGTTTCCCTCTCAGTCTGTAGAAGTTCAAGTTCAAGATTATTTGTCACATGCACCATAAGGTGCAGTGAAATGTGATTGACCATGCCACGTTACAATTAAAAAAGGACACAGTACACAACATAATTCAACACAGATATCCACCACAGCATTCTCCACCTGGTGGAAGGCAATACAGTTCAGATAGTCCTCCTCCTCCCTTGTTCACCCGTGGTCGGGCCTTGACCCTCCTTAGCCGCCGCTACGGACGGCCTGATGTTCAAGCCCTCTAGTCGGGATGGTCGGAACGCCGACGTCGGGACAGGTCGAGCACACCCCACGGCCATGGAGTTCCCAAATCGGCCAGGTCCTTACTAGAGACCGTGGCTTCTAGATGTTGTAGGCCGCAGACCGGTGGTCGGAGCTCTTCTCCACGATGAAAGGTCCGCTCCACACCTGCCGCCAGAAGCTCCACAGACCGAGGCTCTAAGATGTTGTAGGCCGCAGGCCAGTGGTCAGAGCACTTCTCCGTCAACCCCCGGCAAGGGGGTCCGCGATGTTAAGGTTCCTGCTGCATTGCCGCTGAAGCTCTGGCCCTGACTCCGGGAAAGGCTGCACCAAACCAGCTGTTGGGCCTGCTGATTAACACTGTGGAGCTGTGGTTGCGGAGCTTCTAGCCACGGGCGGCACTGACTTTAACCTCGCAGAGGCCTGGAACCCTTTCCCAGGGGTCGCCAGTGTTGGAGCTCCACCCAGCTCGGCTTGTGGACTTCGGAAGCCGCGGTCTCCGGTAACAAGTGGCAGATTCGGAGCTGCTGAGTGTGGAGTGTCCGTTCCGATTCCAGAGCTCCAATCATCCTGGCAAGAGGGCCTGAACATCGGGCCGTCGTAGCGGCGACTGTGGAGGGCTCAAAGGCCCCAACCACGGGTGAACAAACAGGAAGATGACTGAACTTTATTACCTTCCCTCACAGTGGGAAACGTTGATTCCACTGTGCGGGGATGTTCATGTTAAATTATATCGTGTTTTGTGTACTTTTTATTCGTATGGCTCGATGGTAACTCAAATCTCACTGTACCAATTGGTGCACGTGACAACAAATGTAACTTCAATTTGAACTTAACTTGAACTTGTAAAGCCGCGAGGAGGGGGGCGAAGAAGCGACAAGGATGAAAGTTGCATCTCCGTCGAGGTAGGTGCCTGAAAATGGTTTCCCCTTATTCCCACCCACCACCCCCCACACATGACATACAGAGAAACACTAAAACATATTTTTCAACAAATTAAGAAAAACAATAAAAGTCAAAACAATGAACCCGCTGCAGGCGAGGCAGCTGACTCGCAGTGCCACCTGAGAAGGGTCTCGACCTGAAACGTCACCTATTTCTTTTCTCAGGAGATGCTGTCTGACCCGCTGAGTTACTCCCTACACACTAATGGCAATTTATAGAGGCTAATTAACCTACAAACCCACTCGTCTTTGGGATGTGGGAGAAAACCAGAGCGCCTGGGGGAGTCCGGTCACAAGAAGAACGTGCAAACTCCATGCAGACAGCACCAAGGGTTAGGATTGAACCTGGCTCTCTAGCGCTGTGAGACTAGCTCTACCAGCTCCATCACTTTGCCGCCCTATTCCAGCGATCACCCTGCTTTGGAAAGATGCCATTAAGCTGGAAAGAGGATGTTGCCAAGACTCAATGACCTGATCTAAGAAGAGGTTGAGCAAGCTAAGTATTTATGCCTTAGAGAGTAGGGGTACTTTATAGATGTATGTAAAACCTTGAGGTGCTTGAGTTAAAAGTTAATGTACACAATATTTTTCTCAGGGAAGGGAAGTTAAAAACTTTAGGGCATATGTTTTAGGTGAGAGGCGAAGGATTTAAAAAACAACTGAGGGGCATCTTCTTCACAAAGAATGTGGAGCATATATAGAAAAAGTAGTTGAGGCAAGCACAACAACAACATTTCAAAGACATTTGCACTGGTGTATAGGGATATGGGCTGAATGCGGGCAAATGGAATTAACTTAGATGGGCATCTTGATCAGCATCAACGAGTTGGGTCCACAGGCCTGTTTCCATGCTCTGTAACTCTACGACTAAAATTCTGCAATTTTCATACCTATGTGAAGATCACTCGTGAGTGAAATTAATCATTTAAGAATAACTGTTTTTCAGTTTAATATACTATCACATCCATATTGATATTGGTTTAATGAGCATTGCTTCTCTTAAGATAATTAACCTTCTACTGTGAAAGCGCAGAAACAAAGTCACTCATTCAGTTTATAAAGATTATACATTTTGACAAAAAAAAAAATATATATATATACCTTTTTAAATAAATCCACTTGTAACCACAGAAAGCATTAGTCAAGGTGCTGGTCTTGACGCTGATTAGTGTAATCGGTTTTACATTATAGGAGTACAAAAATAAGATCTAGTTGAAGCAAACAAAACACATAATTTTAGGTTTAGGTTATTTAAGCGGGTAAGATCATCTCTGACCCCTCTCACCCTGGACACAAACTCTTTGAATCACTTCCCTCTGGAAGGCGACTCCGGACAGACATAAAAACAGCTGTTTTTCACGAGTAGTAGCTCTACTCCATAACCAAAATTTTGTAGCCTCCTTTTGCTCTGTTATTTTATTTAATTCACATGTTTGATCAATAATGTTTTATTATTAACGCTTAATGTTTTATGTGTCATTCTTAACTGTCACTGTATGTCATGTTGTCACTTGCGGGCGGAGCACTAAGGCAAATTTCTTGTATGTGAATACTTGTCCAATAAACTTATTCATTCATTCATTCATTCATTCATTAAAATGTTGCCCCTTTTAAAGGTTGTTTTGCTCTGCAAATCATTCTCTCAGCCAATTATTTCATGCAAACAATGTGCAGGAAGGAACTGCAGGCATACAACAAAGAACTGGAGTAACGTAACCAGCCAGGCAGCATCCCTGGACAAAAGGAATGGTCTTAAGAGTCTTGATCCGAAACATCATCTATTCCTTTTCTCCAGAGATACTGCCTGACCTGCTGAGTTACTCCAGATTTTTGGGTCTACCTCAAGCAAACAATCTCTATTTCCCAACCTATGTACCACAAGCAAACAACCGAGATTTGATGATGTCCCTTGACTCCATGGCCTTATACATTCATAATCTTTTGGTAAAACTTGCCATTCAGACTGCTGGGGCATTTGGAAGGTTTTCTCCATATATCTTGAAAGGAGTTTTTTTTTAATTTAAGTCAGCAATTAGGAGACCAAAACTGTACACAATACTCCAGATGTGGTCTCACCAGAGCCCTATACAACTGCAGAAAAACCTCTTTACTCCTATACTGAAATCCTCTTGTTATGAAGGCCAACATTCCACTAGCTTTCTTCACTGCCTGCTGTACCTGCACGCCAACTTTCAGTGACCGGTGTACAAGGACGCCCAGGTCTCGCTGCACCTTCCCCTTACCTAACATAACCCCATTGAGATAATAATCTGCCCCCTTGTTTTTGCCGCCAAAGTGGATAACCTCACATTTATCTATATTATACTGCATCTGCCACGCTTCTGCCCACTCACGTAACCTGTCAAGGTCACCCTGCAACCTCCTAACATCACTACATCCACTGGCACCCCTGCATCCATTTTACTTGTTACATCCTCAAAAAATTCCAGAAGATTAGTCAAGCACGATTTCTCTTTCATAAATCTATGTTGACTTGGACTAATCCTTTTACTTCTATCCAAATGCCCCATTATTACCTCCTTAATAATTGGCTCCAGCATCTTTCCCACCACCGAAGTCAGGCTAACTGGTCTGTAATTCCCCATTTCTCTCTCGCTCCTTTCTTGAAAAGTGGGATAACATTAGCTATCCTCCAATCCACATGAACTGATCCTGAATCTATTGAACATTGGAAAATGATCACCAATGCGCCCACTATTTCTTGAGCCACCCCCCCCCCCCTGAGGACCCTGGAATGCAGACCATCAGGCCCAGGGGATTTATCATCCTTCAGTCCCATTAGCCTACCCAATACTATTTCTCGCCTAATGAAAATTTCTTTCAGTTCCTCTACCTCCTTAGATCCTCTGTCCTCCAGTACATCCCGTAGTGAAGACAGATCCGAAGTACCTGTTCAACTCTTCTGCCATTTCTTTGTTGCCCATAATAATTTCACCCGTGTCTGCCTTCAAGGGACCCACGTTTGACTTTGCTACTCTTTTCCCTTAACATATCTAAAGAAGCTTTTAGTCCTTTTTTATATTCCTGGCGAGCTTCCCTTCGTACTTCATCTTTTCAGCCCGTATTGCCCGTTTTGCTTCTTTCTGTTGTCCTATGAAAGTTTCCCAATCCTCTGGTTTCCGGCTACTCTTTGCTGTGTTATACATCTTTTCTTTTAGTTTTATTCTATCCCTAACTTCTCTTGTAAGCCACAGTTGCCTCCCCTTAGAATCTTTCTTCCTTTTTGGAATGAAATGATCCTGCGTCTTCCGGATTATGCCCAGAAATTCCTGCCATTGCTGCTCCACCATCATTCCTGCTAAGGTTCCTTTCCAGTCTACTTTGGCCAGCTCCTCTCTCATGCCTTCATAGTCTCCTTTGTTCAACTGCATCACTGACACTTCCGATTTAACCTTTTCCTTCTCAAATTGCAGATTAAAACTAATCATATTATGATCACTACCTCCAAGCAGTTCCTTTACCTCGTGTTCTCTTATATCTGGTTCATTGGACAACACTAAATCCAGAATTGCCTTTTCTCTGGTCGGCTCCATTCCAAGATGCTCTAAGAATCCATCTCGGAGGCATTCTACAAACTCTCTTTCTTGGGGTCCTGAACCAACCTGATTTTCCCAGTCTCCCTGCATATTGAAATCCCCTGTCACCATAGTGGCATTACCTTTGTTACATGCCAGTTTTAACTCCTGCTGCAACTTACACCCTACATCCGGGCTACTATTTGGGGGTCTGTAGATAACACCAATTAATGTCTTCTTGTCTTTACAATTCCTCAACTCAATCCACAGTGACTCTACCTCGTCAGTCCCTATGTCTTCCCTCGCAATGTGAAAAATCCTCTTGTCCTGCGCAGAGGAGGGGGACTCTAAATAAGATGGCCAAAAATCACAGTCGTAAGTGGTAGTGTTTTTTCCAAAATCAATATGCAGTGCAAACAGGAAGTGGTCAAGATGAGACTTCTAATTATATAGATGGTCACTACCTCTGAACAAGGTACTCTCACTGACAAGCCCACCACTTGCACAGATACCTTCCCTTAAGTTACTTCCAGTTCTGCCCATTCTATTGACTACCAAACTCCCTTATAAAAATCCATTCTATAAGCCTTTCACACACAATCAAATGGTATTATATTCAACACCTCTTTAAGCATTTTAACTAGTGCCTGCAGTGTGGGCCACCTACAAAATCACTGCAGGTATTCACCCTGGTTATTCCACAGGCTATCCTAAATTCATCCTGGTTATTCCACAGGCTATCCTAAATTCACCCTGGTTATTCCACAGGCTATCCTAAAGGGCCTGTCCCACTTACGCACTTTTTTCAGCTTCTTGCCGGCACCCGTCATAGTCGCAGCAGGTTGCAGAAAATTTCCAGCGGAGACCAGAAAAAGGTACAACTCTTTGGGTGACTACTCACCACCAAACTCGTGTCACATGTCGCCTAAAAAATTGCGTAAGTGGGACAGGCCCTTAAATCTGCTACCTTACCGCTAAGGACAAGATAGGGAACCCTTCCATCTACACAGAACCGGCTCTTGGCCCGCAATGTCTGTGTGAATGTCATGATGCCAAGTTAGTTTCCTCTGCCTGCACATGATCCATATCCCTCTATTCCCTTTGTATCTGTGTGCCTTTCTAAAAGCCTTTTAAACACAACTATTGTACCTGATACCAACAGTACCCTGGCAATGCATTCCCGACACATACTACTCTCTATATAAAAATCTTACCTGGCACATCTTCTTCAACTTTTCCATTTCTGACCTTAATGCTTTATTCTCCAGTTTCTGACATTTTCACCATGCGAAAAATGGTTATGACCGTCTACTCTATCTTTGCCTTTCATAATTTTCCATACTTCTATCAGGTCACCCACAGAACTGTCCCATGAGAGAAATGAGTGCAGTTCCGTGAGGGGCACAGGGAAGAGGAGGGAGAAATAGGGGAGAGCAGTGGGGGTTGGTTTGTTAAGTAGAATTGTAGAATTCAACTTTATGCCGCTGGGTTGTAAGCTACAAAAGTGGCATATGAGGTGCTGTTCACCCAGTATGTGTGTGACCTCACTCTGGCAATGGAGGAGGCCCAGGTCAGAAAGGTATCTGTAGGAATGGGCAGGGGAGTGAAAATGGTTAACAACCAGGAGAACAAGCAGGCCTAGGTAGATCAAGTGCAAGTGTTCAGCAAAATGTTTGCCGAGTCTACCTTGGTCTCGCCGAAGTAAAGGAGGCCACATCAGGATCAGTAAATTAGGTTAAAGGAGGTGCATGTGAAACTCATCTGGAAGGGCTGCTGGGGTCCCAGGATGGAGGTGAAGGCACGGTTATTACATCTGCGGTTTCAGGGGTAAGTCATTGAGGAGGAGGTGGTTTAATTGGGAAAGAATGAATGAACCAAGGAGCTGTGGAAGGAGTCGGCTCTATGAGAAGTGGAAAGGGATAGGGATGGGACGATGCGACTGTTGGTGGGATCATGGTGAAGATGGCAGAGATGTCAGAGAATGAAGCGAAGGCTGATGGCAAGGACCAGGGGAACTCTATCCTTGTTCCATTTGGAGGGAGGGGGAGTGAAAGCAGAACTAGAGACACATAGAAGACACAGGTGAAGGATCCATAAGATAAAGAACATCTTGCCTGTCCTAGTGAGGAATAATTTCGAGATACCGGACGGAAACAGACCCTTCGGCACACTGGGTCAATTTACAATTGATGCCAAGCCAATTAAAATTCAAACCTGTACGTCTTTGGAGTGTGGGAGGAAACCGAAGATCTTGGAGAAAACCCTTGTGGTTCATGGGGAGAATGTAAAACTCCGTACAGACAGCACCCGTAGTTAGGATCGAACCCGGGTCTCTGGCGCTGTATGCGCTGTAAGGCAGTAATTCCATCGCTGCGCCACTGTGCCGTTCATTTTAAATACGTTAGCCATAGAGGGCTAAAGTTTCTGTTCCAGTGGTGTATGACTCTATTACTCTTATCTGTTGGTCATCTCAAATGTTGCCAGAACATAGCATTTGCTACGCAACACTCGAGTTTCCATTACCCCAGTTACATTGGAAATAACACCAAATTCTCCATTGGGTTTGCAAAGGATTTGAGCCACAAAATAGCAAGATTAAACGAGAACTTACCAGTTTGAAGTTATTTTATGAGGAGTTACGATGAGGGATTTCGTGAAGACCCCGCCAGCATGCATGCGCGACATTCTTCAAAGCAGCGGTGTGAAATCACAGATAGTAGCACTGACTGGAGATAGTAAGATTAATAGAAGTAATATACCAGTTGTCCTTATGATAGAGGGTTGGGAGCGGAGGGCACGAAATCCCTCATCGTAACTCCTCATGAAATAAGGATCAAATTTCAAACTGGTAAGTTCTCATTTAATCTTACTTTTTACTTCGGAGTCATGTGAGTGGCTTCGTGAAGATTTCAAAGCTCTGTGATTTCATGCCCTGGACCACGTCCATGCTCACACACTGCCGTAATAACTGATGGAGGAAGTATGTTAACGTATTTCTGACTCAAAACAGAGCTGAAAAACGATAATGTATTTATTAATACAAACAAAAACCCCTGACTTCGGGGAACGTTTAGGGAACAGAACTTAAAATAGTATCCGCAACCGTCGCGGGAGCGGCCACAGGTTTATTATAAAACCATTGAAATGTGCCTTCATTTGCCCAGCCCGCTGTTGCGAGGACATGATCCATGGGTACCTCCATGGTCCACGTAGCTAATGTGGACGCAGCCCTGGTAAAATGAAAACTGAAAATATCAGTGTCTACCCCTGCTGCACCCAACACCTCCCTGAGCCACCTGGAAATAGTCTGCACAATTACCCTGTGATGTGGGCGTTTAAAACTGATGAATAGACCTGTTTCCATTCTCCTTATATTTTGGGTGACATTAATATAATGTCGGAGATGGGTGGCTATACAGAGGCGTACATCAATGGGATATGCATGGAATTCCAATTTAAGACCAGTTGTTCCAGGTCTATGGTGTTTAAGTAATTCATCAATGAAAAAGGTTACCTTGGTGGGGGTCGAGACCATCCTGTCCAGTTTTAGTTTGTGGAGCGTCTGGACCCGCTCACTGTAATAAGTGCCATTAGCATCACCACTTTGTAGGTGAGTTTTGCCAGTGGGAGTTCTGAAACTGGTGACCAACTCCTGAGTAGGGACAACACTACCCCAATATCCCAGGTCATATTGTATCGTGGTCTTGGAGGATTAGAATTGAAAATACCCCTCATGAGTTTTGACATCAACTGATGGGATCCTACTCCGATAGTGAGGTAGGACGATAATGCGCTTCTAGCATTAATGATGGCACTATAGCTGAGGCCCTCATCATAGAGAAGGCCCGCGAGGAATTCCAGCACATCTGTGATGGTGGCAGAGTCGTAGGTGATATTAGTCCTGGAACAGAAAGCCTCCCATTTCCTTACATGGGTAAGGTACTGCTTCTTCGTGACTCTCTGTATGATGCCGTGATAATATCCATGGTCTTGTTCGACAGCCCGAATTCCAGCAAAGGTCTCTTCAGAACAGGTTCAGATGACCATGGCACGGATGACTCTCCATTGATATGGGATGTATCAGTAGATTCGGGCATTTAGGAACCTGCACCCATGGTTCCTTCACCATGTCGAGGACCACCGGGAACCATGGCTGTGTGGGCCAGTCGGGTATTATCAGAATCCCTGATGCAGAATCTATCTGGATTTTCCGCAATACCCGACTGATGAGTCAGAAAGAGGGAAATGCATAGAAGAACAATTTCCCCCAATGTAGCGAGAACGCATCCATCGCTGCTGCCCCAGGATCTGGTTCCCAAGAGACATATGTTGGTATCTGATGGTTCAACCTGGACACAAAGAGGTCGATATCTGGTGTTCCATACTTAGCTATAATATTAGCAAATATTTGGGGGTTCAACATCCACTCGGTGTTGTCATTGAATACTCGTGACCTGGTGTCAGCCACTGTATTAAGCTTACTCGGAAGGTATGTAGCTGAGATCCAAATATTTCTTTCAATGCACCAGTGCCAAATTATGTTTGCCAATTCATTGCAAGATATCGACTTGATACCACCCATATGGTTTAAATATGCCACCACCGTGGTATTGTCTATCTGTAGACGGACATGCGTATGATGCATATTTGTGCAGTAAGCCCACAGTCCGTGAAATGTTCCCAACATTTCCAAATAGTTGATACCTCGTGATTGGAGTAGTGTAGATTCGTGCAAATCTCATCTGCCGCCACAACTAGAAGCGGTGTCGGTAGCTCCCCAGCCGAGGTCAGTTTGCAACACGACTGAAGGGTTTGTAACTATGATGGGATTAAAACAATCTCGAATGCTGCTAATCCGCCATCGTAGCTCATCTTTTGCTTTGTTTGGTAGCTGCATAGGTCTGTCAAAATGCCCAGCATTGGTACTTAGTTTCTGAGATTTTTGCTCTTTGCAAATTTTGATAATGCAATGGTCCAAATCGTGCAGCTGGAAATGTAGCTACGAGTTTCCCAATCACCTTGGCAGCATGTCGAATAGTTGTTTTTTTGGTGCAAGCAAGGCTATTACATACCTCTATTATATCTGTTGCTTTGTTCTCTGGGAAAGTGACAATCATCTGATTAGTGTTAACCGTGAATCCCAGATAGTCCATAATTGCAGAACAGTTTAACTTTGATATGTCTGGATGGATGACGAACCCCAGCTTTTGGAATAGTGACTTGGTGGCTGTCACAGCTAATTTAGCCAATTCCAAAGTTTTCCCCACAATCAGAATGCCATCAAGATAGGCCATGACTATGTGGTTTTGTCTTCATAGAGACGCCAACACTGGTTTTAATATTTTAGTAAATAACCTGGGGGCTGATGTAAGTCCATTAGGCAATGTTTTATACTGCCATAGCTGCCCCATCCAGACAAATTTTAACTATTTGCAGTGATCTTTACGTATAGGTACTGAATAGTATGCATCTTTCAGGCCGATGCAGGCCATGAAGCACCCTCTAGAAATCAGTTGCTTGGCAGTTTCAAATGTTTCCATCTTGAAATGGGTATATCGCACAAAAATATTCAATTGAGTTAAATCAATTATGATTAGACATCCACCATCTTTTTTGGTTTTGGTAAAGATGTTAGATACAAACTCAAGAGGTTCATGTACCGTTTTCTCTATTACCCCCTTGGTATATAACCTTAATAGTTTTGCATGTCCTTCCACTTTCTCTTTATGAGAAAGTACAAATTTCCGGCTAGGTAGATATTGAGCTGGGGGAAGTTGTCTGTTTATAAATTCAATTTCGTAACCTTGAATACTGTGCAATATAAAAGGGTCAGAAGTTATGGAACTCAATGCATCCCCAAACATACGCAATCTACCTCCCACTTGTGAGGTTCTGCATGCAGCATTCCCAAGGGAACCAGACCCCCTTACCTCCAGGTTACCGGTGGGGCTTGGTCTTCTGTCCTTTGTTCTTGGGTTGTTGTGGTGCTGGGGTGTGGGGTTGACTCATTTTCCAGGCTGGTCGCTGTGGGCCTTGGCCTAAAAAAGGTCTCTGATGATAAGGCACAACCTTTGGGTTTGCTCCCGTCACTCTATCGGGTTGAACCCAGGGCCTGTTAGATGTTGCATATGGATGCTGCCGACGATACGCTGGAGGTCTGCCAGAGGAAGGCGGTTTTATCAAACCTACCACTTTAGCTTCCTCATCCAGGTCTTTACCTGTTTGGGCAGGTCATCACCAAACAACTGTCTTGGTGGTGGCATAGCGTTGGCCTTACACAAACCCGCAAATTTGGGGTTGAGTGTAGGACGGATAGAGCTTTTCCGAAAGCAATTGATCTCATATTGCGTATTACAGAGCAGGGCTAATGCATCCTGCTGCTCTTCCGTCATGTCCATACCGCCGACTGACCTGGCAAACGCAGTGATGCCCGAGGTCAGTAATTTTAGGATTTTTAATTTTTAATTCCTGTGCCCTTATCGCAGGCCTGATGTTTCCCCATATGGGTGTGTTCACAGTAGGGACGTTCAGCGACGCGCAATTTTCCGGGGCCATGTACTTGCTTGTGTTCTCCGAAATTACCTGTTCCTGTAATTGGTGTGTTGTCAGGTTGTTTATGCTTGCCGCTAGCCTCCACTGAAGAGGTTGCCCTTTCTGGGATGGTTGAGTGAACTTAGACACCTCTTCTTGCATCCCTTGCAACTGTGGGTCTTCAGCCAACCCCTCTTCGAAGTCAGCTAGTGCCTGACTTCTTGCGCTCCCTACTGAGGAGGGAGAGATGTTGGACAGTCCTGGTAATGGGCCTGTCATGGACCTGCGTGATCCTTGGGACACATGGTCCTGCTAGAGTAGGTCCTTCTGGAGCAGCTGCTCCATCATCTGCTCCATACAAGCAACGCGACCACCGTCGCTATCTGTGAACGGCAAGTCGTCTTCCCCAGATTCTGATGAATCGATGGGGCTCTTACCGCCAGTCCGCACCTCGTCGAGGTGATGTCTATGGGACTGATATGGTAGATAGTCGGTGCCAGCCGCTCCTGCGGGGCTACACGACTTCCTGGTAGATCTGCCGTAAGTCTGTCTCGACTGCGGCGGTGTGGGGTCGGTGGCAGCCGCTCCAGCGGGGCTACACGACATCCGCGCGGGCTTGCCGCCAGTCCGAGGTCTTCCGGACTGATGCGGTGCAAAGTCGGTGCCTGCCGCTCCTACGGGGCTACTCGACGTGTTTTGTTTTGCCACCGGTCCGCAATCTAGCGAACTGAAGCGGTGGAGAGTCGGTGCCTGCCGCTCCAATGGGGCTACACGACTTTTGTGTGGTTTTGCCACCGGTCCGCAGTCTAGCGGACTGAAGCGGTGGAGAGTCAGTGCCTGCCGCTCCAACGGGGCTACACGACTTTTGTGCGGTTTTGCCACCGGTCCGCTCTCTTGCGAACTGATGTGGTGGAGAGTCGGGGTGTGCCGTTAAACCAGGTCCTGTCTTCCGCACTTTTTTGCCGCTGGTCTGTTTTCGTATATACTGAAGCGGTGGGGAGTCGGGGTCTTGGCTACCCTGATCCCGCGCAGTCCTACCGCCAGTATGCAGCTCCCTGGACTGCTGCAGTGGAGAGTTGGGTCCTGCCGACTGAGCGGGGCTTCCCGACTTCCGTGCTGTTTTCCCGGCCCGAGGTACAGGTGCTGCCGGTTCTCCGGTCAGCTCCGGGGATGTTGGCCGCTGACCTCGCTCTGAAGTCCCGCGGCCCTGAAAGGCATGCTTAGACGCAGCCTTCTTTTTACTTTTTCTCTCCATGATTAAATTTCTGTAGGGATTTAATCAATACAGAAAACTAACCAACTCAAGGTTAGTAAAACTTACCTGAGGGGTCCTTTTAAGTTGCCGGCAGAGGAGCGAGCTTCCCCCCAGCTTGTCGACTGCAATGCGAGCGATGATATGTCGCGCATGCGTGCTGACGGGGTCTTCACGAAGACACTCACGTGACTCCAAAGTAAAATTCACTCCTGCAGTTCTCCAGACCAACGGTACACAAAAGTCACTATTCACAGCCTGGGAATTTAGAGTTATTATCATTAATTGCTACATCTAGCTGGCCACGTGCTGTTTTGCACCTAGTTAATACCTTTTGGGTGTCACAACTGGTAGAGGACACTGCCAAAGGTGGCATGAACCATTGGACTCGTAGCTCTTTTTCTTTAGAATGCACTGCCGTACTAATCTGCGGTGTGATTTGACCGATGTAGCTGTTTTCTGGTGATGTCAGCGTATGCTCACCAAAGACACTTGTGTAAATCTGAAATACACAAAATTACTAAATGCTAATATTGCCATCCTCCATAAATGAATAAAGAAGTACAAATCCTCTGTAAAAGTAGATATTGGCAACATGAATTAAACAAAACATCAATATCAATCTGTTTAGATCTTAATGCAGTCTTGGAAAAACGTGGTGTATAGTTTTGGGAATGAAAAGCTCCTGGGCTTGTGGTTGATTATGAATAAAATATTGACGAAGTAAGTCTTAGGTGGCTGATGATCTAATGTTAATAAAGTAAATTCATGAAATGTTCTTATATAGGTGTATATGATCTTACAGAGGTGCACAAAATCATGAGAAAAATAGATCGGGTAGATGTACAGAGTCCCCTGCCCAGAGCAGGGGAACGGAGAACCAGAGGACCTAGGTTTAAGGTAAAGGAGGAAAGAGGAGGGGTGAGAGATGGGAAGAGGGAGAGAGGGGAGAGAGAGAGGGGGAGTGGAGAGCTGAGAGGGGGGAAGGGAAGGGGGTAAGGAAGGGGAGATGGGGTGAGAAGGGAGGGGGAGAGGTGGGGGGAAGGGAGGGGGAGAGGTGGGGGGAAGGGAGGGGGAGAGGTGGGGGGGAGGGGAGGTGGGTGGAAGGGAGGGGGAGGGGTTGAGGGAAGGGAGGGGGGAGGGGTGGAGGGAAGGGGGTAGGGGAGGGATGGAGGGGAGGGTGTGGAGGGGGGGAAGGGGTTTAGGGGAGAGGAAGTGGGAGAGAGAGAGGGGTAGAGAGAGAGAAGAGAGATGGGGGAGAGAGAGAGCGGTGGGGGGAGAGAGATGGGGGGAGGGAGAGAGAGGGGGGAGGGGAGAGAGGGAGGGGGAGGGAGAGGCGGAGTGAGAGGGGGGAGGGAGAGGGAGAGAGAGGGCGGAGGGAGAGGGAGAGAGAGGGGGGAGGGAGAGAGAGCGATGGGGAGGGAGAGAGAGCGAGGGGGGAGGGAGAGAGAGAAGGGGAGAGAGAGAGGGGGAGAGAGAGTGGGAGGAGAGATAATGGGGAGAGTCAAAGTGAAAGGGGCAGAGACAGAAGGGCAAGAGACAGAGGGAGAGAGGGTGGAGGGGAGGAAGAGAGGGAGGATGGGTGAGGGGTAGGGTGGGGGAGGAGGGGTGAGAGGGAGGAGAGAGAGGGAGAGGGGGGAAGGGAGGGGGAAGGGGGGGAAGGGAGGGGGAAGGGGGGAAGGGAGGGGGAAGGGGGGGAGGGAGGAGGATATGGGGTAGGGGAGAGAGGGTGAGAGGGGTAGGGGAGAGAGGGGGAAGAGTGGGGAGGGAGGGAGGGGGAGAGGGGTGGGGGCAGTCCTATTCCCCACTCCCAATCACCCTCTCGCTCTATACCCACACTCTCCATCCTCACCACCATTCCCCCCTCTTCCTCCCTCCTACCTCCTCTCCCTCAATTCCCGACTCCCCCTCTTCACCTCCCCAGGATCAGGCCTTATCCCGCCCGTCGACTTATCTCTCCTCCCGATCTGCAGAGCATGCTGGCGTGAGAATGGAGCTGTAGGCATCTGACCAAAGATCCTTCTTATGACCGCGCTCCTCTATAATCTTTGCTTGTGACTCTCTGGAGTGCGCAGGGGACGGGAGGGGCGCGCAGGTGGGCGGGGCTTCGCGAGCTGCGCCAGCTTCGCGGAACTGGCGCCTTATCTCTCCTCCCAATCGGCAGAGAATTTTGAGAACGGGGGGGGGGGGGGGGGGGTGGTTTGAGCGGGCGCGCGCGCGGGCGATTCCAGCCAAAGGAATCTTTGATTCCAGCTGCAGGAGGCGCGAGCTAAGTTGGAGGGGGGAGGGAGGGGGGGGAGCCAGGCTGCCAAATGAAGAGAGAGAAGTGGCTTGGGATTGGTCGGCATGTGTGATTGTGATGTAAGCAGCTCGTGAGGTGCCGTTTTGGTTTTAAAATGAGTGAGGGATTTTAAAATGAGGGAAGGGGGGATGATTTTATTAAAAAATGTGTACATTTTTGTGTACAATTGGCCAACCATGTCCGTGCTGACCAGCAATGCAGCGTGGAAATAGGCCCTATGGTCCAACTTGCCCACGCCGGCCAACATGTCCCAGCCACACTAGTGCCATCTGCCCACAATTGATCCATATCCCTCCAAACCTGTCCTGTCTATGTGCCTGTCTAACTGTTTCTTAAACGTTGGGATAGTCCCTGCATCACCAACCTCCTCTGGCAGTTTGTTCCATACACCCACCACCCTTTGTATGATAACGTTTTTTCCCCTTCACCTTAATCCTATGTCCTCTGGGCCTCGATTCACCTTCTCTGGGCAAGAGACACTGTGCATCTACCCGATCTATTCTCTCATGATTTTAAGAGATTTTGATTAATTTTCCAAGGTTCCTATGACTATAAAAGCTCTCAGGAAATGAAAAATGAAAAAATATACATTTTTTAAGGGACAGAAGTTTAGGGGTAACGTGAGGGGGAACTTCTTTACTCAGAGGGTGGTGGCTGTGTGGAATGAGCTTCCAGCAGAGGTGGTGGAGGCAGGATCGATTTTAACATTTAAAAGTAAAGTGGATAGGTATATGGACGTGAAGGGAATGGAGGGGTATGGTCTGAGTGCAGGTAGATGGGACTAGGGGAAAACAAATGGTCGGCACGGACTGGAAGGGCCGAGAGGGCCTGTCTCCGTGCTGTAATTGTTATATGGTTATATGGTTATACATCCCCTAAACATTATCCATTCGCTGTTGAGAAAACAAACACAACAAAGGAAGATTCAGCACAAAATATACGTATAAACATCACCTTGGGTTGGAAATCTTGAATTCTAAAACTCTTGTCAAAGAGTTCATACAGGATTATAGGAACAGCATCAACGCAGCAGGAACTATTGTATGCCGGTAGATGAGTGATAAAAAATTTATGCATTTGTTCTAGACGTTGCAAAATACCCATGTTAAAAACCGATGTATGAATTCCTTCTCTGGCACTATTCATTGCATACTTCCAGATATCTATATCAAATGAAATAAAAATATTTTAGGGCGCATTTAAAAAATGCACATTTAAGATATCTTATCCATTCTTTAGTCACTTGGTTCCAAAACTATGCTCTTAAACCCATTGCTTAGCATTACTCCCTCTCACCCTGCTTGCTCCACCTGGCACAGACCTATATCTTTCATCCCACAGGCGTACGGTCTAACTATGGACACACAGTCTCCAACAAAGTACACCACTGGTTTTCACATTTGGCTGGGCCACATAAAACTCAACAGATTCCACCAAAGATTCACTTTGCCAGCATAGACCTGAATGCCAACGTAAAGAAGCTTCCTTTCTGCAACAGATTAGTTTAGTTGGCATTGGTATCTGAACTTTCTATTCCAATGTACCACTGAATGGGTTTTCTCACATCCCCCTGAAAACTTAACATCATCCAAAATCCCACAGCTCATGTACTGAAACCAGGTGTATTTCAAGAATCATCTTGTATTCGATGACCTGCATTGTGTCCCTGTTAAGCAATTACTTCATTTGGAAACTCTCACCATTTTTTCCAAAGCCTCCACAGTCGTGCCCTATCCCATGTCTGTTATGCCCAGTGCTTTATCTCACTGAACCTTGCCTCTTAATCAGCCCCTGCTGATGATATTGTCATTGTGCCAGAGAGTAATAATGTTGGACAGCACAGAAATATGGCCTCGAGTGGAAAGCCTCATTTTGGGAGCAGTAGTGCTGAGGTGGAGAAATTATGATTTGGGGATGGTGTCTTTGCAAGAGGCATCTGGATCTGCTCCCAAGCTTACAAGGCGAAGGTAAGAACATTGAATTCTCCACTATTAGGTAACCAACCAAAACTATTTTCTTCCCTTCTCTTCCCATTTCTCGTACTATCCCGCTCCCCCCTTTCCCTAACCCCTCTCCCCTTTCACCTACACCCCCTTCTCTCGCCTCAGCATTTACACCTCTTCTCTCCTTATCTCACAGCCTCTCATCCCTTCCAATCCAAACCAGCCCCTCCCCAGGTACTTTCCCTTGCAACCGCAGGAGATGCAACACCTGTCCCTATACCTCCTCCCTCAACTCCATCCAGGGACCCTGACAATCCTTTCAGGTGAGGCAGATTTCACATGCACCTCCTCTAGCCTCATTAACTGCATTGTTCCCAATGTGGGCTCCTGCACATCGGTGAGACCAAGCGTAGGCTTGGCGATCGTTTCACTTAGTCCGTCGAGGTCTACAGAATCTCTCAGTTGTTAACCATTTTAACTCCACTTCCCACCCATTCTGACCTTTCTATCCTGGGCCTTCTCCATTGCCAGAGTGAGGCCACATGTAAATTTGAGGAGCATCACCTCATATTTCAGTTGGGTAGCTTACAACCCAGCCGTACAAACATTGAATTCTCTAATTTTAAGTAACTTTCACGAACACCCCCCCTCCACTCTCATCTCCCTCGCCCCTCACCTCCCCTCCTCCACCCTTTGCTTAACCAGTTCCACAACTCGCACAATGTACCTCTCCTGATATCACACCTTCTCTAGGCAACAATTGGCCTACAGAGGAACCACCCTGCCTGAGATCCTCTGCTGCCAGCCCTGATTTGTCCTGACCTCTCCCTTCCCCTCTCCCCACTTTCAGTCTGAGGAGAGGTCCCGACCCTACACATCACCTTTCCTTTTTGGGATGCTGCGTGACCTGATGAGTGACCGACGCGCTGAGCACTTTGTGCCTATCTCTGCTCACCTGGATAGGTTTTAGAGGAAGGAACTGCAGTAAGTAACTTTTAGCTCTGCTTTATAAAAGTGGATTCACAATTGAAGCACCTGCTTTTACCTTCATACTTTTGCGTCTCAACGTGATGAATCTTGCAATGAGGAAGTTTGACATTGTCTATTTCACTTTGAACTGAAAGATGTAAATATACTAAATTAGTTATCAATAGACAAAAGGTGCAGGAGAAGGCCATTCGCCCTCTGATGCACAGATTGTTAATAACAGAAAATATTTACTGTTGAATAGATGACTGGTCGAGGTTTGGCTGGGTGATTGCAAGTTGAACAAGTAATTGCGGATGGGTTTGTGCAGAGGATCTGTGGGACTTTGATGAGCCGGAGGTGAGTAGGTGTTTGGGAGGAGCACAAGCTCAGGACCAGGGAGGTCGGGTTGAGTTGGATAATGATCAGGAAAAATTGTGCTGATGCTGGGGGTGTTGAGGGTGGGGCAGCAAGATGGTGGGGTGGGGTGGGGGTTTCAATCAGTTGTTCTGCAGGGGCCTGGAGAACTGAGTGGAGGTGATTGAGTGTGTAGGAAGGAACTGCAAATGCTGGTTTAAACATAAGATAGACACAAAAAGCTAGAGTAACTCAGTGGGCCAGACAGCATCTCTGGAGAAAGGAAATAGGTGACGTTTCGGGTCAAGACCCTTCTTCAGAGGAAGGAAATGAGAGATAGAGACGGCGATATAGAGAGATATAGAACAAATGAATGAAAAATATGCAAAAAAGCAGTGGAATGAATCTTGATTTCTCTAACTTCAAGTAACTCTTGAATCTCCTCTCTCTCCGTCTCTCCCCCACCTTATTGTCGTACTAGTTTCACTGTCGCCCTGGTGAGTTTCATTGTCTGTAACTCGTTTTCACATAGCCTACAGCTAATAATGGCCTGTTTCCTTTAACGTTATTTTTTTGCATTTATTTTGTTCATTTGTTCTATATCAACATCTATATCTCTCATTTCCCTTTCCCCTGACTCAGTCTGTAGAAGGGTATGGACCCGAAATGTCCCCTATTCCTTCTCTCCAGAGATGCTGCCTGTCCCGCTGAGTTCCTCCAGTGTTTTGTGTCTGTTGTCGCAGGGGATTGAGCGTTTGATGCTGGAGTTGGACAGATGATGGTGAAGGCTCTCCAGCGCATGATCTTGGAGGACATGCATGATCTCGGGAGGGTGGTTAGGTGACAAATTAGTGGGTCAAGCAGATGTAATAAAATTGGAATACTGATGAGGGTACATGAGTAACAGGTGAATCTTGATGAAATCAAGCTTGCGATCTTCTGCTGTAATTAGCAAAGTAACCTCGTGCAGGCAGAGGCATGTATACTTAGCATGTTGGCATGAATATCATTGCACCAAATTTATGGAAGCAAATTAAAAACTTCAGATAAACTGACAGAAGCCCAAACAAGTTGACCATTCAAAAAGAAAGAGCAATGAAAAATGAATCTCTAAAGAGATCTATACATATCAGATGCTGCCTGACCTGCTGAGTGTTTTTCATATTTGCCACAACAGTAATTTAGTTATTTTAATAAATAAATGCATTGTTTCAAGACAACTGATTAATTTCAATTTTTCTCTTCTTTCATGATTTTCAATATTTCCGGATTGAGAATCAGTGTGTATGGCGCAGCGGTAGAGTTGCTGTCTTACAGCGCTGGAGACCCAGGTTCGATCCTGACTACGGGTGTTGTCTGTACGGAGGTTTTTTGTTTTCCCATGACCACATGGTTTTTGTCCGGATTATCTGGTATCCTCCCACACTCCAAAGACGTACAGGTTTGTAGGTTAATTGGCTTTGGTAAAAAATATACATTTGTCCCTAGTGTGTATAGGATAGTGTACAGGGTGATCGCTGGTCGGCGCGAACCTGGTGGGACGAAAGGCCTGTTTCCACACTGTAGCTCTACAGTAAAGTCTATAGTCTAAAGATCACATTCCAGAAGTCAGAATTTGAGTAAATTATTTATTCTGCAGCTTGCGTGTGGAGTTCTAAGCAAATGCATAGGCTAATGAACCTCTCTACAATTCTAGCCTGGAGATTGCTTGTAAGGTCCTCGCAGAAGCTATTTACTAAGGGATAGTTCCACAAGTAATCTATTTTATGATATTTAGTTTAGTTTAGAGATACAGAATGGAAACACGCCCTTCGGCCCATAATACCCATGCTGACCATTGATCAACCCAACACACTAGTTCTATGCTATCCCACTTTCCCGTCCACTCATTGTGCATTTGGGACAATTTTACAGAGGCTAATTCATCAACAGACTGCATGTCTTTGGGATGTGGGAGACAACTGGAACCGGAGGAAATCCAGGCGGTCACAGGAAGAATGTGCAAACTCTACACAGACAGCATCTGAGGTCAGGATCGAACCCTGATCTCTGGCACCGTGAGGGGCCGCTCCACCCGCTGCAACACTGTGCTACCCATTAGGTGTCATGTCTTGTGTAAGAAGGCACTGCAGATGCTGGTTTACACCAAAGATAGACACAAAAAGCTGGAGTAACTCAGCGGGACAGGCAGCATCTCTGGTGAGAAGGAGTGGGTGACGTTTCAGATTGAAGAAGCGTCTCGACCCGAAACGTCACCAACTTCTACCCACCAGAGATGCTGCCTGTCCCGCTGAGTTACTCCATCTTTTTGTGCCTATCTTTGGCTGTAATGTCGTGTTTAGTTTAGACATGTTAGACTTGCTTAGTATGGGAACAATGGGTTGAAGCTGGTTCCTCTCCACAGCTCAATGCAGAGGAACAGGTCAGAATTGCTCCAATGCTGTATCTATGAAAAGCAATCTAGTGAGACAATGCCATAAACATACTAATTGAAAATAAAGATATGAATTTATATTTAACAGCTCAACTAATCTTAGAGATGCATCTTCAAAATTCCAGCAGATTCTAGCTACCTGAGTGTGTGACAATATCCATGTAATTTATGCATACGAGCTGTGATCATTCTCGCACATGCTCAGTAAATCAGTCAGTGACCTTTGACTTGGAAATAAATCATTCCTGTTTTGGACTCCAACACGAGTGTGTGTGCAGCCATCTTTCTCTGTATATTTTGTACTAGTTTACTTATAAGCAGACATATATCGAAATAGACTTCAGGGGCATCCATTCTACTGGACATACTGTTGTCATCGACTCAGGTATATATTTAAATCCTAAGCAAATATGGCCGGCTGCAGTACAGCACTTTAAACAGGCAATTTTTGCACATAATTTTGATGTTTTTTATTAGGTACGGCAAATTATTAGTATATGCTGGAACTACTATGGTGGTATTTGTTGTTTAGTTTAGAGATACAGCGCAGAAACCCAGCGAGTCGGCACCGACCAGCAATCCCTGCACACTATCATTATCCTATAAACTAGGGACAATTTATAATTTATACCAAGCCAATTAGCAAGTTCACAAGTGCACAAGTTATAGGAGTAGAATTTGGCCATTCGGCCCATCGAGACTACTCCGCCATTCAATCATGGTTGATCTCTGCCTCCCAATCCCATTTTCCTGCCTTCTCCCCATAACCCTTGACACCTGTTCTAATCAAGAATTTGTCTACTGCCTTAAAAGTATCCACTGACAGTCTCCACAGCCCTCTGTGGCAATGTTCCACAGATTAACTACCCTCTGACTAAAGAAGTTTCTCCTCACCTCTTTTCTAAAAGAGCGCCTTTTAATTCTGAATCTATGGCCTCTGGTCCTAGACTCTCCCACTCGTGGAAACATGCTTTCCACATCCACTCTAGCTATGCCTTTCAATATCTAAGTTCAAGGTCACATTTATTGCCACATTCACCAATTAAGGTACAGTGGAATTTGATTTACCATGCAACCACATAATCAAAAAGAGCACAATACACAATAGAATACAACAGAAGCATCCACCACAGTGGAATCAACATTCTTCACTGTGGTGGAAGGCAATAACATTCAGTCAGTCCTCCTCCTTTGTTCATCTATGGGTCATGAACCCTCTGCAGTCGCTGCTACGGACGGCCTAATGTATAGGCCCTCTCGTCGGGATGATCAAAACTCCGACACAGGACGGACGGACACTCCGTGGCTTGAAAGTCCAGAATCGGCCGATTCCCACCGAAGACAGCGGCTTCACGATGTTATAGGCCGCAGGCCGGCGGTCAGAGCACTTCTCCGGCGATCCCCGGCAAGGGATCCCAGGCTTTGCGATGGAAAGTCCACGCCGCACCCGCGGCTGGAAGCTCCGCAGACTGCGGCTTAAGGATGTTATAGTCCGCACGCCGGCGGTCGAAGCACCTCTTCTGGCGATCCCCGGCAAGGGGTCGCCTGGCTCCACAATGGAAAGTCCGCGCTGCGCCCGCTGCTGAATCTCTGGGCCCGACTCCAGGAGAGGCCGCACCAATCCAAGCTGTTAGGCCGCGAGGGAGGGCGAAAATACGACTGGGAGAAAAGTCCTGGGTAAGTGATTGAAAAACAGTTCCCCCCTTCCCCGCCCCCACCCCTCTGTAAGTTTCAATGAGGTGCCCCCTCAACCTTCTAAACTCCAGCGAGTAGAGACCCAGTACTGTGAAACGCTCGTCATTTGCTAGCCCACTCATTCCTGGAATCATTCTTGTAAACCTCCTCTGGACCCTTTCCAGAGTCAGTACATCCTTCCTCAGATATGGGGCCCAAATTTGCTCACATAACTCCAAATGCGGCCTGACCAACGCCTTATAGAGCCTCAGCATTACATCTCTGTTTGTATTCCAGTCCACTTGATATAAATTGAATTTGCCTTCTTGCTACCGATTCGACTTGCAAATTAACTTTTTGGAAGTCCTGCACCAGCACTCCCTTTGCACCTCCCATTTCTGAATTCTCTCTCCATTTAGAAAATAATCTATGCCTTTATTCTTATTACCAAAATGCATGACTCCGCACTTTGTTATACTTAATTTCATCTGCCACTTCTCTGCCTACTCTCCTAACCTGTACAAGTCCTTCTATAGATTCCTTGCTTCCTCTACACTGCCTGACCCTCCATCTATCTTTGCAAACCTGGCCACAAAACCTTTAATCTCCTTATCCAAATCATATTAACGTACAAACCTGTACATCTTTGGAATATGGAAGAAACTGAAGATCTTGGAGTAAACCCACGCAGGTGACGGGGAGAAGGTACAGCCAGGATCGAACCCGGATCTCTGGCGCTGTGAAGCAGCAACTCTACCACTGTACCACCGTGCCACCAATTGTGTTGAATCAATTGGGTAAGTGGAAAGAACTGATTGTACATCCATGGCCCTACACTGACATTGCTATCATGTTGTCAATACGATACTTCACATTGTAATCTAGTCACCTAATTTGTTTTGCCTGCCTTATATGTTATTCATTTGATCATGTGGGGAGAATAGGTATCATTGATGAGAAAACTACCCTTCTTAAGGAACAAAAGAGAAAAACAGATCTTTGGTCAGTAATGCAAACACATACAAGTACTGGTGTCTGCTTTTTCACCTCTGAGTATTAGTTCCATTTTATTTTTTTAGAACTGAGTACCAGGAGCTCATAACTACTACAAGTTGATAAACTTGCACATGATTATCACTAATGATTACAAATAATTTCCCTCCCCATAGAATTTTTAGCTTTTCCATCTCCCTATATCGAAATTCCCCAAAATCTTCAAATAGGTTTGAAATCTTAGTAATGACATGAAAATTGTACTGCTTTCCTGAAGTACCCGCCAAGAGCTACATAGCTTTTATACATGCATAACCTTGTTTCTTTTGTCTATCAGTATCACAAAGAAAAATGCGGGAGACCTTACTTGGAAGCAGACAGATATTGTACAGTCTCCGGAGGTGGTCATTGTAACGAAGGAGATGGACGGAGGTCAACTTTTTAGCAACCTTTCTATATGGTGCCATTGTATCAACACTTTCAATTGATTCTAATGGCTTTTGCTGCTCTTGCTGCTCTTGCTGCTCTTGCTGCTCTTGCTGCTCTTGTTGCTCTTGCTGGTCTTGCTGCTGCTTCTCCTCTTCTTCCACTTTCTCACCTTGAATGGTAGTTAAGCTTGGCAATAATGCGTCATTTTCTGCAGTAAGATCATGTCCAACAAAATGATACACTTTATTGAAAGATACAAACTGAGAATTTAGCAATCTTTTAAATAAAATTGCAATCTTAGGCACTCTATTCGAAAGAAAATTGGAATAATATTTTCTGTAGAGGAAATTATTTTAATACTTAGTTTAGATACATCGTGGTAACAGACCCTTCGGCCCACCGAGTCTGCGCCACCCAGCAATCATCCCAAAACTAGCACTATCCTACACACTAGGGGTAATTTACAATATTTACCAACGCCAATTAGCCGACAAACCTGTATGTTTTTGGAGTGTGGGAGGAAACCGGAGCGCCCGGAGAAACCCGCAAGCGATCAGGGGGAGAAGGTACAAGCTCCGTACAAACAGCACCCTTAGTCAGGATGGAACCTGGGTATCTGGTGCTGTAAGGCTGCTGTGCCACCATGCAGTACCTATTAAAAAACTTTGGGGTGAATCTGATTAGATGGTGAAAAGTCAGGAAATTTGGGCTGATAGATTGAGGAACCAGTGTTAGCAGCTCAGCAATGGCATTATGATGGGAACACACTCAAATAGCAGCATAAGCTGCCACACATCATTTACACTGAGGAAATAAATAGCGTAAAAATTTAACAGGCAGCTAAATATTTTGACATTTATTTTGCTCCCAACCCATTTCCAGTTAAGAATATGTTGAGAATCATTGAGTGGCCAATTACCCTAAAGGGGCTGTCTTAGGTCCACTACGGCGACCTAATCTGCGAGTTCTGGTGAGTTTGCCCTCGACTCATACTCACAGCAAATTCGACACGAGGTCCTAGGAGGTCTTTGTAAATCTCCTTCATACTCGAGAGTAGTCCTCGCGAAACCGAGGCCTCAGCTAGGTCATGGCGTATTTTTCAACATGTTGAAAAATGCCCGCGAGTAAAAAAAGGTTGCCATGGTAAATATCGATACTTTTTTTACTCGTAGGTTTAGTCGTAGTAGGTCGGCATGTTAGTCGTAGGTAATCGAGGGTAGTCAAAGGTAATTGAATGTGGTCGAAGGTAGTCGTAGATAGTCTTCAACATAGAATTTTGAGAATTAAGGGACAGAAGTTTAGTGGTAACATGAGGAGGTACTTCTCTACTCAGAGAGTGGTAGCTGTGTGGAATGAGCTTCCAGTGCAAGTGGTGGAGGCAGGTTCGATTTTATCATTTAAAAATAAATTGGATAGGTATATGGACGGGAAAGGAAAGGAGGGTTATGGTCTGAGTACAGGTTGATGGGACTAGGTGAGAGTAAGTGTTCAGATTAGAAAGGCCGAGATGGCCTGTTTCCATGCTGAAATTGTTATATGGTTATATGGTCTTCACTCTCCACTATTCGGTGTCCAATTTTTCCGAAGCTAGTCTTCAACATAGTCGAAGGAGGTCTTTTTCAAACTCTCCTAAACTCTTCTAAACTCGCCAATTAGGTTGCTGCAGTGGGACAGCCCCTTAAATCACCCCATGAATATCCTATCCCTCAGCTTACCTGATGATCACCAATCCACCCCCATCTCCTGAGATAGCTGTCAAGCTCACCCACCATCTCCCTCCTAATAATCTGCTGATCCACACCACTCCTGACACCCTCCAAACACCAACCTAAATAGCTGCAATCATTGAGGGGTGATTTGATTGAGGTATACAACATTTTGAACAATACAAATAGGGGAGACCTAAGAAGCTTTTCCTCCACCTGGTGAATTCAACTACCATCATGGCAGAATTTAAATGTAGATTTTACTTCGGAGTCACGAGAGTGACTACGTGAAGACCCCGTCCAGCACGCATGTGCGACATTAGCGTTCATGCAGTGCACCCGCGACGAACGGGAGTTCAAGGCGCTCCCGCTACAAATTGAAAAGTCGGGCCGACAGGTAAGTTTTACCGTGGCCGTGTGTCTTTTTCTCTGTGGTCTGCTTGTTTTCAGAAAGAATGAGCAAGACCAGAGGAAAGAAGTCTGCAGCTCGCCCCCGTTCGTCCCCGTTCGTAAGGGGAAAACAAATGGTCGGCACGGACTGGAAGGGCCGAGAGGGCCTGTTTCCGTGCTGTAATTGTTATATGGTTATATGGTCCTCCGTTGAGGAATGCTTTTTGGAGGGGGGGCAAGAGGCGGCGGGTATAACTACCGAGCCGAGCCCAGCACCGCTCGTGCTGCCTGAGCAGCGGTCTGGAGGTACCTGCAGCCAGAACCGGGCGGTAGTGTCCGACGATTCGGATGAAGATGCCACACCGCTCGAGAGCGACACAGGCAGCCGCCTAAGCCGCATGGAACGGCTTATGGAGCAATTGCTCCAGCGAGATCTGCTGAGAGAGCAGCAGCAGACTCGCCAAGGGAGCTCAGGCACTCCCGCAGTGCCCTTTACGGCACTGGCCATTGCTTCACCTTCTTTTGAAGGCAGCATTGGCGACCAGGTCTGGGCTGGTCAAGAAGAGGGGTCACTGGCTGAAGATGTCGGGAGTACGCAGGGTGTACAGGATCAGGAAGAGCTGCTGGGTGTGGTCAACCGCTACGTGGCCATTCCACAAGCGGGTCGGCCGTTAGAGCCGAAACTTGCAGCCAGCATTAACCACCTGTCCTCAAAACCCTTACAAGAACAGGTGGTCAATGAGGCTCTTGAACTATATACAGCCCCAGTAAATTGTACATCATTGAATGTACCAGCTGTAAACAGCCAAATTTGGGGACATTTGGGGCAGAACATCAGGAACCTGGAGTTGAAGCTCCAGAAAATCCTTAAATTACTAACTGCAGGAATAACATCATATGCTCGGTCCATTGATGGTGTGGACATCTCCACAAATCAGCAAGACACATTAGCTCTGCTGTGCACCATTCAATATGAAATAAACAATTTACGGAAGGAAATCATCAAGCCTGCCCTCAACCCTAAATTTGCGGGACTTTGCAAAACACCGGGTTCAGAACCTCCTATTCTGCTCTTTGGGAAAGACCTTCCAAAAAAGGTGAAAGACCTAGAGGAAGAATCCAAGACCTTTGGTCTCGTGAGGGCAGGTTTGGGACTGAGCAGACCTAACAAACACAGGCGGCAGTACCCCATGGCGTCCACCAGTCGTAGACCACACTATGGGACTGGTGAAAGCTCGGGGTCCGCAACCATTCCCCGTAAGCCTTTTTTAGGCCAGGGCCCAGAGCGGACCCCATGGAAAATGCGCCACCCCCATCAACATCAACATCAACATCAACCCTCTACAGCCCAGCAGACGCCTCATCGCCCAGCGAAGAGGCAGAAGAAGCACCAATAACCATGGAGGTAGGTGGGTCTGGTTCCTCTCAGCATATGAGCAGTAGGGGCTCTATACTAACAGGGGGGAGATTGCACTTGTTTTTGGATGCATGGGAATCCATCACTAATGACAAGTATATACTCAGCAGCGTTCATGGCTACAAAATTGACTTTGTTCATGAAAACATTCCGCCAGTTCAGCATATACCCCAAAGGGTATTCACCCTCTCAGTCAAAGAGAAACAAGAGGGTCAAGCTGAACTGAGGTTACAAGCAAAAGGTGTCATTGAAAGAACAAAACATGAACCTTTGGAATTTGTGTCCAATATTTTCACTAAAATCAAAAAAGATGGTGGACGTCGCATCATCATTGACTTAACTACTTTAAACAAGTCTGTCAGGTATATACATTTCAAGATGGATACTTTTGAAACAGCCAGACTGTTGGTTTCTAGAGGGTACTTTCTAGCAAGCATTGATTTAAAAGATGCCTACTACTCAGTACCCATACACAAGGAGCATCGTAAATACTTAAATTTATCTGGATGAAACAGCTATGGCAATTTAAAGCCTTACTAAATGGGCTAACCTCCGCTCCAAGGCTGTTCACTAAAATCTTAAAACCCGCCTTGGCATTATTGAGGAAACAAAAGCATATAGTCATGGCGTATTTAGACGACATTTTAATAGTAGGGAAAACCTTGGAGACAGCCATTTTGGCAGTAGCAGCCACCAAACGTTTGTTTGAAACTTTGGGGTTTGTCATACATCCAGATAAATCCAATTTTACACCGTCCACTGCCATGGACTATCTTGGATTTACGATTGATACTGTTCGCATGATTGTAACTCTGCCGAAGGGGAAAGCATCAGAATTGGCACTATCATGCAACAAACTCATGAATAGACATCAACCAACCATACGGGAGGTAGCCAGAGTTATTGGCAAAATGGTAGCAGCTTTTCCAGCTGTACAATTTGGGCCTTTGCACTATCAAAATTTGCTAAGAGCAAAAGTGCATGCACTAAAGCAAAACTCAGGTCACTTTGACCGAGCTATGAGTTTAACTGCTGAATCCATTCCAGAGTTACAATTTGGTGGGCAAGGAACGTAAGGCTCAGCTCCAGTCCCATAATAATCACCAACCCAGTATTAACCATTCAAACGGATGCCAGTGCTTTGGGCTGGGGAGCAACTAACATGCAATCCAGCACAGGGGGCAGATGGACTAAATTTGAATCATCTTTCCTACAGACACGGGGTATCAACTACTTAGAAATGTTGGGTGCGTTTTATGGGTTAAAAGCATATTCATCTAATACGCATCATGCACATGTCCGGTTGCAATTAGATAATACCACGGTGGTGGCTTATATCAACCACATGGGTGGTGTAAAGTCGATATCGTGTGACAATTTGGCCAACCTAATCTGGCAATGGTGTGTTGAAAGACATATTTGGTTATCAGCAACTTACCTACCAGGTAAGCAAAATACAGTGGCAAGACACCAGGTCACGCAGGTTCAATGATAACATCGAATGGATGTTAAATCCAAAATATTTGCTGAAATTACAAAGCAATATGGCACACCAGATATCGATCTATTTGCATCCAGGCTGAATCACCAGGTACCAACGTATGTCGCTTGGGAACCAGACCCTGAGGCAGCAGCAGTTGATGCATTCTCGCTGCATTGGGGGAAAATGTTATTTTATGCTTTTCCTCCCTTCTGCCTCATCAGTCGAGTATTACGCAAAATTCAATTGGATTCCGCTTTCAGGAATCTTGATAATACCCGACTGGCCTACACAGCCATGGTTCCCAGTGGCCCTCGACATGGCTGTTGAAACACCGTTGGAATTCCCCAGCAGTCGAGAGTTATTAATCCACCCAGTGTCAGGCATTAGTCACCCGTGCCATGACAGAGTCAATCTCCTGGCTTGCAGATTCTAAAAAGACCTCTACTGGGCCTGGGACAGTCTGAGGACGCCATCAACATGATGACCGCATCCCACCGGGAGTCCACCAGGAGACAATACCTGACCAACAAAAGAAAATGGGAACGGTATTGCTCCAAAACAGGAACTACCTACACTACAGCTACAGCCACCAGTGTTGTGGAGTTTCTGGTTGGATTACATCGGGAAGGACTCAGCTACAGCGCCATTAATACAGCCAGGAGTGCGTTGTCAGCTTATTTGGTTCCAGCAGCAGGACAACTGACTTTGGGGTCCCATCTACTAGTGGTCAAAATCATGAGGGGCATTTTTAACACCAATTCCCCTAGGCCTAGGTACACTCAGATCTGGGATGTCAGCATTGTACTGACGTACCTTAGGGGATGGCCACCACCCAGGTCACTCACGCTGGAACAACTTACACTGAAATCAGTCATGCTCATGGCACTCATGCTCATGGCACTAGTGTCAGCTCAAAGGGTACAGTCCCTCCACCTTCTGAGGCTGGACAGCATGACAGAGTCATTGGACTGTATCACATTTCACATTCAGGGACTGGTCAAACAAACTAGACCAAGTACCACGCCTCCAGTAATGGAGTTCCGGGCATATTAACCTGACCCACGGTTGTGTGCCAAGACCCATTCGCCAATAAGACACAACATACAACTTAAGAGGGAGAGAAAAAGCCTTATGGATAAGCCACAAGATCATGGGGACGACCAAACCATTTCAAGATGGCTTGCTTAAGTCCGCGGGAGTCGATACTAATATTTACAAATCTCATTCCACCAGGCTGCATCTACGTTGGCGGCTAGGCGAATGGATGTGCCTATGGACCATATTCTGGCCAGAGCAGGATGGTCCTCGGAAAGAACTTTCCAAAGTTTTTTAAGCCGCTGGCGGAACCTGCTATTTGCAGACAGAATTTTAGTTCAGCTAAATTTAATTTAAGCAGGTTATTGTTGATTGTATAACATGCTTCCTCCCTCTAAGGTCTTCAGGCAGTGAGTGAAGCATGAGCTGGTACACGGTTCGGATTCACAGAGCTTTTAAGTCTTCACGTAGTCACTCACGTGACTCCGAAGTAAAATAGTAAGATTAAATAAGAACTTACCAGTTCGAAGTTGGATCTGTATTTTATGAGGAGTTACGATGAGGGATTACGTGCCCTCCGCTCCCACCCTCTATTATACAGATCAACTGGTAATTAAGTTCTTATTTTTTCTTTACTATATTTATTTCAATTGTTGTGTTTTTCTGTGAATCCACACCGCTGCTTTGAAGAAATGTCGCGCATGCGTGCTGGACGGGGTCTTCATGTAATCCCTCATCGTAACTCCTCGTAAAATACAGATCAAACTTCGAACTGGTAAGTTCTCATTTAATCTTACTATTATAATTTGATACGAAAGCTGGTAAGATGACTACCACAAAACAACCAGGGTAACGTTAAAAACCCTTCTGGTTCACTAATGTCCTTCAGGGGACGAAGTCTGTCACTTGAACGTAGACAAGTCTCTTTGGGACTTGATTAATCAATGGAATTGATGCTTAAACACCCTCGGAAATGATATAGTTGTCATTCAAGTCAAAGATAATTAGATTGGGCAATAAACAATCGCCTTCCACTTCCAAGCATAGAAACATAGAAAATAGGTGCAGGAGGAGGCCATTCGGCCCTTCGTCCCCAATGGCTGATCGTCCCCAATCAATAAACCGTGCCTGCCTTCTCCCCATATCCCTTGATTCCACTAGCCCCTAGAGCTCTATCCAACTCTCTCTTAAATCCATCCAGTGACTTGGCCTCCACTGCCCTCTGTGGCAGAGAATTCCACAAATTCATAACTCTCTGGGTGAAAAAGTTTTTTCGCACCTCAGTCTTAAATGGCTTCCCCTTTATTCTAAGACTATGGCCCCTGGTTCTGGACTCGCCTAACATTGGAAACATTTTTCCTGCATTTAGCTTGCCCAGTCGTTTTATAATTGTATATGTTTCTATAAGATCCCCCCTCATCCTTCTAAACTCCAGTGAATACAAGCCTAGTCTTTTCAATGTTTCCTCATATGACTGTCCCGCCATCCCAGGGATTAATCTCGTGAACCTAAGAATGCCCATATTCTGAAAAATGACATTTTAAAAATAAATAAAATGTTCACAATATTTATTTTAAATCGACAGCTGTGAGCACATTATATTCAATGGTGATGTTGGATTTACTTTAGTTTAGTTTAAAGACACAGCGGGGAAAGGTTCTTCGGTCCACCGAGTCCGCACCGATCAGCGATCCCCGCACACGTACACTATCCTACACACACTTGGAACAAATTACTATTGTACCAAGCCAATTAACCTACAAACTCCGTACATGACAGCACCCATAGTCAGCACCGAATCCGGGTCTATGGCACTGTAAGACAGCAACTCTACCGCCTTTGATTCTCAGGTACTTTGAAGAGATAATAATCCATTTGGTCTCAAGGGAACACAGTGGACAGGGCAAGGAAATTATTTTGAGGTCATCAGATTTCACACAGCTTCTGGGATTCTCCACCAGAAATAAGAGGAAACACATGACAGGATGTTTAGTTTAGGGAAACAGTCCATCGGCCCATAGAGTCCGTGCAGACCTGTGATTTCCATACACTAGCAGTATCCTACAAACTTGGGACAATTTTTACCAAAGCCAATTCACTTACAAAGCTGTATGTCTTTGGAGTGTGGGAGGAAACTGGAGCATCCAGGAGAAAACACATGCGGTCACGGGGAGAACGTACAAATTCCGTACAGACAGCACCCATAGTCAGGATCGAACCCAGGTCTCTGGCGCAGTAAGGCAGCAACTCTATCGCTGCGCCACCGTGCCACCCACCGTACCGGAACCCTTCTTGAGTCTGAAGAAGGGTTGCGACCCAAAACATCACCTATTCCATTTCTCAAGAGATGTGGCCCGACCCGCTTACTTACTCCAGCTTTTAGCGTCTATCGGAAACACGCCAGCCAGTGTGTTCTGCTTACATATTATCAGGAGCCAGAACTGTAATCTAGTCCACACCAATTCTCAAGATGAATTATCCATTTGGGAAATAATAATGGATATTCTGTTATGTTGCACCAGGGCAAAAACAATAAACCAGAACAACATTGAAATGTACACCAGGAAATCAACCAACAAGGAGTGACCATTCTCACCTGTTTGGTAATCGTGAAGTGATGCTAAAATATCCAAAATTATATATTCAGGCAAATCATTTTGGACAATGTCTTCCATTTTTTCTGTGCTGATTGATTGGTCCCGTGTTAGTTCCTGGGAACTGTGCAAGATACAGTTGGCCTGTACAATAAATAATTGTAGCGTAGAACAGAAATTTGTTAATATACAGATTGATTGAAATTTCTGGATTAAAATACCACTTGTCGTATATTTTGAGTCTGTTATTTCTAAATAACTTATTTTACCTTAGACTAAAGACAAAAGTGGTGGTTTTAACATTCCGTTTCAAAAGCAAGTAGATCAAGATGGTGAATTACAGGGGATTCGGGAGAGAACACGAAAACCTTTTGACCTTGGTTTTGACCCTTTTTGAAAACCTTTTGACCTTTAACACAAAATGACCTTGGTGATGGAGATGTTTAATGGAGATGTGCGGGGCATGTTATTTAAACATAGAGGGTGGTGAGGGCCTGGAATGTTGTGCCCGGGTGGTGGGGGAGGCAGACATGATAGTGGCATTGAAATGGCTTTTGGACGGACGCATGAAAATGCAGGGAATAGGGGGATATGTATCATGTACCGGCAGATGAGATCAGTTCCACTAAGCATCATGTTCGGCACAAACATTGTGGGCTGAAAGGCCTGTTCCTCCGCAGTACAGCTCTTTGTAAGCGTATAAAATCACGAAAGGAATAGATACGGTTAATGCTCAGTCTTTATCCAGGGTAAGGAAATCAAAAACCAGAAGTCATAGGCTTAAGATGAAAGGGACAAGATTTAATACAAACCTGAGGGGAAACTTTTTCACTCAGAGGGTGATGGGGATATGGAACAAGCACCCAGAGATGGCAGTTGAGGCATTCAAAAGACACTTGGACAGGTACATGGATAGAAAAAGTTTAGAGGGATATGGGCCAAACGCGAGCAAATAGGACTAGCGTAGATGGGGCATCTTGGTCAGCATGGATGAGTTGGACTGAACGGCCTGTTTCTGTTTCAGGCAGCATCTCCTTAGAACATGATTAGGTTACATTTTGGCTCAGGGCTCTTTTTCGGACTGATTGTAGTATGGGGAAGAAAGCTGTGAGGCAGGGGTGGGACAGGTTATCAGTTTACTGAACGGTCCTCCCATAAGTTAAAGTGTAGTCCCAATCTTCCAACGTACCCCATTGCGGCTTTCCTTGCACCTTTTTTCATTTGCACTTTCTCTGCTGTAACTTTCTCCGCCCTCTGCATTACTCTTTCATTACCTGTTGTGCTTGTGTATGGTTTGATTGTAATGTATAATAGCAAGTTTAAATGAGAACTTACCAGTTTGAAGTTTGATCCTTATTTTATGAGGAGTTACGATGAGGGATTTCGTGAAGACCCCACCAGCACGCATGAGCGACATTCTTCAAAGCAGCGGTGTGAAATCACAGATAGTAAAGTTGACTGAAGATAGTAAGATTAAGAGAAATAACATATCAGTTGACCTTATAATAGAGGGTTGGGAGCGGAGGGCATGAAATCCCTCATCGTAACACCTCATAAAATAAGGATCAAACTTCAAACTGGTATGTTCTCGTTTAATCTTACTAATTTACTTCAAAGTCACGTGAGTGACTTTGTGAAGATTTCAAAGCTCTGTGATTTCATGCCCTGGGAACGAGTCCATGCTCATACACTGCCATAATGACTAATGGAGGAAGTATGTTAACGTATTTCAGACTTGAAACAGAGCTGAAAAACAATAATGTATTTATTAACAACAAATAATAAACCCCTAACTGCGGGGAGTTAAAAAACAGAACTTAAAATAGTGTCTGCAAAAGTTGCGGGTGTGGTCACAGGTTTTTTATAAAACCATTGAAAGATTGCCTCATTGGACAAACCCGCTGTTGCGAGGATGTGGTCCATGGGAACTTCCATCATCCTCGCCGCTGATGTAGACGCAGCCCTTGTAGAATGAGATTTGATAACGTCAGTGTCTACCCCAGCTGCACCTAACACCACTCTGAGCCACCTTCAAATGGTCTGAACAGTTACCCTATGGTGAGGGCGTTTAAAACTGATTAAAAGACCCATTTCCGCACTCCTGAGATTTTTAGTAACCTCTAAGTAGTGTCTAAGGTGGGTGGTTTTACAAAGGCGTCTATCTAATGGATAGGCCAGGAACTCCAATTTTAGACCGGATGACCCTGGTCTGTTATGTTTTAGTAACTCATTTACATAAAAGGTCATTTTGTTAGGAGTTGACACCATGTTATCCAATTTTAATTTATGCAGGGTCTGGACCCGCTGTGCTGTAACAAGTGCCATCAGCATCACTACCTTGTAGGTGAGCTTAGTCAATGAGAGTGTCGTGACTGGTGCCCAACCCCTGAGTAGGGACAAGATCAGTCCGATATCCCAGGTTTGCGAGTATCGAGGCCTGGGAGGGTTAGAATTAAAAATACCCTTCATGAGTTTAGACACCAAGGGATGGGATCCCACTCCAAGCCCGAGGTAGGATGACAAAGCACTCCTAGCACAGTTGATGGCACTGTAACTGAGGCCCTCATCGTAGTGAAGGCTCGCCAGGAATTCCAGTACGTCCGTAATGGTAGCAGAGTTGTACGTGGTACCAGTTCTGAAACAAAATACCTCCCATTTTATAACATGGGTAAGGTATTGTCTCCTCGTGGACTCCCTGCACGACGCCGTGATGATGTTCATGGTCATGTCCGTCAGCCCGAACTCTAGGAGCGGTCTTTTCAGAACCTGCAAGCCAACAGGTTCATGTAATTATGGCATGGATGATTTTCCCCGAACCAGGAGATTCGGGCATTTGGGAATCGGAAGACATGGCTCTTTCACCATGTCGAGGACCACTGGGAACCACAGCTGTGTAGGGTACTATCAGTATCCCTGATGCAGAGTCTAATTGAATTTTCCGCAATACCCGACTGATGAGGCAGAAAGGGGGAAATGCATAGAAAAACAAATTCCCCCAATGTAGCGAGAAAGCGTCCATCGCTACTGCCGCAGGGTCTGGTTCCCATGCGACATATGTTGGCATCTGATGGTTAAGTCTAGATGCAAAAAGGTCGATATCTGGCGTTCCATACTGAGCTATAATGTCAGTAAATACCTGGTGGTTCAACATCCATTCGGTGTTGTCATTGAATATGCATGACCTGGTGTCCGCCATTGTATTTAGTTTACCCGGAAGGTAGGTAGCTGAAATCCAAATGTTTCTTTCTATACACCAGTGCCAAATTGTGTTTGCCAATTCATCACAAGATATCGACATGATACCACCCATATGATTAATATATGCCACCACTGTGGTGTTGTCTATTTGTAGGCAAACATGCAGATGGTCCATATCTGTACAGTAGGCCCATAGCCCATGAAACGCTCCCGACATTTCTAAATAGTTAATACCTTGTGTGAAGTAAGGTAGATTCGTGCATATTCCATCTACCACCTCAACTGGAGGTGGTATCGGTAGCTCCCCAACCGTGAGTGCTAGTGTCAGTTTGTAACACAACCGAAGGGTTTGTAATGTAAAGGTCCATATTGTGTAGCTGGAAATGTAGCCACAAGTTTCCCGATTACCCTGGCAGCGAGCCGAATGGTCGGTTTACTGGCGCAAACAAGGCTATTTGCATGCCTCTATTAAGTCTGTCGCCTTGTTTTTTGGCAAGGTGACAGTCATGTGAACTGTGTCATTCGTGAACCCAGATAATCCATTATTACAGATCGCATTAACTTGGATTTGTCTGGATGGATGATAAATGCCAGTTTTTAAAATAGAAGCTTGGTGGCTGTCACAGCTAATTTACCCAATTCCAAGGTTTTCCCCACAATTAGGATGTCATCAAGATAAGCCATGACAATATGCTTTTGTTTCCGTAAAGACGCCAATGCTGGTTTCAACATTTTGGTAAATAGTCTGGGAGCTGTTGTTAGTCCATTAGGCAGCGCTTTATACTGCCATAGCTGCCCCATCCAGATAAATTTCAAATATCTGCGGTGGTCTTTGTGTATGGGTCTTTTAGATCAATGCTAGCCATGAAGTACCCTTTGGAAACTAGTTGTTTAGCAGTTACAAATGTTTCCATTTTGAAGTGGGTATATTGCACAAAAGTATTCAGCTGTGTTAAGTCAATGATAATGCGGCATCCACTATCCTTTTTGGTTTTGGTGAAGATGTTTGATACAAACTCAAGAGGTTCATATGTTTAGTTTTCTCTATTACTCCATTGGATTATAATCTAAGTAGTTCCGCATGTCCTTCCACTTTCTCTTTTTGAGAAAGCACAAATTTACGGCTAGGTACATGTTGAACTGGTAGGAGGAGTTTGTTAATAAATTCAATTTTATATCCCAGAATACTATGCAATATAAAGAGGTCAGAAGTTATAGAACTCCATGCATCCCTAAACAGGTATAATCTACCCCCTATTTGTGAAGTTATACATGCGGTACTCCCAAGGCAACCAGACCCACCTACCTCCATGGTTACCGGTGGCGTTTGGTCGGGTTCTTCCGTCCTTGGCTCTTGAGAGGTGGAGGCACTGTGGTGTGGGGTTGACTCATCTTCCACGAAGGCCGCTCTGGGGCATGGCCTAAAAAAGACCTTTGCGTGAATGGTGCGGCCTTTGGAATTTCACCCGCTATCCTGTCAGTATGGTAGCGGCACCTGTTGGTGGTTGCATAGGGGTGCTGCCGCCTGTTTACTGTTGACCTGATGGTAGACGGTGGTTTAATCATGCCCACCGCTTTTACTTCCTCATCCAGGTCTTTAACCTGCTCCGGCAGGTTGTCTCCAAACAGCATAGTAGGCGGTGGTGTACTGCTAGTTTTGCACAACCCTGCAAATTTAGGGTTGAACGTTGGACGGATCGTGCTTTTTCTGAAACAGTTGGTTTCGAACTGCACGTTGCAAAGCAGTGCTAACGCGTCCTGTTGTTCAACCGTCATATCAGTGCCATCCACAGATCTGGCAAATGTAGTGATTCCTGCGGCCAGCAGTCTCAATATTTTCTGCATCTTAATTTCTTGAGCCCTGATGCTGGGGCTAATGTTCCTCCAGATGGGGTTGTTGACTGCCGGTACATTTAGAGACACGCTGTTCTCTGGAGCAAGGACCTGCTGGAGTACGGTCACGTTGGAGCAATTGTTCCAACGTCCGCTCCATGTGGGATAAACAACCGCCGTCGCTGTCTGCGAACAGCAGGTCGTCAGGCCCGAACTCAGCCAAGTCAACGGGGCTGCCTGACTTACGGGTGGCCTTACCGCCAGTCCGCGGTGGTCTTCCGGATTGTAGCGGTGGGGAGTTGTGGCCTACCAATTTAACGTGGCTGCCCGCCTTCCGCGCGGCCTTGCCGCCAGTCCGCGGTGGTGCTCTGGACTGTAGCGGTGAAGTCGGGGGCTGCCGTATGTCAACGGCCAGCTCTGGTGTTGTTTGCCGCTGTTTCCTGTCCGCGGTCCCGCGGTCCTCCGTGGTCTGCTGGGACGCGGCCCTTTTCTTCCCTCGAGCTTTGTGCCATGCTCGGTAGTAGGTACTCTGAAACTAAAATATGGGAGACAGAGTGCCTAACCACTCTAGGTTAGCTGTACTTACCTGAGGGTTTCTTTTTTAAGCTTGCCGGTAGAGGAGCTGTGCAGGGAATGGAGGGGTATGGTCCGAGTGCAGGTAGATGGGACTAGGGGAAAACAAATGGTCGGCACGGACTGGAAGGGCCGAGAGGGCCTGTTTCCGTGCTGTATTTGTTAATTGTTAATTGTTAATTGTTAAATTGTTTTCATTGTATATTGGCACATGTGACAATACCCATTAGCAATACTAATACAGATTAGGAGAATAGATTTGTGCAAGGGACATTCTGTTTCATAAATCTGATTGTTTGTTTCGAAGAGATCACTGAGACAAATAGATGACGGCAGGGTGGGAGATGTAGCTTACATGAACTTTAGCAAAGCTTTGGATAAGGTCCCACAAGGGTGTCTGGTCCAAAAGGTTAGGACATATGGAATCTAAGATGTATTGACAAACTGGATCTTAAACTGGCTTGTTGATGAGAGGCAGAGGGTCGTGGACATGCCGTTTAATTCTGACAAGAAGTCTGTAATCAGTGGTGTATTGCTAGGATTAAAGCTGTTGTTTATCATATGTATGTAAGATGAGAATGTATTTGGATTGATTATTACGTTTATTGATAAAACAAAAATTGGTGGAATAGTAGAAAGTTAAGAAGTTACAGAGGGAATCAGATCAATTGGAAAGTTGGGCAGAGCAGGAAGAGATTAAATTTAATCCAGAAAATGTGAGCTGTTGTATTTTGTGTCGTCGAATATACATAGTGTATATACAGTAAGTAGTAACAACCTCAGGAGGGTAGACACAAGAAATGTTAGATGTTAGGAACCTGTAGCAAAAGTAAACTGCTGTCAAATAGGCACAGATCAGGTAGACAGTTAGAACTATTTTCCTAGGGTGGAAATGTCCAACAGAGCAAGAAAATGAGAGAGGAAAAGTTTAATGAGATGTGCAGGGCAGGTTTTAGGTTACACAGCGGGCGGTGGGGGCCTGGAACACTTAACGAGGTGGTGGTGGAGGCAGATACAATAGTGGCATTTAAGATGCTTTAAGATAGGCACATGAAAGTGCAGGGGATAGAGGGCTATGGATCATGTGCAGGCAGAGGTGATCAGTTCAGCTCGGCTTCATGTCCTCAACAAAATTTAGGGATGAAGGGCCCATTCCAGTGCTGTACTGTTCTATGTTCTATTATCCAACTTAGCTGGTCAAGCAGCAAATGATATAGGATCTTTATCTGAGATGTCAACCATCCCTTTGCTTCAACAGATTCTGTTTGACCAAAAGAGTTCTTCTGGTAGTTTAATTTTTACCTCAGGAGTTTTGATGTACTGAGGGACTTTAGCTTTCAAGTATATAGGTCCCTGACAATGTCAAAACAGTTGGATGGAGTAGTAATAAATGCATTTGGTATGCTTGCCTTCATAGGCCAAGGGATTGAGTATTTGGGACATTGTGTTTCAGCTGTATAAAACACAGATTGGTCCGCACGTGGGAGTATTGTGTAGTGCCGGTTGCCAAACCAACAGGATGTTTGTGGCAGCTATAGAAAGAGCAAGTGGGAGATTCATCAGGACGAACAAGCTAAGGACCACAGGTTCTATTCCTGAAGGGCATGTGAGGCTGATGGGTTTTACTAGCAGTTTGGAATGGAGGCCATTCTTGGTAATTGGCTAATACCTGTATATGAATTCAAGATTAAGAACGATGGAGGGCTTTGCAATGTTACCAGTCTGCCAATACTACAGATGTGAGGGTATACAAAAAGCTGGAGAAACTCAGCGGGTGCAGCAGCATCTAAGGAGCGAAGGAGATAGGCGACGTTTCGGGTCGAGACCCTTCTTCAGACTGGTCAGGGATCAGGGAAACGAGAGATATAGACGGTGATGTGGAGAGATAAGGAACAATGAATGAAAGATATGCAAAAAAGTATCGATGATAAAGGGAACAAGCCATTGTAAGCTGTTTGTGGTGTGAAAATGAGAAGCTGGTGCGACTGGGGTGGGGGAGGGAGATAGAGATAGAGGGAATGCCAGGGCCCGAGGGCTGAGGGAGAGGTGGGAAGGGGAGGAGACAGCAAGGGTTAACAGAATTGAGAAAATTCAATATTCAAGCCCAAAGGATGCAGACTCCCCAAGCGGAATATGAGGTGCTGTTCCTCCAGCTTGCGGTGTTGCTCACTCTGGCCGTGGAGGAGGCCCAGGACCGAGAGGTCGGATGTGGAATGGGAGGGGGAGTTGAAGTGCTGAGCCACCGGGAGGTCGGGTTGGTTATTGCGGACCGAGCGGAGGTGTTCGGCGAAGCGATCGCCAAGCCTCCGCTTGGTCTCACCGATATAGATCATCTGGCATCTGGAGCAGCGGATGCAGTAGATGAGGTTGGAGGAGGTGCAGGTGAACCTCTGTCGGACCTGGAAGGACTGCTTGGGTCCCTGAAAGGAGTGGAGGGGGGAGGTGAAGGGACAAGTGCTGCATTTCTTGTGGTTGCAAGGGAAAGTGCCCGGGGAAGGGGTAGAGTGGGAGGGGAGGGAAGAATTGACAAGGGAGTTGCGGAGGGAGCGGTCTTTGCGGAAGGCAGACAGGGGGGGAGATGGGAAGATGTGGCGGGTGTAGGGGTCACGTTGGAATACAGATGTGAGGTTCTTTGCGAATTGATCTTTGCTATAATATTGTGTTGAGGATCATCTTTTTACGTCTGCATTACTCAGGTTTACCAATGAGAGATAACAAAATTACGACTTGTAGAATTCCTGGTGTGTACATGGGAAATTAAAGCCATCTGTAACACTATATATTCCTCTACACTTTTTGTTATTTTAACCAAAGACTCCCATATCATTAAATGCTTGCCTATAACATATGCCCAATGTTAATTGCCTAAAGTCTCTCATTGTTACTTGAGTTTCTCAGTTTTTCTACACTGGCACTGGACATATCCATGTTAGACATTACCCCCTACAGGTAATATTCTGCCTTTCTGAGACCACAGTTGCATTTTCTCTCCAATATCTGTACATGAATTGTATGCAACAGAATAAAAAGATTGTTAGGAATTCTTTCTTTGAGCATGAACACCAACCTGATTTGCAGCTCTGATTGCCACCCATGCCAGAATCTTACATTTTGGAGGCTGCTTCAAAACAACTTGCAATATTTCTTTCAGTCTTCCTTGGCCAGTTATCTTGTTAAAAAAAATCAAAGTTAATAAATTTAATAAACTCTTTGCTTAAATCTGTCAAACTCTGTAGTCTATAAATTAATTTGTTTATAAAAGCATAAACTAAAATTGCACTATGCCAAATACCTACACCAATTTGCTTTTAATCCCACTGTTTTATGCATAGATTTTATGTAACGGCTTAATGAATGTCATTCACAACCTTTTTCACATTGATATACAGTGCATTCAGAAAGCATTGAGACCCCTTCACCTTTTCCACATTCTGTTACGTTACTGCCTTATTCTAAAATGGATTACATTCTTTTTTTTTAAATCATCAATCTACACACAATACCCCATAATAAAACAAGTAAAAACAGGTATTTGGAAATTTTTGCAAAGTAATTAAAAATAAATAACTGAAATATATTTACATAAGTGTTCAGACCCTGTATTCAGTACTTTGTTGAGGCACCTTTTGCAGCGATTACAGCCTCAAGTCTTCTTGGGTATGATGCTATAAGCTTGGCACACCTGTATTTGGGTAATTTCTCCCATTCTTTTCTGCAGATCCTCTCAAGCTCTGTCAGGTTGGATGGGGAGCGTCGATGGACAGCTATTTTCAGGTCCCTCCAGAGAGGTCCGATGGGGATCAAGTCCGGGTTCTGGCTGGGCCACTCAAGGACATTCACAGACTTCGATTTTAACATTTAAGAGTAAAGTGGATAGGTATATGGACATGAAGGGAATGGAGGGGTATGGTCTGAGTGCAGGTAGATGGGACTAGGGGAAAACAAATGGTCGGCACGGACTGGAAGGGCCGAGAGGGCCTGTTTCCGTGCTGTAATTGTTATATGGTTATGGTTATATGGTTGTCACGAAGCCACTCCTGCGTTGTCTTGGCTGTGTGCTTAGGGTCGTTTCCTGTTGAAAGGTGAACCTCCACCCCAGTCTGAGTTCCAGAACGCTCTGGAGCAGGTTTTCATCAAAGATCTCTTTGTACTTTGCTCCGTTCATCTTTCCATCGATCCTCACTAGTCTCCCAGTTCCTGCCGCTGAAAAACATCCTCACAGCATGATGCTGCCACCACCATGCTTCACCGTCGGTATAGTATTGGCCAGGTGATGAGCGGTGCCTGGTTTCCTCCAGACATGATGCTTGGCATTCAGCCAAAGAGTTCAATCGTGTTTTCATCAGACCAGAGAATCTTGTTTCTAATGCCGTTTGGCAAACTGCAAGCGGGTTGCCATGTGCCTTTAACTGAGGAGTGGTTTCTGTTTGGCCACTCTACCATAAAGGCCTGATTGGTGGAGTGCTGCAGATATAATTGTCTTGTTGTCCTTCTGGAAGGTTCTCCCATCTCCACAGAGGAACTCTGGAGCTCTGTCAGAGTGACCATCGGGTTCTTGGTCACCTCCCTGACCAAGGCCCTTCACCCCTGATTGCTCAGTTTGGCCAGGCGGCCAGTCTATGAAGAGTCCTGGTGGTTCCAAAGTTCTTCCATTTAAGAATGACTGTGCTTTTCGGAACCTGCAATGCTGCAGACATTGTTTTGTACCACTTCCCCACATCTGTGTCTCGACACAATTCTATCTCAGAGGTCTATGGACAATTCCTTCGTCTTCATGGTTTGATTTTGCTCTGACATGCACTGTCAACTGTGGGACCTTATATGGACAGTTGTGTGTTTTTCCAAATCATGTCCAATCAATTTAATTTACCACTGGTGGAACTCCAATAAAGTTGTAGAACCATCTCAAGGATAATCAATGGAAACAGGATGAACCTAAACTCAATTTTGAGTGTCATAGAAAAGGGTCTGAATACTTATGTAAATGTGATATTTCAATTATTTATTTTTGATTACTTTCAAAAATTTCTCAGCACCTGTTTTCGCTTCTTCATTCTGGTGTAATGTGTAGATTGATGATAAAAAAAATGAATGGAATGCATTTTAAAATAAGGCTGTAACGTAACAAAATGTGGAAAAAGTGAAGGGGCCTGAATACTTTCTGAATGCACTGTACATTTATTGCAAGTACTTTCAGTGTCTTGCAAACATACATTCATTGTCCATCATATGCCAGAAATCTGAAAGAAACTCAAAAATTGTCTGAAGTATTCAGCAGGTCATGCAGACTTGTGGAGGGAGAAGCAGGATTTAGATTTCAGGTAGATGATTTTTGCCATAATTCGCACTGAGCAGAGGGACCTACTATTAATGGATGATTTTTGTGCCAAGGATGTATGTTGAACAGAGGCCAACAGAAACATAACAAAGTACAGCACAGGAACATGTTGCATCTCACAAATCAACCTGTAATCATACCCCCTCTTACCTTAAAACAATACCCTCTCAATAATACAGGTTCTGACTCCCTACCATATCAAATACTTCTAGTATTTATTTACTTAAGTATCATGAATTTAACTACTTATATAATGATTTTATATACTTCCACCTCAGCAACCAATGCTCCAATCTAAATGTGTCCAACCTATCCTTTATAGGTAATACTTTTTAATTCAGGCACCATCCTGCTGAAATGTGTGGGAAGGAACTGCAGATGAAGCTCAGTGCGAAGAAGGGTCTCGACCCAAAACATCACCTAGTCCTTCTATCCAGAGATGCTGCTGCCTGTCCAGCTGAGTTACTCCAACATTTGTGTCTAGATCCCGCTGAACATCTTGTGTACTCTCTTGAAAGCCTCCGCATCGTTCCCATAGTATGTTGACCAGAACAGCACACAATACTTCAAATGTGGCCTGATCAAAATGTTCTATAACTACAACATAATTTCTCAACCTTTATACTCAATGACCAAAACAACGGCAGCAATTATGAACTCTTGCTTGCGGACCCAATCACTTTCGTAGCTTAATTTGAGAGGCACTATTTAAACAAATGGTAGCACATGCACCAAAGCAAGCATTCTGTTTTCCAGTTGAGGACCTTAAACACCTTCTTGAATAGTACAGCTTAGAAAAAGGCCCTTTGACCCACAATGTTCCTGCTGGACATTATACTAATCTCCTCTGCCTTTACATGTACGTCAAGAGAGCACAACAGAGACTCCACTTCCTGAAAGTGCTCAGGAGGCACAACACCAAGAAGAAGCTGCTGGTGGCCTTCTAGCTGGCGACCATTGAGAGTCTACTGACATATTGCATGTCAGTGTGGTATGCAGGCTGTTCTGCTGCAGATAAGAAAGCGCTCCAGAGAGTGGTGAAAACAGCAGAGAGAATCACCGGCTGCCCACTTCCCTCTCTGGAGGATATTGCCACCTCACTCTACCTCAGCATAGCCACTAAAATCATCAAAGACTCCTCACACCCCGGTCACCACCTTTTAGAACTGTTGCCTTCTGGCAGGTGTTACAGATCAGCCAAAACACGCACCTCCTGACTCAGAGACAGTTTCTTCCCCAAAGCAATCTACACACTCAATATGAAAAAACACTGAGTATTATTCATGCTGCACACTTCCATGCTGCTACACACCTTGGACTTTTACTATCACCATGTACAATACTGATTACTTACTTATTTTAATACCTAGTTTTTTACATTGTTTTTAAATTGTGTCCTGTGTTTTTATGTTTGTATATTTTGCATCAATGGAGTGGCAAGAACAATTTTGTTGTATGCAGTGCTTACAACGACAAATAAAGGCATTTCATTTCATTTCATGATCCATATCCCTCATTCTCTGCATATCCATGGATCTGTCTAAAATCCTCTTAATGCCACTAATGTAGCTGCCTCCACCACCACCATTGGCACCCATTACTCTCTATGTAAATAAATTGCCCCGCACAAGAAGGCAGGCACGGGTTATTGATTGGGGATGATCAGCCATGATCACAATGAATGGCGGTGCTGGCTCGAAGGGCTGAATGGCCTCCTCCTGCACCTATTTTCTATGTTTCTATGTAACTCCTTTAAACTGTACCCCTCATCTTAAAACTATGCCCTCTAGTCCTTGACATTTCTACCTTGGGAAAAAGGTTCCGACCATCTGCCCTTATTATAACTCTCATGATTTTATATACTCAAGTCTCGCCTCAACTATTGACATTACAGAGTAAAATATATAAGATTGTCCAATCTCTTCTTATAGCTAATACTAACTAATCCAGGCAGTATTCTAGTAAACCACCTATATTCTTTCTCCAAAGTCTTCACGCCCCTCCTGTAACAGGGCTACCAGAACTGCACACGTGAGCATTGTTATAATATGCAAGGTGAAGCAGCAGCTTTGAGATTGTGCAACTTATTCTTTCAGAGGAATATAAATCCAGAAAATGGTAGAATACTCAGCAGGTTGGGCTTTATCTATAAGAAGAAAAAAGGACAAAACATGTCAGATTGAAGACATCATCAAAACTGGAGGGTGAAAAAGGAGACACATTATGGGGGACCCCTTCCACCCCAGCTGCTACGGTCAGGCAAACGCCTCCGCTGTCATGCTGTGAGAATGGAGAGAATGAGAAGGAGTTTCTTCCCAGAGGCCATTAGGACTGTAAACTCTTACCTCACCAGGGACTAACTTACTGTACTAATTTACTGTTGTGTGTCTTTTTAAAATTGCTTCTTTTTTTTTCTCACCAATATGTAATTACTGATTCTGTTCTATTTTGTTTTGTAGTTTTTTGCACATTCCGCAAGTATTGTCACATTGCCAAATAAACTTGACTTGACTTGACTTGAAAAGGAGGGTGGGGTATGGGTATGTCTGATAAGGTGAAACCAGAGTGATCATGGGTTTATGCTGGAAATTAGGTTATGGATCAACAAGTGAATGGAAGCGATTACAGAGTGTAAACAGAGACCAAAAAGCATAGTGAAAATAGAGACACAAAAAGCTGGAGTAACTCAGCGGGCCAGGCAGCATCTCTGGAGGGAAGCAATGGGTGATGTTTTGGGTCGAGACCCTTCTTCAGACCCAAAACATCCCTCCAGAGATGCTGCCTGACCCGCTGAGTTACTCCAGCTTTTTGTGCCTATCTTTGGTTTATACCAGCATTTACTGTTCCTTCCTGTGTTTGATGTGTGGGATACAGTAGATCAGGCCCAGCAAGTCAGGCATGGCATGTCTTCCACTCCCAGATGTAAAAAAGAGAAATCTGGGGGGAGGGTAGAGACATGCTGAGCAAACGTCAAAAGTGGGCAACCGATATAGAGAAATATCTAGCTGCCTGAAGTTGTAGCATTCAATGTTAAGTCTAGAAGGCTACAACATGCCTCCACAGTCAAAGAGGTGCAGTATCTGCTCCCATTCACTCACTGACCAAAAAACCTTGTTGACATTTTATCCCTATAGTCACTCCAATGTTACACAATCAGACGATAGACACAATGTGCTGGAGTAACTCTACGGGACAGGCAGCATCTCTGGAGAGAAGGAATGGGTGTCGTTTCGGGTCGAGACCTTTCTTCAGACTGGTCTTCCTAAACATTGCATCTATGTTGTCTTTCCGAAGATAATATTCATGCACGCTTGATATAAGAAAAATGCTAACATGCAAACATTTTAACTAGAACTCTTTATACCAACAATCGTACTGATGGTTACTTTATTCTTACCTTTTTTTTGAATTGTTTAGAAATTAAAATAATTCCTGATTTCAAAGATAGTTTGTGATCTGTTTGGACTTGGCAAAGGCTTTTCTCTGCTGCTTTTTCATCCTCATCAGAAAGGTGTAGGTATAATAAAACAAGTTCCAAATATGACTGCCTTATCAGCCTACAAAACACACATAAAATTATCCAATAAATGTTAGTCATTATTTTAAAAGCAATGTCAGAATTCTTTATAATATGCAGATATGTGGGAAGGCAAATGTTCCATTGAATTTTGCTACAAGAGGTTCTGAGAAGATGAGGAAAGACATCGTCGCAAATATAGGCTTAGTGACTGCAGTGTGCATGTTTGTCTCCTGAGCAATGTAGGATGTACTGAAGGTATGGTACATATTGAAGGTATGTAGCACATGTTCCAGATTGACTCCAGATAGCTCCCCAGGATGGCAATTTGTCATATAGATGTGTTTAAGCAGGTTGGGCCTGTATTCTTGAGTTTTGAGTAACGAGCAGCAATCTTGTTAAATTGTACAGATTTCTTTCAAGGCTTGGTTGGTTGATGTGGAGTTAATGTTTTCTCTTTTAGTTTAGTTTCGAAACAGGCTCTTTGGCCCACCGAATCCATGCAAACCAGTGATCCCCGTATACTGACACTATCCTACACACACCAAGGAAAATTTTACCAAGCCAATTAACATACAAACCTGTACGTCTTGGCAGTGTGGGTGGAAACCAGAGCTCCCAGGGAAAACCCACGCAGGTCATGGGGAGAACTTACAAACTCCATACAGACAAGCACCAATAGTCAAGATCGAACCTCGGTCTCTGGCGCTGTAAGGCAGCAACTCTACTGCTGCGCCACCGTGCTGCCCATTGCTTGCAAAAGGTGGTGAATCACAACCTCAATCTAACGCATCGCATGATCAGAACAGAGATTAGAAGAAATATCTGCACGCAGGGGATTGTGAAACTTTGGAATTAGCTACCCAAAAGGGCCAGAGAGGTTCAGACACTGAGGCAGAGATCCATAGATTTTTAAACCATAAGGTAATTGAGGGACATGGGGGTTAATGCACGGAATGGTGATGAAAAAAAGGTTTAACAAGATTTCACTAAATAACGGAGCAAGCATAAAGGCACAAATGGCCTATTCCTACTTCTATTTCTTACATTCTTGTTGACAGTTCAGTGGTAAGTCAGAACTGTAATAGCGCCACCTTTGTGTAGGAGCATTGTAAATCATTGAATAAACCACAATACACTGTGCAGTCGATATCCGGTCACCAGTATTCCGTGACTGAGCATAAGATATCACAAAATGGCGACGAGGATGGGATCACGGATTCCCTAGCTTTTGTTTGTGTAGAAAAGGAATTCTACAGGCACGGAGAAGTGTTGTATAACTTTCGGCTCCACAGAAAGCTGAAAATCCGTTTAAAAAGTTTGAATTCTGTGAGATTGTTACAAATCCAAAATTGCGGTGTACGTTGGACGATTGGGTGAGTTCCAGCAAAGCCGGGAAATGTTCAGTGCGTACATCAAACGTTTAGAGATGCTCTTTGCTGCAAATAACATTATTGAACTAGAAGCTTCTGATGCAGAATCAAGACATTTGAATGAAGTAACTCAAGCTAGAAAAAGAGCAATTTTCCTCACTGAAATGGATCCCGATGTTTATGAAATGCGAAATAATTTGTTAGCTCCAGCCAGACCAAAGGAAACACCCTTGAAGGATATTCTTAAGAAGTTAACAGAACATTATGACCCTAAGCCCTTAGAAATAGCTGAAAGATATCGATTTGGAACGAGATGCCAACTTCCAGAGGAGGACATTAATCATTTTATTGTGGCACTCAAGAGGTTATCAATTAATTGTAATTTTAGCTGAGAAGTGAGCTGATGACCTGACCTGACCTGACCTGACATTTGAAACAGCTTGTAAAATTGCTTTGTCAATGGATATGGCAGAAAGAGGTTCTAGAGAAGTCAAGACAACTTGTAGACAACCAGCGGAAGAGTTGAACAAGCTGCAGTCCAGCAAACCAATTGATAAAAATGCATCTATTGATGCTCCTGAACACATCATCAGTGATGTAACCTGGGGTCATTGGGTGTTTCGGGTCTTTCAAAATCAGACACCCTCACCCAGGCGACCCAGCCGTGGTTGATCAGACCACGACTTGTGTTCAGGTGGCATTCGCTCCTCTCCTGATCCAGAGCCATCTTGGGGCCTTCTCCGCTGCCTTTGTGGTGTTCTTGATGGCTCTTCTCTCCATTCCGTTGATGCCCAGTGCACTCAAGGCTTTGTAGAGCGATTGCCCTGCAAAACCTCTGCAGCCAACCTCGATGGGCATACACCTTGTCTTCCAGCTCAGCTTACAGCAGTCTATGACCAGCTCTTCGTACTTGGTCATCTTCCTTTCGTGGCCTCCTCCAGACGGTTTTCTCACGGCACTGTGAACACAATGTTTTTGGTTACCTCTGAGACCAGGAGGATGTCTGGCCTTGGGGTGATTGTGGCAATGTGCTGTGGGAACTTCAGCTGTTTCACCAGGTCTACAGAAAGCTGCCAGTACTGCACAGTCGCCAGGATTCTTGACTGATTCCTGGCTGCTGTGGTTCTTGATTCTGGCCTTCATGAAAGTGATCATCTGAGTGGTGCTCTCTACGATGGATATTGGGACTTCGTAGACAAGCAGTGGCCAGAGTATCCTTGGCAGGATACCATGCTGGTAAATCTATGCCTTGAACTTGCCGGGAAGCCCTGACCAGTCCACTGCTCTCAACCAACTCTCCAGTTCCTGCCAGGTTGCCTGGATGCTATATCCTTCAGGCTGCTGTTCAACCTTCCCAAGACAGTTGGGATTGGTGTCTCTTCGATGCTGAAGTGGAACCTGTCCATGACTTTGCCAGTCCATTTTTGTGAAGACTTGGCCGCCTGTGAGGGTGCTAAACAAATGCTCTGCCGTTGCTAGGGTATCTGGTCTGCTACCTTCAAGTACCTAGTTTATGGTTACCTTATAATCCCCACAAAGTCTAACACTACCATCAGGTTTAGGTACAACTTCAATGGGTGTTGCCCATTCACTATTTTCTACCTTACTTAACATTCCATTTGGAGAAGTGGTTTTTTTTGAGGAAGCCGCTGATTGGTGGGAAGTGGACTAGGGAAAGCAGCTGATTGGTGGGAAGTGGACTAGGGAAAGCAGCTGATTTACAGTCAGATCCCAGCAGTTTGTAGTGATTTTATATTGTGTTGCTATTGTATCCGGTGTAAGGGGGGCAGTATGAAGGCCAGGGCAGTGTACTGTTCTGGATGTCAGATGTGGGAGGTCAGGGAATCTGATAGCCCTCCAGACGTACACATCTGCGCCAGGTGTGTCGAGATGGGGCTCCTAAAGGATCGTGTTAGGAACCTGGAGCAGCAGCTCGACGACCTCCGTCTGGTCAGGGAGAGTGGGGAGGTCATAGAGAGGAGCTACAGGGAGGTAGTCACTCCCAGACCACAGGAGGCAGACAAGTGGGTCACGGTTAGGAAGGGCAAGGGGCAGAGGCAGGGGCTAGAGAGTACCCCTGTGACCGTACAACTGGAAAATAGGTACTCGGGTTTGAGTATGATTGGAGGGGACAGCCTAGCTGGGGGCAACAACAGCGGCCGGGCCTCCGGCACAGAGACCGGCCCTGATGCTCAGAAGGGTAGCAAAAAGAGGAGGGCAATTGTAATAGGGGACTCTATAGTTAGGGGTCGGATAGGCGATTCTGTGGACGCAGTCGGGAGACCCGGATGGTAGTTTGCCTCCCTGGTGCCAGGGTCTCGCATGTGTCAGAACATGTCCAAAAGATTCTGATAAGGGAGGGAGAGGAGCCTGATGTTGTGGTACACATAGGTACCAATGACATAGGCAGAAAAAGTGACGAGGTCCTGAAGGGAGAATTTAGGGAGTTGGGGGGAAAGTTAAAGAGAAGGACCAAAAGGGTAACGATTTCAGGATTACTGCCTGTGCCACGTGACAGTGAGAGTAGGAATGAAATGAGGTGGAGGCTAAATGCGTGGCTGAGGGACTGGTGCAGTGGGCAGCGATTCAAGTTTCTTGATCACTGGACCTCTTTTGGGGAAGGCATGATCCGTACGCAGAGGACGGGTTGCACTTGAACCCGAAGGGGACCAATATCCTGGCAGGGAGATTTGCAAAGGCTACTGGGGAGACTTTAAACTAGAACGGCTGGGGGGAGGGCTCGGGTAGAGGGGGCTAGGGGACAGGGTGTGGGGCAAGAGGCAGAGAAGGGAAGCACTCGGACCCAAAATGTAGGCGAGAAAGATGAAAAAGATAATAGACAGAGAATAAAGGATGATGGGTTTATAAAATGTGCATATTTTAATGCTAGGAGCATTGTAAGTAAGGTGGATGAACTTAGAGCCTGGATTGACACCTGGAAATATGATGTTGTGGCAATCAGTGAAACATGGTTGCAGGAGGGCTCTGATTGGAAACTAAATATTCCAGGATTTTGTTGCTTCCGGGGTGATAGAATTGGAGGGACCAGAGGTGGAGGTGTTGCATTGCTTGTCAGAGAGGATATTACAGCAGTGCTTTGGCAGGATAGATTAGAGGGTTCGTCTAGGGAGGCTATTTGGGTGGAACTGAGAAGTGGGAACGGTGTAGCAACACTTTTTAGGGGTGTACTATAGACCGCCAAATGGGGAGCGAGAATTGCAAGAGCAAATATATAAGGAGATAGCAGATATTAGTAGTAAGCACAAGGTAGTGATTGTGGGAGATTTCAATTTCCCAAAAATAGACTGGGAAACACATTCTGTAAATGGGCTGGATGGTTTGGAGTTTGTAAAATGTGTGCAGGATAGTTTTTTGCAGCAGTACATAGAGGTACCGACCAGAGAAGGGGCAGTGCTGGACCTCCTGTTAGGAAATGAGGCAGGACAGGTGACGGAGGTATGCGTTGGTGAGCACTTCGGGACCAGTGATCACAATACCATTAGTTTCAATATAATTATGGAGCGAGTCAGAACAGGACCTAGAGTGGAGATTTTTGATTGGAGAAAGGCTAACTTTGAGGGAATGCGTGAGGATTTTAAAGGAGTGAATTGGGACACTTTGTTTCATGGGAAGGATGTAGAAGAGAAATGGAGGACATTTAAAGGGGAAATTGTAAGAGTACAGAATAATCTTTTATGTCCCTGTTAGGTTGAAAGGAAATAGTAAAAATTGGAAAGAGCCATGGTTTTCAAGGGAAATTAGACACTTGTTTCGAAAAAAGAGAGATATCTACAATAATTTAGGAGGCATGAAGTAAATGAGGTGCTAGAGGAGTATAAAGAATGTAAAAAGAATCTTAAGAAAGAAATTAGGAAGGCTAAAAGAAGATATGAGGTTGCTTTGGCAAGAAAGGTGAAAGTAAATCCAAAGGGTTTCTACAGCTATATTAATAGCAAAAGGATAACGAGGGATAAAATTGGACCATTAGAGAACCAGAAAGGACAGATATCTGCAGAGCCAAAAGAGATGGGGAGATATTGAACAATTTCTTTTCTTCGGTATTCACCAAGGAGAAGGATATTGAACTCTGTGAGGTAAGGGGAAAAAAGTAGAGTAGCTATGGAAACTATGAGATTCAAAGAGGAGGAAGTACTGACACTTTTGAAAAATATAAAGGTGGATAAGTCTCCAGGTCCTGACAGGATATTCCCTAGGACATTGAGGGAAGTAGTGTAAAATAGCAGGAGCTATGACAGAAATATTTCAAATGTCATTAGAAACGGGAATAGGTGCCGGAGGATTGGCGTACTGCGCATGTTGTTCCATTGTTTAAAAAGGGTTCAAAGAATAAACCTAGCAATTATAGACCTATTAGTTTGACGTCAGTGGTGGGCAAATTAATGGAAAGGATACTTAGAGATAATATATATAAGCATCTGGATAAACAGGGTCTGATCAGGAACAGTCAACATGGATTTGTGCCTGGAAGGTCATGTTTGACAAACCTTCTTGAATTTTTTGAAAGCGGTAACTAGGGAAATTGATGAGGGTAAAGCAGTGGATGTTGTCTATATGGATTTCAGTAAGGCCATTGACAAGGTTCCCCATGGAAGGTTGGTTAAGAAGGTTCAATCTTTGGGTGTTAATGGCGGAGTAGCAAGATGGATTCAACAGTGGCTGAATGGGAGATGTCAGAGAGTAATGGTGGATGGCTGTTTGTCAGGTTGGAAGCCGGTGACCAGTGGGGTGCCTCAGGGATCTGTGTTGGGTCCACTGTTGTTTGTCATGTACATCAATGATCTGGATGATGGGGTGGAAAATTGGATAAGTAAGTATGCAGATGATACTAAGATAGGTGGTGTTGTGGATAATGAAGTAGATTTTCAAAGTCTACAGAGAGATTTGGGCCATTTGGAAAAGTGGGCTGAAAGATGGCAGATGGAGTTTAATGCCGATAAGTGTGAAGTGCTACAACTTGGCAGGACAAATCAAAATAGGACGTACTTGGTAAATGGTAGGGAATTGAGGAATGCTGTGGAACAGAGGGATCTAGGAATAACTGTGCATAGTTCCCTGAAGGTGGAATCGCATGTAGATAGGGTGGTAAAGAAAGCCTTTGGTGTGCTGGCCTTTATAAATCAGAGTATTGAATATAGGAGTAGGGAAGTAATGTTAAAATTGTACAAGGCATTGGTAAGACCAATTCTGGAGTATGGTGTACAATTTTGGTCGCCTAGTTATAGGAAGGATGTCAACAAAATAGAGAGAGTACAGAGGAGATTTACTAGAATGTTGCCAGGGTTCCAGCAACTATATTACAGAGAAAGGTTGAACAAGTTAGGTCTTTATTCTTTGGAGCGCAGAAGGTTAAGGAGGGACTTGATTGAGGTCTTTAAAATGATGAAAGGGATAGACAGAGTTGACGTGGATAAGCGTTTTTCCCATTGAGGGTAGGGAAGATTCAAACAAGAGGGCATGACATGAGAATTAAGGGACAGAAGTTTAGGGGTAACGTGAGGGGGAACTTCTTTACTCAGAGGGTGGTGGCTGTGTGGAATGAGCTTCCAGCAGAGGTGGTGGAGGCAGGATCGATTTTAACATTTAAAAGTAAAGTGGATAGGTATATGGACGTGAAGGGAATGGAGGGGTATGGTCTGAGTGCAGGTAGATGGGACTAGGGGAAAACAAATGGTCGGCACGTACTGGAAGGGCCGAGAGGGCCTGTCTCCGTGCTGTAATTGTTATATGGTTACTGATTATGTTTTCAGCTTCAAGCCGTTTCAGTTCTTTCTCAACCTTGTTCTTAAGTGCATACAGCACAGCCAGTGGTTTGCAATGCACTGGTGCCGCATCTTGCATCACGCGTACTTTCGCCTTGTACCCCTTGATTGGCTCTCCCTCATCACTGAACACCTTGGAATGTGGCTCGATTACGTCCTCCGGACACTTGAATTCTTCGTGAACGAGGAATATCTCGTTCTAGTTTAGCTTTAAGATCTGCAGCCAATTCCTACCTAGCAAAGCAGGTTTATCTCCCTTTACAACTACGAGCGGCAACTCCGCTTATTGCTCCTTATACCGAACTGGTGCCTGTACGAATCCTAACACTGGAATCTTCTTTGATCCACATTTGATCCACAGAATACAGCTTACTTGTTGTTGAACCTTTGCTCTGCTTAGCCTTGTGTCAAGCCTTCGCTAGATATCCCATCTTGTGATACGAGTAACACTCCGCCTTGAAGAACAGACGACTGTGCTTGATGTGAGCCCAAACAGTGATAGCATGAGTTTGCAGTAGTTTTGCTACCCTTCCATGGATAACGATTCTCTGACGTCTTTGTCAACTTATTCATCTTTTATCAATCACTGGGTGGTGATCTCTACGATGGATATTGTCAATCACTGTGCTGGCGAAACCAGTGGCGACCAGGAATAGACCGGTTGACAACCAAGAACAGGGTGGTGATGACTGGAGAGACAGTGGACAGCTCGGAAAGATGGCAACCGGGGTGTGGCGGGTTGGCAGCCCAAACCGCATCCTCTGAGAGGAGGAGACCCAAATCATGCTACAGAAAAACATATGCTCCAGAAAAACACATGCCACAGAAGGTTCGAGTCAAATGGCCGCAGGCCTGCAAGACGGCAGTCTGGCATCGAGGACGTCGACAAGGTGCTAGAAGCCACTGCGAAGGGAGACGTGGGCCGAAGGCTGTGGACGATGATGAGAATCATCATCAGCCTAGCTATGGAAAGGTTTGGAGCAGTGGAGAAGATGCCGGTCAGAACACCTTTCACCATGAACCAACGAGCAACAAAGATCCACAAGATCCGGCAGGAGGTAAAGTCCTTCAAGAAGCGTTGTCCAGAACGTTGTGAAGAGAGCAAGATCTGGCTCAGCCTCTGGCCCGAGCAGAGTCTCCTACAGGGTCTACAAGAACTGCCCCTTTTTACTGAAACGGCTGTGGAAGATCCTGAAAGTCATCTGGAGGAGGGAAAGTGGCGCAGCAGTGGCGATTCGCTGAAGGTGTCTGGATCCCAAAGGAAGAAGATTCCAAGAAGATCGATCAGTTCAGGATCATCTCCTTGCTAAGCGTTGATGGCAAGATCTTCTTCAGCATAGTAGCGAGGTGGCTGACCAACTTCCAATCCAGCAATGGCTACATCGACAGCTCAATGCAAAAGAGAGGCTTGTCTGGAGTGCTGGGGAGTCTAGAGCACACCGGGAGTGGTGACTCAGCTTATCAGAGAAGCCAGGGAGAACAAGGGAGACCTGACAGTGCTCTGGCTTGACCTGGCCAATGCCTATGGTTCCATCCCACACAAGCTGATCTAGACAGTCATGGCCAAGCGTCATGTGCCGGGCCAAGTGGCAGATCTCATCCTGGACTATTACAACCAGTTCAGCATGAGAGTCTCATCAGGGTCAGTAACATCAGAGTGCCACAGACTGGAGGTTGGGATCATCACAGGCTGTACCATGTCTGTGATCCTTGTTGCTTTGGCGATGAACATGATCGTCAAGTCTGTTAAGCCAGAGTGCCGGGGCCCTCGGACCAAGTCAGGAGTGCGCCAACCGCCAATCAGAGCCTTCATAGACGACCTGACTGTCACCACTGAGTCAGTGCCAGGAGGCAGGTGGATCCTGCAGGGGTTGGAGAAACTGATTGGATGGGCAAGGATGAGATTTAAGCCAGGAAAATCAAGGTCACTGGTGCTGAAGAAGGGCAAAGTCATGGACAGGTTCCGCTTCAGCATCGAAGGGACACCAATCCCAACTAAAAGGCCAGTAAAGAGTCTTGGGAAGGTATTTAACAGCAGCATGAAGGATACAGCATCTGTCCAGGCAACCTGTCAGGAGCTGGAGAGCTGGTTGAGAGCAGTGGACCGGTCGGGGCTTCCCAGCAAGTTCAAGGCATGGATTTACCAGCATGGTATCCTGCCAAGGATACTCTGACCACTGCTTGTCTACGAAGTCCCAATATCCATCGTAGAGAGATTGGAGAGGAAAGTCAGCAGCTTTCTCAGTAGGTGGTTGGGACTGCCCAGGAGCCTTAGCAGCATCGCACTTTATGGAAATATCACCAAGCTCCAGCTGCCCCTGAAGTCCCTGGAGGAGTTTAAGGTGACTCGGGCCAGAGAGGTGATGCTGTACAGGGACTCCAGCGACCCCAAGGTGGCTCAGGCAGGGGTGGAGGTGAAAAGTGGAGAGCCGGTGAAGCCATGCTGCAAGCGGAGTCTCGGAAACGCCACAGAGTCCAGGTGGGGAGCAGTGACTCGAGGAAGAGCTGGCCTGGGAATCTTCCCAACTCCCCAGTATGACAAGGCCAAGGGGAAGGAGAGGCGCAGGCTGGTCCAGGAGGAAGTGAGGGCAGTGGTGGAGGAGAAGAGGTCTACCAGAGCAGTTGTCTTGAGGCCGCAGGGAGCCTGGACAAGGTGGGAGCAGGCCATGGACCGAAACGTCACATGGACTGAGCTCAGGCAGGCTGAACCACAGCGCATCAAGTTCCTGGTCCAGGTAGTGTATGATGCCCAGCCCATCGAACCTCTTCATCTGGGGAAAAGCAGAATCTCCAGATTGCCCGTAATACACATCCTGAGCTGCTACCCAAAGGTTCCTGGACAGGGCTGGTGTAGCTGGCGTCACGGCCAGGTTCTTAAATCCATTGGGGATCAGCAGCTGCAGACGAGCACGCCCCACCACCCAGATGATCACCTTTGTAAAGGCCGGCGCAGCTGTTAAGAACAACAGCAGCCAGGAATCAGTCAGGAATCCTGGCGACTGCGTAGGACTGACAGCTTTCTGATGAGGGGGATCGACTGGCACATCCAGATGACCGACAGCGACCGCTTGCAGTTAGGTGTAGATGACAAATCTAAATCCAAGCTGACTATCAACACACATTTGGGATTGTTTCAGTTCAATAGGCTCCCATTTGGTATATCTTCAGCCCCAGGGATTTTTCGAGGGGTGATGACACAAATTCTAGTGGGAATTGAAGATGTGGAGTGTTACTTGGATGACATCCTCATCTCAGCCCCTGATGGGCCGACACATGATGAGAGGTTGGAAGTGGTACTCAAACGCCTTGAAACACAAAGTGTTAGAGTGAAGGCCTTCAGAACTCGGTAGAGTACTTGTGTCATAAGATAGACAAGGATGGTCTACATCCCATCAAGGCTAAAGTTGATGCAATCAAGAACGCGTCCACTCCCAGAAACATCTCTGAGCTCCGATCCTTTTTAGGATTAGTGCATTATTATGGGAAGTCGTGCCAAATCTGTCCACCTGTTTACATCCCTTGAACGAGCTTTTGAGAAAAGATGTACCATGGAAGTGGACACGTGAATGTGACCAAGCTTTTAAGTCGTTTAAAGCTCAGTTGGCAGAGAGTACAATGCTTGTTCATTACAATGTCAATAAGCCAATGAAGTTAGCATGTGATGCTTCACCATACGGTGTTGGTGCTGTGATCTCTCATGTGCTGGAAACTGGCGAGGAGAGGCCAATAGCATTTGCGTCTAGAACACTCAATGCCAGTAGAGTGAGAGGCTCTTATATTGATTTTTGGTGTTAGGAGGTTTCACAAATAATTGTATCGTAGAAGGTTTCTAATCGAGACAGATCACCAGCCGTTGACAGTGATCCTAAATCCAAAAGCACACATACCAACTGGCAGCAGCCAGAATGCAAAGATGGGCATTGATATTGTCCGCATACCAGTATGATATTCAGTATTGTAAGGCAGCAGAGCACAGCAATGCTGATGCCATGTCTAGATTACCTTTGGAATCGGAGGTTACCCTAAACAGAGAGGACTTGTTTTACTTCTCTCATGTAGATGAGTTACCTTTCACTTCAGGAGACATTCGGAAGGCTACTCGCAATGACAGACTTTTGTAAAGAGCGCAGGAATAGGATGGCCAAACAAATTGCCGCATTCAGAGGCAGAACTGAAACCATTCTTTGTACGTAGGAATGAATTCTCAGTAGACCAGGGGTGGGTCATGTGGGGAGCGAGAGTTGTAATCCCTGAAAGATTTGGAGTAAAATTGCTAGGAGATCACAATGATCAGCATTTTGGAATCTGTCTTACAAAGAGTCTAACTAGAAGCTATCTATGGTGGCCTGGCCTAGATAAGGACATAGAACAAATTGTGAAAGAGTGTAGCATATGTCAAGTAGTTGGAAAGAATCCACCAACAGTACCGCTACAGCCATGGAAATGGCTGGTTAGAGTGTGGCAAAGATTACACGTTGACCTTGCAGAGTTAGATGGACAACAATTGTTCATTGTGATTGATAGTCACTCCAAGTGGGTTGATGCATTTCCGACGAACCGAACGACATCCAGCAAAATGATAGACATTTTGCGAGGATTGTTTGCGTCCTATGGATTTCCAGAGGAAATTGTGTCTGATAACGAACCTCAAGTCTGTTCGCAAGAGTTTGCACAATTCATGAAAAGGAATGGTGTAAAACACGCTAGAGTCGCTCCATACCATCCCGCTTCAAATTGAGCAGCAGAACGCACAGTACAAATTGTGAAGTGTACATTAGTCAAACAAATGCTGGATCCAAATCCAAAGAAAAGACAGTTGTCTCTATCTCACAAATTGGCTAACTTTCTGATTACACATCGAAACACACCTCACACCACTACTGGTCAAACACCAGCTGAGCTGTTCTTGAAGAGAAAACCAAGAACAAGGTTTTCACCGTTGAAACCAAACTTGGCTCAAACAGTAGAAGAGAACGAGGAGAAACAAAAAGCATATCATGACAGAAGTAGAGTAAAGGAAAGGAGTGTTGAGTTGAATCAGAAGGTAAAGGTGAAAAACCATCATCACAAGTGGGTAAGGAGGTTACCTGGCAGAGTAGTGAGGAAGTGCAGACCACGGACATACTTGGTCAAGATTGCTGGAAGTGGGAAGGTGAGAAAAGTACACATTGACCATGTCATGCCTATGCCAGCACAGACAGGTTTGCAACCACATCAATTAGACGAGTCAGTTAATTTGGTTACCACTCAAGTTCAGGTACCAACGGATGAACTAGAAATGGTACAAGAATGTACACAAGATAGCAAGAGTTTGAACCAGCCTGAAAATGGAGGTTCAAGTGTGATTGACAGCGTGGTCAAAAGGAAGACTTGACTCGATCAAAAATGAGTCCATGTGGTTCTAAACAGTCAGAAACATTTGGTCAGTGAAGATATCCAGAAAGAAGGAGAAACCCAGTTGTGAAGTTTATTTTGTGAAATGCACATATCATTGCATATGCAATATATATGCATGATGCCCTCATATTATTCAGGTTATATACAAGTAAACTATCAGACAAGATTGTAATCAATTCATACAGTTTGATTATATTTAAAAATGTCAACAATGTTATATTCAAAAATGTCAACAAGGCGATAACTTTTTCATTAAGGTGGGAGGAGTTGGAATAGTGGCACCTTTGTGTCGGAGGATCGTAAATGATTGAATAAACCACAGTACACTGTGCAGTCGATATCCGGTCACCAGTGTGACAACTCGTATTCTGTGTCTGAGTATAAGGTATCGCAAGAACCTTTGTTGGTCCATATAATACTGTCACTAACCAACTCAACGTTCCTTCCAGGGTCAGTGTTTTTAATACCCGTTCTCATTGACTCACCATGACATGGTGGTGCAATGGTAGAGTTATTGCCTTACAGCACCACAGACCTGGAGTTATTCCCTACTACGGATGCTGTATGTACAGAGATTGTACGTTCTCCCCGTGATTGCGTGTGTTTTCTCAGAGATATTCGGTTTCCTCCGACACTCCAAAGATGTACAGGTTTGTAGGTTAATTGGCTTGGTAGAAATGTAAATTGTCCCTTGTGTGTGTAGGATAGTGTTAATTAGTGGGGGTCGCTGGTCGGCGCAGACTCGGTGGGCCAAAGGGATCTGTTTTCACACTGTATCTCTAAACTAAACTCAAAATTAAACTAAAAACTATTTCTGAGATAGGATCTCAGTATGCCAACTTGGTGCTGTACAACTCTATTACTCCTGAGATGGCAGTAAAGTACTGGGTTAGCTGCACTTAAAATATAGCACCTAATTAAAAAGGGAGGGTAATAAATCAGCAAGGGAATGCACACATGTACAATATCTGAAGAATGACCAATCTCAAGAATGTACTACCATAACTTTTTGAAAGTGGCAACATAAGTGAATAGAGCAGGGAAGTAGATGTTTAGTAAGCTTGCCTCTATCAGTTGGGGCATTGAGTATAAAAGTTGTGAAGTAATTTGCCATTGTATAAAACCTTTGGAGTATTGTGAGCAGTTCTGGTCACTGCATTACAAGAAGGACGAGGAGGCTTTGGAGAAGTGCAGAATAAGTTCTCCAAGATACAGCTTAGTTTGCAGTGAATTGGCTAAAAGGAGGGCTTGGACAATCTTGGATTGATCTGCCTGGTGTATCGGAGGCGAAGGGAAGAGCTGATAGAAGTTTATACAATTATGAAAAGCATAGAGAGGGTAGACAGTCAGAGTGTTTCCCAGGACTGTAATGTAGCTTCAAGGTGAGGGGATAAGTTGAAAGGAGTGTTATGAGGCAAGCTTTTTTTACATGAAGACTGGAAGATGCCTGTAACATGTTGCCAGGGGAAGTGATAGAAGTAGATAAGATAGTTATGTTTAAGAAGCATTTAGACAGACACACAAACAGGCAGGGAATATGGCAATGTGGATCTTGTGCAGGCAGATGTGATTAGTTTAGATTTAGATTAGTTTAGGAAGTTACCAGATATCAAGGGCCTGAACTTGGACAGGCTCGGTGTACCAGGGCCCCATCCCCGACCTCTACCTCCGTTACATTGACAACTGCTTTGGTGTCACCTCCTGCACCCACACACAACTGACTGACTTCATCCATTTCACCACCAACTTCCATCCGGCATTCAAATACACTTGGACCATTTCTGACATTTCCCTACCATTCCTTAACCTCACCATCTCTATTGCAAGTGATACACTCCTGACCGACATCCACTACAAACCAACTGACTCCCACAGCTACCTGGACTACTCTTCCTCCCACCCTGCTTCCTGTAAGGACTCCATCCCCTATTCCCAATTCCTCCGTCTACGCCGCATCTGCTTCCAGGAAGAGGTGTTCCACACCAGGTCATCACAAATGTCCTCATTATTCAGAGAACGGGGATTCCCCTCCCCCATTATAGATGAGACTCGCACCAGGGTCTCCTCCACACCCCGCAACACTGCCCTCTCTCTCCATTCCCCCACTCGCAACAAGGGCAGAGTCCTCCTGGTCCTCACCTTTCACCCCACCAGCCGGCAAATACAACACATAGTCCTCCGCCAGTTTCGCCACCTCCAACGTGACCCCTGCCACTCGCCACATCTTCCCATCTCCCCCGTCTACCTTCCGCAAAGACCGTTCCCTCCGCAACTCCCTTGTCAATTCTTCCCTTCCCTCCCGCTCTACCCCTTCCCCGGGCACTTTCCCTTGCAACCGCGAGAAATGCTACTTGTCCCTTCACCTCCCCCCTCCACTCCTTTCAGGGACCCAAGCAGTTCTTCCAGGTCCGACAGAGGTTCACCTGCACCTCCTCCAACCTCATCTATTGCATCCGCTGCTCCAGATGCCAGATGATCTATATCGGTGAGACCAAGCCGAGGCTTGGTGATCGTTTCGCCGAACACCTCCGCTCGGTCCGCATTAACCAACCCGACCTCCCGGTGGCTCAGCACTTCAACTCCCCCTCCCATTCTGTATCCGACCTCTCGGTCCTGGGCCTCCTCCGCGGCCAGAGTCAGCAACACCGCAAGTTGGAGGAACAGCACGTCATATTCCGCTTGGCGAGTCTGCATCCTCTGGGCTTGAACATTGAATTTTCTCAATTCTGTTAACCCTTGCTGTCTCCTCCCCTTCCCACCTCTCCCTCAGCCCTCGGGCCCTGGCATTCCCTCTCTCTCTATCTCTCTCCCCTACCCTAGTTGCACTAGCTTCTCATTTTTACACTACAAACAGCTTACAATGGCTTGTTCCCTTTATCATCGATACTTTTTTGCATATCTTTCATTCATTGTTCTTTATCTCTCCACATCACCGTCTATATCTCTCGTTTCCCTGATCCCTGACCAGTCTGAAGAAGGGTCTCGACCCAAAACGTCGCCTATCTCCTTCGCTCCTTAGATGCTGCTGCACCCGCTGAGTTTCTCCAGCCTTTTGTGTACCCCCAGGCTAGGACTTCGTTCTTTGAAGCGCAAGAGGCGGAGGGATGATCTTATAAAGTGGTATAAGACGATGAGAGGAAATTAATGGGATAAATGCACAGTTATTTTCTCAGGCTAGGGGGATCAAGAACAAGAGAGAATAGGTTTAAGGTGAGATGGGAAAGATTTAATAGGAAGCACTGTTTTTCATACAGTGGGGGGTGGGTGTATAGAACAAGCTGCCAAAAGAAGTATTGCAAAACAACATTTAAAAGACATTTGGTCAGGTACATGGATTGGAATGGCTTCAAGGGATATGCTCCATGTGTGGGCAAATGAAACCAATTCAGATGGGGTACCTTGGTTGGTGTGGTCTAGTTGGGCTGAAGGGCCTGTTTTCATGATCTATGACTCTAATACTTCAAAATATTACAGCAGCACAGGTGGACTTGCAAACAGCTGGTGAGGGAACACATTGGTTCATCTTTGCTCTCTCGAATAGTTTGGCATTTGACAAAAGGCGTGAGGAGAGAGCCGCATGTTTTGCTGGGAGACACAATGAATGTGGTGAGTATTCATGTGAATCAACGTTCCATGAGAGAATCCTTGAGTGCCCAACAGAATATCACCTCCCTTCTTCAATCAGCAGAACAGCAAAGTTGCAATGCTGCACGAGAGCATACCCAAAATTATCATCCTCTGGCTTCTTCTTTTGTTACTGTTTTTTTTTTTACCTTCAGGGTGTGGGTCTCCTATCTGTTTTTCCTTGAACACAGTTGCTGTCTCTTAAAGGCCACTTCGGACACACCAAGTGTTATGAAAAAAGGGGAATCTTATTTTTTCCCCCCCGATGTCTTTTGTTCCATTGCTGTTGTAGTATCACTGCTTAATTGAAGGGCAGGAGTACGCACAGTGCTTAACGGGTTGAGAAGCAGAGGTATATAGATCCTATTCATCGGACAGTGCTGACGTCAGAAAATATCAGGCAACACGGGGACCATTAAGGTGAGGGAGTTCTGGCAATGACCAGAAAAATAATATTCTCCCTATTAATGATGACGTCACCATTTAGAGAGTAGAAATTATTTTTATTCATGAAGAGATCCATGCTTTTTAAGTGAGCAATGAGCCTGCAAACACTAGCTCATCAGTAGTCTAGGTAATTCAGGTACGATCCTTCAAGGTGAAGGGGACAAGTTTTAATAGGAATCTGAGGTGTAACTTTTTCACACAAAGGGTGGTGGGTTTATGGAACGAGCTGCCGGAGGAGGTAGTTGAGGCAGGGACTATCGCAATATTTAAGTTAGACAGGTACATGGATAGGACAGGTTTAGGGGGATATGTTCTAAATGCAGGCAGTGTAGCTGGAACATGTTGGTTGGTGTGGGCAAGTTGGGCCGAAGGGCCTGTATGCACGCTGTATCACTCTATATGATCCTCTATCTCCAAAGAGTATGGGCGTAGAGTATCTGAGCATTAGACATGTTATGCCTCCCATTCTATGGTCCATGACCTTCTTTGAGCAGCATGTGCTGGCCACCATGAATCTTCCAGTGAAAAACCTACGCCACTATGGTGACCATTGAATTGCCCACTGAAACAAGATGCTCCATAAAGTCTGCAAACACCACTCCATGCTCACCGGAGAACATGCTGCGCACCTTCAGATTCAGGAATGCAAAAACGTAATTCAACAAACAGTCAGACATGCAAGATGCAAAGAGAACTTGATTCAAAGGTGATTGAAGCAAATAGGCACCAAGCTCATTTACAAATGAAAAATTAAAAGGTATGTTAATTTAGGAAGATGATATCAGAACATAAGAAATGGTACCAGTCGGCCATTTGAACCTGTGAATCTATTTGCCTTTCAATCTATCTTTGGGCCATTTTTCTGTTCTATCCCCAAATCCCTTGTTTCTCTAGATATTCAGAAAGCGATTGATCTCTGTTTTGACTGAACTAATTGAATGAGCATCCACAGTGCTCTGGGATGGAGAACACAGATATTCTGGGTGAAAACAAATCTCCTCTTCTACTATACTGCCCACCCATTTATTTTAGATACTTTGACCCTTTGCGTTCGATTTTTCACACACGGACAGAATCCTCCTTGCATCAAGTCCAAGAATGTTGTAAGTTTCATTGAGATCTCATCTCATTCTTCTAAACTCAATACAGACCTAGGGCTGTGGGTTCAATCATAACTGTGGCTGCTGTCTGTATGGAATTTGTACGTTCTCCCTGTGACCTGCGTGGGTTTCCTCCGAGATCTTCAGTTTCCTCTCACACTCCAAAGACATACAGTGTGGGTATTGTGTGGGTAATTGGCTTGGCATATTGTCCCGTGTGTGGAGATTGCTGGTTGTTGTTGATCCTTGAGCCCCCTTGTTTACTTAATGTTCTGTGACAAATAAATGTATCTTGTATCTTGTTTTGTAAATTCAAGCATGACCATGTGCTGTTAACACTTCTTAAACCTTTGCCAGTCTCATTAGACTTACCAGGTATTTTGCCCATGAAAATAAGAAACATTGATTGCTTCCATCAAAAAACTAGCAGCTTCGAGATTTTCCAAATAATATGATTCCGTTAACTGGCGCAGTATTTTTCCTAAAAAATAAATATATTACATAACTGTGCAATTGTAATGATATATTGCTTTTCCGCTGACTGGCTTGCACGCAACATCAGCTTTTCACTGTACCTGTGACAATTGTACATGTGACAATAAACTAAACTGAACTGAACTGAATTATGTAATTTTTAATGGACATCTCACTTTAACGTACTACAGATATGCAATAGAACGTAGTATCTCATTGTTACATCATCTGATATCACAGTGTATGTAAAATCACATAATATTGCATCAGTAATCCAAATACTTAAAAAATAAGATATTTAAACACTAAATATTTAAAATATGTAAATGGACACAGAAACCTCCACAGCATTTTAACATCAGATTGTATTTATTTTAGTGATGGGGTGTTGTAAGAACACTCAGCATATAGTTACCAAACCCAACTGCTCTTGAAAAGTGGCAAAGAGGCAATTTTTGAATCACCACAGTCCTTCTGGTGAAGGCACTTTGGCATTGATTTTAGGTAGGGGATTCCGTTACTGAGACCCAGCAACATTGGAGGAACCTTCTTGGCCATGTAGGTACCAATGACGTAGGTAGAACGAGGAAAGAGGCTCTGCAAAAGGAATTTGAACAGCTAGGTACCAAATTGGAAAGCAGAACCATGAAGGTAATAACCTCTGAATTGCTGGTATAGCGGGCAAATTGGCACAGGGTTGAGAGGATTAGCGAGTTGAACACGTGACTCAAAAACTGGTGCGGAAGAAGTGGGTTTGAATTTGTGGGACAATGGTACCAGTAATGGGGAAGGAGGGAACTGTTCCGACGGGACGGACACCACTTGATCCCGACTGGGACCCGACTCCTGGCAAACCATACAACCAGGACCGTAGATAGAGCTTTATACTAAACTAGACCAAATGGGACCCGTCGGCCTGTGGCAGCGCGTGGAAGTAAGACGGCGCAGAGTAGAACCATTGTGATGTCATCAGCAAAAGGTAGTTGTTTTAAATTCAACATTTTGTCACATTTTCTGTAATGTCAAGAAATAAAGCATGAAATGTTCAGATAATGAGTCTTTGGACTCGACGGGAAAAATGTCAAACGGAATATGTAATTATTTTAATATTACCGTGTAGATTTTTCGCGAAGATGTAATAACACACAAACAAACACACACATACACATACAAGATCAGAGTTTTAGAGTTATACTAGACTAGACTCACACGGGAGGGCTGGTCCCCCGACACAATATTCCACCTCTCCACCAAATCCAATATTGGTGGCCAGTGTGGGGGGGGGGGGGGGGGGAGGCTTTCTGGAGCGCTAGTATGGGTATTGTGGGCCAAAGGGACTGGTTTCCAGAGGGTTAGTATGTACATTGTGGGCCGAATGGATTCTTCGACAGGCATCTCAGTCACTCAGGCATGGCAGCTCAGTCACTCAGGCTTGGCAGCTCAGTCACTCAATTCAATTTAATTCAAATTTAATGTAATTGCACAGATACAAGTATGGGTACAACGAAATGCAGTTTAGTGTCAGTACGTAGTGATAGCAATGTTTAGATAAATACAGATAAATAAATACAGATGTGGGAATCTATCGGCGGGACTCCGAGTTCAGCAGTGCGATGGTGTTATTGTAGAAGCTACGCCTCATCCTGCTGGTGTGGGACCTGAGGCTCCTGTACCGCCTCCCTGATGGTAGGAGGGCAAACAGTCCATGGTTAGGGTGGGAGGGGTCCTTGATGATCTTCCCAGCCCGTCTCAGACACCGTTTTCGGTGGAGGGCATCCAAAGCAGGGAGCGAGGCATCGATGATGTGCTGGGCGGTTTTCACCACCCGTTGTAGTGCCTTCCTGTCTGCTACGGTGCAACTGCTGTACCATACCGTAAAGCAGGTGGTCAGGATGCTTTCGATGGTACAGCGGTAGAAGTTGGTCAGGATCAGGGGGGACAGGTGGGCTTTTTTGAGCCTACTCAGGAAGTAAAGGCGCTGCTGCGCCTTTTTGACCAGCTTGGAGGTGTTGAGGGACTCAGGCCTGGCAGCTCAGTCACTCAGGCCTGGCAGCTCAGTCACGCAGGCCTGGCAGCTCAGTCACTCAGGCCTGGCAGCTCAGTCACTCAGGCCTGGCGGGCTGGCGGCTCAGTCATTCAGGCCTGGTGGGCTGGCAGCTCAGTCATTCAGGGCTGGTGGGCTGGCAGCTCAGTCACTCAGACCTGGTGGGCTGGCAGCTTAGTCACTGAGGTCCGGTGGGCTGGCAGCTCAGTCATTGAGGTCTGGTGGGCTGGCAGCTCAGTCACTCAGGCCTGGTGGGCTGGCGGCTCATTCACTCAGGCCTGGTGGGCTGGCAGCTCAGTCTCTCAGGACTGGTGGGCTGGCAGATTAGTCACTCAGGACTGGTGGGCTGACAGCTCAGAAACTGCCAGAAATTCTTTCCAAAACAAGCGAGAGACACTGTGAGAGAAAAGGGGGAGAGGGTGGAGAATCAATTTTAGACATTTTTCATCTTTTTCTACAGATCACAGCAATGAAGGAGGAACGTCTATTGTGGCATGGATCTCACAGGGGGCCAATGAAAGTCGAGGGAAAAATATTGGGGTGAGGTTTAATACTTACAGGGGGAATACTTACTTATAGGCCAAAGGGCCGCCTCCTGGGCTAGTACAGGCCCGATGGGCCGAAGGGACTCTTCAAAACAAAAATCTGTATGAAGTCTGTGAAAGGCACTTTTTCGGGACTTTTCCTGGCCAGGCATTGGCCTTTTGGGCCAAATTGCTCCTCCTGGGCTAATACAGGCATTCTGGGCAAACGGGACTGGACTAATAGGGGCATTGCGGGCTGAAATGAGTGGTTTAAGGTAGGCCAAAAGGGGGCTGGCAGTTGACTCACTCACTCACGGCTGGTGGTCTGGCTGTTCACTCACTCTCGGCTGGTGGGCTGGCAGTTGACTCATGCTGGTGGGCTGGCAGTTGACTCACGGCTGGTGGGCTCACACACACACACCCTCCATCACACACACACACACCCTCCATCACACACACACACACCCTCCATCACACACACACACACACACACACACACAATCCATCACACACACACTCACAGCCTCACAAACACTCACACAACATATATATGACAGTTTTTTGCAGCAGTACATAGAGGTATCGACCAGAGAAGGGGCAGTGCTGGACCTCCTGTTAGGATACGAGGCAGGTCAGGTGACGGAGGTATGCGTTGGTGAGCACTTAGGGACCAGTGATCACAATACCATTAGTTTCAATATAATTATGGAGAGAGTCAGAACTGGACCTAGGGTGGAGATTTTTGATTGGAGAAAGGCTAACTTTTAGGGAATGCGTAAGGATTTTAAAGGAGTGAATTGGGACACTTTGTTTCATGGGAACGATGTAGAAGAGAAATGGAGGACATTTAAAGGGGAAATTGTAAGAGTACAGAATCTTTATGTCCCTGTTAGGTTGAAAGGAAATAGTAAAAATTGGAAAGAGCCATGGTTTTCAAGGGAAATTGGACACTTGTTTCGAAAAAAGAGAGATATCTACAATAATTATAGGAGGCATGGAGTAAATGAGGTGCTAGAGGAGTATAAAGAATGTAAAAAGAATCTTAAGAAAGAAATTAGGAAGGCTAAAAGAAGATATGAGGTTGCTTTGGCAAGAAAGGTGAAAGTAAACCCAAAGGGTTTCTACGGCTATATTAATAGCAAAAGGAAAACGAGGGATAAAATTGGACCATTAGAGAACCAGAATGGACAGCTATCTGCAGAGCCAAAAGAGATGGGGGAGATATTGAACAATTTATTTTCTTCGGTATTCACCAAGGAGAAGGATATTGAACTCTGTGAGTTAAGGGGAAAAAGTAGAGTAGCTATGGAAACTATGAGATTCAAAGAGGAGGAAGTACTGACACTTTTGAAAAATATAAAAGTGGATAAGTCTCCAGGTCCTGACAGGATATTCCCTAGGACATTGAGGGAAGTAGCAGGAGCTATGACAGAAATATTTCAAATGTCATTAGAAACGGGAATAGTGCCGGAGGATTGGTGTATTGCGCATGTTGTTCCATTGTTTAAAAAGGGTTCAAAGAATAAACCTAGCAATTATAGACCTATTAGTTTGACGTCAGTGGTGGGCAAATTAATGGAAAGGATACTTAGAGATAATATATATAAGCATCTGGATAAACAGGGTCTGATCAGGAACAGTCAACATGGATTTGTGCCTGGAAGGTCATGTTTGACAAACCTTCTTGAATTTTTTGAAGCGGTAACTAGGGAAATTGATGAGGGTAAAGCAGTGGATGTTGTCTATATGGATTTCAGTAAGGCCTTTGACAAGGTTCCCCATGGAAGGTTGGTTAAGAAGGTTCAATCTTTGGGTGTTAATGGCGGAGTAGCAAGATGGATTCAACAGTGGCTGAATGGGAGATGTCAGAGAGTAATGGTGGATGGCTGTTTGTCAGGTTGGAAGCCGGTGACCAGTGGGGTGCCTCAGGGATCTGTGTTGGGTCCACTGTTGTTTGTCATGTACATCAATGATCTGGATGATGGGGTTGGAAAATTGGATAAGTATGTATGCAGATGATACTAAGATAGGTGGTGTTGTGGATAATGAAGTAGATTTTCAAAGTCTACAGAGAGATTTGGGCCATTTGGAAAAGTGGGCTGAAAGATGGCAGATGGAGTTTAATGCTGATAAGTGTGAAGTGCTACATCTTGGCAGGACAAATCAAAATAGGACGTACATGGTAAATGGTAGGGAATTGAGGAATGCTGTGGAACAGAGGGATCTAGGAATGTGCATAGTTCCCTGAAGGTGGAATCGCATGTAGATAGGGTGGTAAAGAAAGCCTTTGGTGTGCTGGCCTTTATAAATCAGAGCATTGAATATAGGAGTAGGGAAGTAATGTTAAAATTGTACAAGGCATTGGTAAGACCAATTCTGGAGTATGGTGTACAATTTTGGTCGCCTAGTTATAGGAAGGATGTCAACAAAATAGAGAGAGTACAGAGGAGATTTACTAGAATGTTGCCAGGGTTCCAGCAACTATGTTACAGAGAAAGGTTGAACAAGTTAGGTCATTTATTCTTTGGAGCGCAGAAGGTTAAGGGGGGACTTGATTGAGGTCTTTAAAATGATGAAAGGGATAGATAGAGTTGACGTGGATACGTTTTTCCCATTGAGGGTAGGGAAGATTCAAACAAGAGGGCATGACATGAGAATTAAGGGACAGAGGTTTAGGGGTAACGTGAGGGGGAACTTCTTTACTCAGAGGGTGGTGGCTGTGTGGAATGAGCTTCCAGCAGAAGTGGTGGAGGCAGGATCGATTTTAACATTTAAGAGTAAAGTGGATAGGTATATGGACGTGAAGGGAATGGAGGGGTATGGTCTGAGTGCAGGTAGATGGGACTAGGGGAAAACAAATGGTCGGCACGGACTGGAAGGGCCGAGAGGGCCTGTTTCCGTGCTGTAATTGTTATATGGTTATATGGTTATGACAGTAAAACTCTCTTGAATCTACTCACGCAGCTGAGCGCGGCCTCTCCACTGAGTGGGACATACGGAGTGAGCGGGACCTCCGGAGTGAGCGGGACCTCTGGAGTGAGTGGGACCTTCAAGTCAAGCATAGTGCAGGGCCAAAAATCCAATCCATTTCATTCCAAGTCAAGCACAGTGCAGGGCCAGACTTCCGGTTGCGCCATGTTCCAATAACAGACGCTGCACATAGCTCTGCTCCCTAAAATTCGCGATGTTTCGCATTAATATCAGGTCTACAGGTCGGGACCGATTAAAAAAACTTACCTAAGATTAGTTGGTGTACCAGAAGGAGCCGAGAGAGATAACATTCGCGAGTTCGCAGCTGGCTTAATTAAAGAAGCTCTTAAGCTCCCTAAACTTCCGAAAATTGAAGTGGCACACCGAGTTCCTAAATTTAAACACAAATCTCATACTGGTTCAGAACATACACGACAGATTATTGTGAAATTCTGGGACATTTCTGACGTGGAAGAGGTTATGAGTAATATCAAATATGGAGTGCCTCTGAAGTATGGTGAAACAACTTTTAAAAGTTTCAGGGACTATCTCTATGAAATTGTGCAAAAGCGAAATCAGTTCTCTAAGGCAAAGCAGGCTCTCCAAGGAAATAAGGAGGTTAGAAATGGTGTCTACTACCCAGCTAAAATGCGCATCTCCTACAAGGAACAGCAAAAATCGTTCACAAATGCCGAGGAGGCATACAAATATGCTCTAACCATCGTGGAACAGAAGGACTAGTTGGAAAGGTCAGACAATATGGATACTCTTTCTTTTTATTATTTCACCCTGAATGGTAGCGTGCTGACAGAAGAAGGAACTATGTCTAGACGTCTAATCGGTGGAATGCTAACTCGAGGACATAGCAATTACTGTTGTATATGAGATTTAATGAATAACCTAAATGGTAGAGAATTAACATTTTTAACAATATTAACATAGAATATTAACATAGAAATAGTAATGAATGTTAATCAGAAATGTAGAAAGGGTGGTTTACAAATTAACATTTATAATTTAACTTAATAAATCTCAAGTAGATTTATAACTGGGGCGTGAGGGGCAGAGGTGGGCTCCTGGCTCAGTTCCAGGAGCCAGTAACAGGTTAACCCCTTCAACCAACAGTTGATGATTTCCGAGGTTAAAGTATACGCTTAACATTTAGTAGATAAAAATGTTAGTTATATCCGGGAATATTGATGAAATGGATATATACACTGTAAATGGGTACTATATATTTGATTTTGAAACCGGTCCAGCTCCAGTATGTTATGAGTAATTGAGGGAGCGGAGCTATTTGTTTGTTTTATATCGACAACGGAAGTCGATAAAATGTTTTCTCCCATCAACAGGTGGGTCACTTGTTACAGTGCCGACAAGTTCAGACACTGTATTTTCACTTTTATTAGTTTTCTTAAATTAGTACCACGTTTAGTGACATGTGCGTTTTTTCTATTTAAGGACAATTGCAAAGGGAATCTACTAATTGAACTTTCTAGGGTAAATGATCCCCCAATATCTAAAGACCTGAGGTATGGATGGACCGCAAGATACACAGATATTAAATCTATTCAAAATGCAAGACGATAACCAAAATAAACTGGGAGGAACGTTAGGGGTGTTAACGAACGCATTAAAAGGGGTACGATTCTAGCTCAGCTGAAAGCATACAACACAGATATTGCTTTATTACAAGAAACGCATCTTAAACTTCAAGATCAAGCTAGATTGAGAGCGAACTGGATAGGGCAAATTTTTCACTCGTCATATACGTCGAAATCTAGAGGAACGTCTATTATTATTCGCAAAGGCATTCCATTTAAACCCAAAACTATCGGGGAGATCCATGCTACCCCAATTACCTTGGTAAATATATATGCGCCCAACTTTGACAATCCGCATTTTTTCAATAAAATCTTGAATATAATTACCAGAATGTAATAATCGGCGGAGACTTTAATTGTGTTTTAGACCCTTACTTAGATAAATCTAATCAAAAACAGAGAGGTATTACGAAATCCAAAACTAGCGAACTTTGAAACACATATATAAAAAACACAAACATAACAGGTGTCTGGAAGATTGCAAATCCGACTGGCATGGATTACTCGTTCTATTCAATGGTACACAAGACATATTCACGTATAGATTATTTCCTGGTGGATACAAAATTAACACCTCACACTTCTAAACCAAAATACCACACAAATACGATCTCAGATAACTCCCCACTAACCTTTTTTCAAAAAATGGAAGGAATGACTAAGAACAAACCGTTTTGGAGGTACAACCCTCAGATTTTAAAAGACCCGCAAGGGAGTATATATTTAAAACAGCAAATGGATCTTTTTTTTGAAATAAGCATTATGCCAGACATATCACCTACACTATTATGGGAATCTTGTAAAGGATTTATTCGAGGCGTTATAATTTCATACCAAGCTTTTCAAAATAATAAAAATAAGAACGAACAAAGACAGTTAGAAGAACAAATTAGACAACTGGACATAGAAAACGCTAAAGACCCTAATATGGATAAACATAATAGAATAATAATACTGAAATTTAAATTAAATAAATTATTATCAGAGAAAGTCATAAGATTATAAATGGCAAGCCAGGAACATTTTGAATTTGGGGATAAGCCCCATAAACTTCTTGCACGTCAGTTAAAAAAACAAGAAAAGGATCATATAATTTCAAAGATCCAATCAGACTGAGGGGAAGTATTGACCTTACCGAGTGATATTAGTAAAAGACTTGCACAATTTTATGAGAATTTGTATACATCTAAAACGACAACGGACACCAACTAAGTTACAGAGTTCTTGGATAATTGTAACCTTCCTAAACTAGAGTTGCAGGAACAAGAGGAATTGGGAGCACAAATCTCAAATAAGGAATTAGAAGAAACAATAATCTCATTAAAAATGGAAAAACACCAGGTCCCGCCGGATTTAGTAATGAATTCTATAAACGTTTTTATGACATACCTACACCTCATCTACAGAAAATGTAAACTTATGCCTTCAAAGAACAAATACTACCTGAAACACTAGAAGAATCCACAATCACTTTAATACTTAAGAAAGATAAAGATGTGGAAGAACCTGGATCATACAGAGCTATTGCGTTCTTAAACACAGTTCAAAAAATATTAGCGAAAATACTAGCTAGAAGACTAAGTAAATATGCTAGTAAATTAATAAATCCGGATCAAACGGGGTTTATCCCTAAGAGACAATCATTTAATAATTTGAGACGTCTGCTCAATATAATGCATTCACACCAAACTGAAGATCAAAAACTATCAATTATATCGTTGGACGTAGATAAAGCATTCGATCTGGTTGATTGGGATTATATGGTCAGGGTATTGCAAAAATGTCAACTGGGAGAGAATTTCATTCTATGGATTAAATTATTATATAATAAGCCAACGGCCAGAATATTAACTAACAATAATTTATCTACGAAATTTCAATTGTCAAGAGTTAATAGACAAGGATGTTCACTATCACCGCTGTTATTTGCTCTTATAATTGAACCCCTAGCGGAAAGTATTGGAACTCATCCGAATATCCATGGATATAATACAAAATATTCCAACAATAAAATATCATTTTACTTCGGAGTCACGTGAGTGACTACGTGAAGAACCCGCCTGGCGCTGGCAAACGGCATTACGTCGACGCTGACGGCAGAAGCAGGAGGTGCACAGACAGCTCCTCGACAGCGGTAGGTTCGGAACCGGCAGGTAAGTGCTGTTGAAAAAATTTTTTAGGACTAGAAAACTCCGTGCCTGGTGGAAACCAGGATTTTAAAGGTTTTAAAAACTAACTAAAAGTTTAAATTGAACAGATATACTCTGTTAAAATAACGGAGTTTTAAAAAGAACGTCCCAGGGGAATACCCAGCGATCGGGACGAGAGATTAATTACGGGGCCGGTTCCGATACTGGTACCGTTTAAAATACGGTAGAAAGGTTTAAATGCTCCACAATTTTGGCAGGATATTTTAAAAGTCAGAAAGACTGTATTTTTAAAAAAGTTAATAAAATTCGCGATATGGAGAAAGTACTCCATAATATAAAAAGAGACTAGGGTCACAGTACCCAAACAGTTCCCCAAAAAAGACCCTGAGGGGCTTGAATGTACTAAAGACCAGGGTCACAGTACCCAAACAGTTCCCCAAAAAAGACCCTGAGGGGCTTGAATATACAAAATATGGCTATGTGCCAAATTGAAAAATAAAAACTCTGACCCTGGATAGGGTGGAGGAAGTCTCTTTGGATATAATTCCAAGTGGATCAGGGCTGCAAAAGACAGACCCTGCAAGTGGTGATGTGAATTATGAATGCACACCACAAATAAAATAAAAATAAAAGTGCCTGAGGTGTGCCTGAGATAGCAAAAGTTTTGCTATATCTAAAGGAAGTGGTGAGGCTATGGAAAAACCTAGCTACCTACATTAATTATATGGTATCTCACCAACTTCAAGAATACGATAAAACTTTATGTTTTATTTAAATATCAATGGTTAATCCATTTATAAATATCCATGTCTCAAATATATGAGATATAAGAAATACAATTTCAAAGTTTCAAAATGGTGCAAATATGTAATACTTGCAATATAAAATAAATTGCCATTAGTTGTGGAGCTTAATAGGAAGAAATATATATAATTTAACGAATCTGCATCATAGGGTTGCAGATTAATACAAATCAGGATATATTAAACTCCTGATTATTATAGAATACCTGCCTTATGATAAATCAAAGATATTAATTACAAAAGAACAGACCACTGATCTTTAAACTTTGGGAAGGAAAACTATGATCCAATAAAAATTTTGATTATGGATCAAAACAAAGACAAAGATCTTTTATCTTACGGTGAAAAAACTATGATCCAATGAAAAATTTGATGATGGATCAAAATAAAGGCAGAAGTGGTATTATCCAAACATAGCCTTATCTTAACCTATATAATTGGGGAAAAGAAGGCTTGATGTACGTTGAAGAGGTGCAAACATCTGGTTACAAAATAAGTCATGAAATCTCCAATTATGGGGGATTACAGGTGTATTATGATGGTTAAAAACTTAATATAACTAAGGAGGATTGGTTCACCTGTATAAGGGGAAAACTGATTTCAGGTTTGCACTCAAAAGTAAATTTTAAAAAGAAGGGGAACGTACATGTATATTATAAAATTACCTTAGTGTAAAGATTCATGGTATAAACCATACAATAATATCATTATTTACACTTTCACAGTGTAAGAAAATAGAAACATCTAGAACATAGAAAACTGTTGTGATTAACAAAGTGTTAATCAATATTACAGGTGCTTGAAATTAATTAAAGTGGGTCAAGCTGTGCAAGTTAAAACTTGTCCAAACAATCAATCAATTCAAGTTGTTAAACTGAACACTGAAGGAACAATATACTGATAAAAGATCAGCACTTGCACTAATGAGGTACATGGTATGGGTTATCTCGATTACATTTAAATTAGAAGAGATAAAGAGCAGCTGAAAATTAGTGCCTGCCATTACAAACCTGGTGGAAGGTAGGACTTGACCCATTACATAAAGCATATGCTCAGGCATTAATAAAATATTTTTAAATTACTATTCTGAATTCAGAAGTAATTTAAGCACCATAAGAGTGGGGAAAATTGTTCCATGATACAATTATGTATTATTGTTGTTGACATACTTTTGTTCCTCCATTAGGTTAGGGGAAAATATAAATAAAGTTCCAAAAGAAGGAATACAGAAGCTTATAGAATATGTATGCCTTGTGAAGAGGCTTATGCAAAATATCAAATGATACGTTATCATTATTAGTAATGTAAAAAAGGTTCATAAGCTGCTTCAACTATAAAATTACAACTGAAGCAAGTGTTACAGATGATGTACAGCTTCTGTGAATGTTTGGGTAAAGATAAGAATATTATCTATTCTTATAACAATAATTGTACCAGGCAAACATAAATGGTTTGTCCTAAGAATTTTCCAAACATTCGTATTAATTGTTGAAGTATAAGGAGTTATGGATAAAAATATCGATTGTTTTATTATGGAACTGTCCATGTCGTATCAAGATGAACAATACCTCGCCTGTGGCATATGTTAACTATGGTCAAATTTGGGAGGAAAATATATTGTCATTATTTTGCATACTTACGATTAATCTGGTTGTATACAGATTAAATCACTGATTTTAAATATTTCTTGTGGGTCACAAGATAAGTCAAACAACAATTATGGGATTATCTAAGTAAACAGATGTGGTATGTTTTAAAGTTAGTCCACCTGTTTATCTCTAAGGAAGAGACAATGGTATCGGAAGAGAACAAATTTGGGAAGAAAAACATATTGTCATTAATATGGATTACTTACGATTAATCTGATTGCATACAGATTAAATCACTGATCTTTCGAATATTCTTGTGGGTAATCTAAGAACAGTGAAGGTGGATGCTTTTCTCCAAATTACATGAGGAAAAGATTCTTTGTGTTCCTCATGTTTTGTTTAATAGGGCAGTGTCTGATGAATATGTAGCAGGACACTGCCAGAGGCATTTTGGTGGCCCAATATGGGTCCTTTATGGTTCATTTATATTGTGTGATTTTGAACTGCTAGTGATGATTCATAATGGCAGTAATTTATTGAAGTCAAAAAAGGGGTCTCGACCTAGGTCGTTGCCTGTCTCCCTTTGTTTCTTTGGATGCTGCTGCACCCACTGGGATCTCCAGGTTGAGAAACCCTGCAGTAATTTATTGTTGTACAAAAACCTTCATAAGTGAAAATATGAATTTGACTATCTACAGGTTGACTAGACCATCTCAACAGCTGATGGTCAAAGAAGTCTATGAATGTAAACCAATATTACGATATATCAATAAAATAATTATGTATAAAGAAGTGTTATACCTGCAATTTGCGGAAATAAGTATAAATAACTATATTTTGTTATAAGAAATTGGAGGTCTGTATATACAGTAAAGTTATTTTTTCATTTAGATATATGTGAATTCCTTGTGGATTGCATTTTCTAAGTATCTAATTGATAGAGCCAATTATAGGGCTCAGAGTGTTACCGTCTTATAAACGGATAATATATTAACCAAGAAGTTATCAGATGCATTCATAATATCCCAATATGGAAAGGGATATATATGTAAAAGTTAATAAAATATATATATGTGTGTGTATATATATATATATATTATATATATATATATATATAGATATAGATATAGATATAGATATGGGTATATGTATATATAATCTGTCTAAAATTGTAAAAAATATAAAGGCAGGAGATAAAAAATCTTGAAATGCCTTAAGAAATGGACTTTAACTCTATCTATGATTCAAAAAACTTAAACATTGAAAATAATAATTCTGATAACTTTAGTATCAATATAAGAGTGCAAACATTGCAAATGTTACGTTATAATGGCATGTGGATACAAATTGCATTATCATATATGTTTATGAATCTACCAAACAAAGCACGCCAAGAAGACCTGAAAACAAAACCAAGGTAAACCTTTAAGCACATCCTGCTGGCTTTAAGTGGTGTGTGTGTGTGTGTGTGTGAACATTGATGAAAATGTTGCAGTAGGTAAGAGTCTGTGGCAATGAGACTGCTTATTACACACAAAAACCACATTGGGTTCAGTAAAACTGATGGTTATAGAGGAATGTATTTCTAGATGGTTAATAATTGGATACATTCAGTAGGAACTAGACACTGAAAGGTGGAAAATCACTCTGTTAATGAGGAAAATACATTCACAGGAATGGCACAGGATGAGCCACTCGAGCAAAGATGCAAGGCCGCAGGAGGCTGTAGATTACTGTTAAAATAAAGGAACCAGTCATGGTGTCAGATTTAGACACGCAATGTTCGGTTCGCTATAATTGTTGCTTTGTCATGCCATAAAAAAATATATATCAATTGGTATTTGTGATAAATTTGCTTTTCAATAGAAAGGGCATTATTTTCATTTTTTATAATGTGAAAATTATTTATCACATAACTTGAGGCAATGTTTGGGGAAAATGTGTTATTCGCTCGTTATTGTGTTAATGAGCCGTACTGTCGTATGGAATAAATTCTACGACACGAAAAAAAAACACAGAAAGCTTTAAACTCTTCACGTAGTCACTCACGTGACTCCGAAGTAAAATAGTAAGATTAAACGAGAACTTACCAGTTTTCGAAGTTTGATCGTTATTTTATGAGGAGTTACGATGAGGGATTACGTGCCCTCCACTCCCCACCCTCATAAAATAAATGATCATCTGGTAGTTCTAAGTCTATTATGAGCCTTACTATGTTACTTCGGCTATTTTTGTGTTCTGTGTTTTTCATGCCGCTGCTTTGAAGTATGCCGTTTGCCAGCGCCAGGCGGGTTCTTCACGTAATCCCTCATCGTAACTCCTCATAAAATAACGATCAAACTTCGAACTGGTAAGTTCTCGTTTAATCTTACTATTATACACTGATGATGTACTATTGTACATCACAAAACCTTATATTACTATACCAAATACTTTAAACTTAATAGAGGACTCCGGATCATTTTCAGGATATAGAATAAATTGGAGTAAAAGTGAAATCATGTCAATAAAACCGAAAGATTCTACACATTTTTTACAGTTTCCTTTTAAAATAGCTATGCAAAAATTTAAATACTTGGGTATCGGAAGCACTAGAACATATCAAGACATGTTTGACGCAAATTATAACCCTCTACCTAAGAAACTATATAACTTGATTTTGGAAAACACTTCTGATGTCCTTAATAGGCCGAATAAACGCCATAAAAATATTTTTTCTACCACAAATTTTATACCTGTTCCAATCAATTCCAATATACCTACCCAAAACGTTTTAAAAAAACTGGATTTAGATATCACAAATCACAAATGTTTCTTTTATTTATCCCACAGAATACAAAGAGCTCATCTGAATAAACCCAAAGTAGTAGGGGGATTAGCACTCCCCAATTTCATGTATTACTACTGGTCTGTAAATAATAGAAATATGATCCAATTGCTGGATATCTCTCCCCAGCAACCGGATTGGATTATTATGGTGAAAGAGGACTGCTCTCCTTGCAATATTGGAGCGATCCTTCTTTCACCAATGATGATGAATAATACAAATTACACCAAAAATCCAATTATACACAGTACAAATAGAATTTGGAAACAAATAAAACACAACTTAAAATGAAGAGATTTATCTCTCTTATCTCCCATCGGTAAAAACCCTTTGTTTAAACCTTCAATTAAAATCTTTGGAGATTTGTATGAAACGGGAAAACTATTATCATTTAAACAATTACAACTAAAATACAATCTGGGAAACAATCAGTATTTTAAATATTTCCAAATTTGTGACTATCTGAAAAAATACGCACAAGATTATCACATTATGCCTCCAGACTTACTGGAAGAAGTAATGAATACAAAGGCTGAATCAGCAAACATAATATCATATATATATATTATTCTAAACGCAGAAATACCAACAACAGAAGGTATTCAAAGAGACTGGGAAAAATAATTAAGTATAAAAATTTCCAAAGAAAGGTGGGAAGAATATTTTTTTAATGTGCATAAATGTTCAATTAACATAAGACATACTTTAATACAATTTAAAATCTTATACAGATTATACTATTCAAAAACTAAAATAAGTAAACTTTTTCCCAATGTCACACCTATTTGTGATAAATGTCAATGTCAAGAAGCTACTATAGCGCAGTCATTTGTCTTTTGTACAAAAATTCAAAAATTTTGGACTGAAATTTTTGACATTTTCACAAAAGTATTTAAAATAAAACTGATTCCAAAAGCAGACTTTGGAACAACGGAAGGTAGCCCTGAATTAAATGTGTTTCAAAATAATCTATTTGAATACGATTTAATAACAGGAAAAAAGCTCATCTTAAAATTCTGGAAAAATATTCCTATACCAACAGATATGTGGATTTGAACTAGGTTTGAAACACTACATTTGGAAGATATGAGGCTCCGACTAGCAGGAAAATCAGACTGTTTCTATAAGACGTGGTCTGCATTTATAAATCTACTAAAAAGATAAGGTGCAAGAATACCTCAAAAAAGTACCAGTGTCGGGTCTTGGTAAAGGGGGAAGAAAAACTGTCGAGTTGGTAGATTCCTTTTGTGCAAAGTTTATAATAAAGTAACTGGCTTTTCTTTTTTCCTTCTCTCTCTTTCCCTTTTTTTTCCTCTGCAGGGTCTATCTCTTAATCTCCTTTCTCTAACTCTCCAACCATGCATTAGGGTTAGGGTTAGGCACACTTTTTCTCTTTCACAACTCTTTTTCACTTTCTCTGCTTTCTCTGTTGCTATTTCTTTCTTTTTTCTTTTTTTCTAAAGCCTTAAAAAATAAGGGGTACAATGATTGCAATACTATACAAGGGATGTACACTGATGTAACTTAAGGTACCTCTAATAAATAAAGATATTAAAAAGAAATTAAAAAAGCAGAGTGCAGGGCCAACAATCCAATCCACTTAATTCCAGGTCAAGCACAGTGCAGGACCAACAATCCAATCCATTTCCTTCCAAGTCAAGCACAGTGCAGGACCAACAATCCAATCCGTTTCATTCCAGGTCAAGCACAGTGCAGGGCCAACAATCCAATCCACGTCATTCCAAATCCAGCACAGTGCAGGGCCAACAATCCAATCCATTTCATTTCATTGAACACAGTGCAGAGACAACAATCCGATCCATTTAATTCTAAGTCGAGCACAGTGCAGAGCCAAATCCATCTCATTTCAAGCCATGGAGTGCAGGAGACCCCAGTGGCTATGCCAAATGGAAACAGGTACACCCTTTGGGGAGCTGTCGGGGCAGATGATGCTACCAGACCGAGCGGCGGACAAGTCGGTGGCTCCAATTCATGTGAAGAGACTCGATTAGCGAGACCGACGACGGGCAGAGGTACAGTGGTGAGTGACTCCATTGTCCGAGGTGCAGACAGGGGATTCTGTGGCCGCAGGCGAGACTCGCGGATGGTCTGTGGCCTCCCTGGTGCCAGGGTTCAAAATATCTAACCAAATTCAGAACATCCTCGAGAGGGAAGATGAACAGCCGGCAGTAGTTGTGCACATGGGCTCAAACGACTTTGGGAAGAAGAGGAAGGAGCTATATGAATGTATATGAATTCATGTATATGAATGCACGAAGTATAAGAAACAAAGTGGGCGCTGTTGAGCGATGAAAGAGTAACAGCGTTCCCTGATAGCTCTGACAATTTAACCTCTTTAAATACACAAAAATGCTGATACAACCACAATAAGTCTTTTATTGAAATTTTGTTATCAAGAGAACAAATTTACACAAACTGGAGAGACAAAGTTGACATAAGGAAGACCAAAACCAAGAAAAACGATTCAAGCAAACTAGACCTTGACCAAGCACCACCCTTGCCTGACATGCTGATGCCGGATGAGATGAATGAGGAGGAAGAAGACCCATCCAACAAGGCTGTGCTAGCTGCTATTACTGTGCTAAGGACTGAGATAGCCTAAATTAAGAGCGACATATGCACAACCATCGATAGCCGTATCAAGAATCTTTACACGGACTTAAGAGAAGAAATAACCACGGCTAAAAGAGATTTACAAACTTCCATCTCTAAGCTTGAGACGATGTCAACCTCACACAACAACACTATCAAGCAGATGGAAAAGTCAGCCTCGTTCCATTCGGATAGTGTTAGTATGCTACAACAACAGGTGGCTCGTCTAAACTTGGAGCCGGAAAAGATTACTCAAAAATGTGAGGACTTAGAAGGCAGATCGAGAAGACACAATGTCAGAATCATCGGGATTCCGGGAAGGAAGGGCCCAAACTGAGAGATTTTATTGCCCAACCCCTGCAGGAGACAATCTCGCTGGAGGAGAAACCACTTATCTACATAGCGCACAGGACCCTCCGGCAGCGACCCGCACCCTCCGAACCTCCCGACCCTTTGTAATACGTCTACATTACTACCATACCCTGGAAGATATCCTATGCAAAGCGTCGTCGACAACATTCAATACCAAGGTAAAAAGATCCAGATTTCCCCCGACTACCCACTAACCATCGCGAAACGGAGCGCACTCTTCACTAAAACCAGAGAAATGCTACGGGACCAACCCAGCACCAGATACAGCCTGCTCTACCCAGCGAGACTCCTGGTGACATACAGTGGCTTGTAAAAGTATTCATACCCCTTGAACTTTTCCACATTTTGTCATGTTACAACCACAAACGTAAATGTATTTTATTGGGATTTTATGTGATAGACCAACACAAAGTGGCGCATAATTGTGAAGTGGAAGGAAAATGATACATGGTTTTCAACTTTTTTACAAATAAAAAACTGAAAAGTGTGGCGTGCAAAAGTATTCAGCCCCCTTTACTCTGATACCCCTAAATAAAATCCAGTGCAACCAATTGCCTTCAGAAGTCACCTAATTAGTAAATAGAGTCCACTTGTGTGTAATCTAATCGCAGTAAAAATACAGCTGTTCTGTGAAGGCCTCAGAGATTTGTTAGAGAACATTAGTGAACAAACAGCATCACAAAGCCTGAGGAACACACCAGACAGGCCAGGGATAAAGTTGTGGAGAAGTTAAAAGCAGGGATAGGTTATAAAAAAATATCCCAAGCTTTGAACATCTCACAGAGCACTGTTCAATCCATCATCCGAAAATGGAAAGAGTATGGCACAACTGCAAACCTGCCAAGACATGGTCGTCCACCTAAACTGATAGGTGGACGACCATTGAGAGCATCAAGGAGAGCATCGATCAAAGAAGCAGCACAAGAGGCCCATGGTAACTCTGGAGGAGCTGCAGAGATCCACAGCTCATGTGGGAGAACCTGTCAACAGGACAACTATTAGTCGTGCACTCCACAAATCGGGCCTTTATGGAAGAGTGGCAAGAAGAAAACCATTGTTGAAACAAAGCCATAAGAAGTCCTGTTTGCAGTTTGCCACATGCCATGTGGGGAGGGGACAGCAAACACGTGGAGGAAGGTGCTCTGGTCTGATGAGACCAAAATTGAAGTTTTTGGCCAAAAAGCAAAACGCTATGTGTGGGGAAAACTAACATTGTACATCACCCTGAATACACCGTCCCCACTGTGAAACATGGTGGTGGCAGCATCATGCTGTGGGGATGCTTTTCTTCAGCAGGGACAGGGAAGCTGGTCAGAGTTGATGGGAAGATGGATGGAGCCAAATACAGGGCAATCTTGGAAGAAAACCTGTTAGAGTCTGCAAAAGACTTGAGACTGGGGCGGAGGTTCACCTTCCAGCAGGACAACGACCCTAAGCATACAGCCAGAGCTACAATGGAATGGTTTAGATCAAAGCATATTTATGTGTTAGAATAGCCCAGTCAAAGTCCAGACCTAAATCCAATTGAGAATCTCTGGCAAGACTTGAAAATTGCTGTTCACAGACGCTCTCCATCCAATCTGACTGAGCTTGAGCTATTTTGCAAAGAAGAATGGGCAAAAATGTCAGTCTCAAGACTTGCAGCTGTAATTGCAGCAAAAGGTGGTTATACAAAGTATTGACTCAGGAGGTCTGAATACTTTTGCACGCCACACTTTTCAGTTTTTTATTTGTAATACAATTTGGAAACCATGTATCATTTTCCTTCCACTTCACAATTATGCACCACTTTGTGTTGGTCTATCACATAAAATCCAATAAAATACATTTATGTTTGTGGATGTAATGTGACAAAATGTGGAAAAGTTCAAGGGGTATGAAAACATTTACAATCCGTTGTACAACGGCAACCAAACTTCATTCACAGATCCCCAAAAAGCCCAGGACTACGCGGAACACTTCCTCAGAACACCGTCCGACACAACAAAAAACATGTAATACACTGGATGCTCCATCCTCTCTCTATTATATATGTTTGTGTTTCACAAGTTCTCTAACTGTCATTAACTAATTCATTGATACTATGTTATAACCAGTTGTTTTTCTTTCTTATATTTTTGGAAAGTTGTCGAGCTATTTTTAAGGTAAGAAGTAACGGAAGTAAACAAGGTTTACAGTTACTTAATGGAGAAGCCTCCTAAGTTTGATCTATCTACTTATTTATTTATTTATTTATTTATTATTATTTTTTTGGTTTTTTTCCCCATAGTGAACTCGTGCCATAACTACTTGGAGATATTTTATTTTTGTTATTGTTGTTAGGCATGTTACTAGTTCTAGTGCAGAAAACACAGAGAAAATCAGATCGGGACAGATCTATTCAGGAAGACCGAACTCTTGTAGATAAAGACACCCCATATGATACACAATTGGGATGCAAATTATCATAAGTAATGAGACTGGCACGAAAAAAGGTTTGACATTCACAAGTTGGAATACTAGAGGAGTAAACAACCCAGTCAAAAGAGGCAAAGTACTAGCTGGTTTGAAATCACTAAATTCAGATATCATGTTTTTGCAAGAAACACATCTAAAGAATGATTCTCACAATAGACTCAGGGCAAAATGGATAAAAGACATATATCATACAACTTTTTCCACAAAGGCAAGAGGAACAGCAATATTAATAAGAAAAGGGATACCCTTCGTTCATAACAAAACAATTGCTGACAAGGAATGACGGTATCTGGTCTCGATAGGGTATATACATCCTTAACTCTAGTTAATATATGCGCACCCAATATAGACAGCCCTTCATTCTTCAAAAAGGTCTTTGCCCTTATACCTGATATATCACAAACAAACCTAATAATAGGAGGAGACTTTAACACAGTTAACACAGTTTTGGATCTTGACAGATCATCCACCAAAATGATCCCACGAAACAAATCAAGTGAACTCCTAAATACGTTCTTCAAAATTGTGAAACTTTCAGATGTATGGCAGATCGAGAACCCTACAGGTAGAGACTACTCTTTTTACTCCTCAGTACATAATTCATACAGTAAAATCGATTTTACTTCGGAGTCACGTGAGTGACTACGTGAAGAGCCCGCCTCACGCTGGTAACGGCATGACGTCAACGCTGACGGCGAAAGGAGGAGCTGCGGTAAGGAGCAGCTCCTCGCAGCGGTCGGAAACGGCCCCGCAGGTAAGTGAAGTTACATCGGCGCGGTTTTGAAGTTACGCTGGATGGTTCCAGCATCGAAACTAAAAGTAAAAAATTTAGACGTTAACGTGCTGATTGAGCACAAGATAAATTTTAACAAAAATGGAGAAATCGGGAAAGAAGGTTTCGCGGGTGAAGAGAGCCTCCCGGGGTGAAAGTAAATATACGGGACGCGAAGCTAGAGTGGACCCGGTTCCGATACCGTTGGCCACTGATTTACCCGATATAGAATTTCCAGATTCTCCGGAAATTATAACCACGGAGGAAAATGCTCCTAAGAAATGCAAAAAGAAAACTGTGAGGCCCGTGGTTTCTGATGATTCTGATTTTGAAAGACCTCCAGATAATAAAACTATGTGGCTAAAAAATGGAGCATATGGAGAAAGTTCTCCAAACTATTATGAGACAAGGGTCACAGTACCCTCATGAATCCCAAAAAATCCCTGAGGGGTTTGAATATGATGAATATGGCTGTGGGCCAAGTTGGGAATATGATACTCCAGACCCACGATTTGGGCTGGAAGAAGTCTCATGGGATAATATCCCGATGGAATTAGGGCTGCAGAAGGCAGACCCTGCTGAATTTGAAATGGCTTTTGAAAGCACGCCACAAAGTAAAAAGAAAAGGCTTGATCTGCCTGGGATAGCACAAGGTTTTGCTATACCCGAAGGAAGTGGTGAGGCTATGGAAGAAAGCCTAGCTGCCAATATAAATTATATGGTATCTCACCAGCTTCATAATACTGTGATGAATGAATTATCAGAATTATATAAAGCACCAGGCAATTGTGCCTCATTGGAAGTGCCTACGGTGAATCCGATGGTATGGGCATCTATGACTCCAAGTATGAGAGCCCAAGAAGTGAAATTTCAAAAGGTGCTAAAATTATTTTCGGCTGCCATCACGGCATTTGGCAGGCAAATGGAGAATCTGGAAATGGACAAGATTCAAAAAGATACTTTGGGCTTATTGTGCAATTCGTTTTATGAGATTAATTGCATGAGGAAAATGGCGATTCGGCCCATATTTCACCCTAGATATGCAAGCCTGTGTCAAGAAAGTGGAGTTCAAGCTCCTGGATATTTGTTTGGAGAAAATCTGCCGAAACAACTGAAACAGTTGGATGAAGAAGCTAAATATTTTAGCACTATTAAGCCTTTTGTCTCTGGACAAAGAAAAGGGTTTTCGGCCCGAAGGGGTTTTGATTTTCGTTATAGAGGCAGAAATTTGTCACGAAAGTATTATCGTGCTGCACAGGCCACTGCTTCCCTGCATTCGGGAAAGAGGAGACCATCACGCTCCTATGGAGAGGTATTAAAGACTTCTATCCTTAAAGAAACTGTGGATGAATCTCCAGTTGGAGGGAGATTGCAAACATTTTATAATGCCTGGCTTAATATTACTTCTGATCGATTTATATTACAAGCAGTTTCAGGAGCTATTATTATTTTTAAAGAAGGGGTCAATCCTCCTGTACAGAATAAACCTGCTTATGCTTATGTGTTTTCTCCAGAAGAAAGAATGGAGATTAATGTGGAAATTGACAAATTATCCGAAAAAGGGGTAATTGAAAAAACTTGTGAACATAAGCATCAATTTGTCTCTAATATATTTCGCAGAGATAAGAAAGATGGTGGTTGTAGAATTATTCTAGACCTTACAGATCTAAATAAGTTTTGTAGAATACAAACATTTTAAGATGGAGACATTCAATACTGCAAAATATTTGATTTCAGCAGGTTCTTATATGGCTAAGATTGATTTGAAAGACGCCTATTATTCTGTACCAATTCATCATCTTTTTCGGAGATACTTAAAGTTTTATTGGCAGGGGCAATTATGGCAGTTCAAAGCTTTACCAAATGGATTAAGTTCGGCTCCTAGACTCTTTACAAAACTGTTGAAAACCAGTTTTAGCTCAATTAAGAGCACAGAAACACATTGTAATGGCTTATCTGGATGATATTCTGATTATTAACGATAGTCAAGAGTCAGCTGAGCACTCAATTTCAGTTACTAAAGCTTTGTTTAAAGAGCTTGGATTCTTAATTCATCCAATTAAATCCCAGCTGCAGCCAGTTCAATCAATTGATTTTTCTGGGGTTTGTAATTAACTCAGTGACTATGTTAGTTACTTTGCCAGCAAAGAAGACAAATGATATTTTGCAAATGTGTAATTACCTCATTCACAAACCTTATCCCTCCATCCGAGAAGTGGCAAAAGTCATTGGTACACTGGTGGCAGCATTTCCGGCAGTGGAATTTGGGCCATTACATTATCAAAATCTTCAAGGGACAAAGTAAGGGCTCTTAAAGATAAGGCAGGTCACTTTGACAGACCTATGCAATTAACAAGGAAAGCAGTATTGGAATTGCAATGGTGGGTTGAAAATGTCCCACAAGCTGCTAAGAAGATCATGATTAAACAGCCTGAAATGGTTTTACAAACAGATGCTAGTGCTCTCGGATGGGGGGCCACAGATTTATCTTCCAGTTGTGGAGGTAGATGGAAAACTGAAGAGCAAGTGTTTCTCCAAAAGTATGGTATTAACTATTTGGAGTTATTGGGGGCCTTTTATGGGCTTAAAGCATATTGTTGTGCTAAACAATGTCTGCATGTGTTAATACAATTAGACAATAAAACGGCTGTGGTTTACATTAATCACATGGGGGGAGTTAGATCAGTATCATGTGATTGTCTGGTCAATGAGATATGGCAATGGTGTATTGGTCGGCAGATATGGATTTCAGCAAGCTATATTCCAGGTAAAGACAATGTGGTAGCAGATGAAAGGTCCAGGATTTTAAAGATAATACGGAATGGATGCTTAAGCCAGCAATATTTAAAAATATTGTTAGACGATTTGGGTTGCCAGAAATTGATTTGTTTGCATCCAGGCTTAATCATCAATTGCCTCATTATGTGTCTTGGGAACACGATCCGGACGCAGTTGCAGTAGATGCATTTTCATTACACTGGGGAAAAATGTTCTTTTATGCTTTTCCACCATTTGCTCTGATCCAGAGATGCTTGAAGAAAATAGAGCAAGATTCAGCTTCCGGATTGTTGGTAGTGCCAAATTGGCCAACTCAACCTTGGTTCCCAGTTATGCTGAATATGATTAAAGAACCGTATATGCAGATTCCTAACTGTAGTGATATCTTGACTAATCCAGTAACAAATGAAGGTTACCCATTATGCATATATGAATTTGTTAATCTGCAGTTTTGACCAGACCACTACAGGAACTGGGATTGTCGGACCAAACTTTGACAGTTATTGGCGCATCATGGCGAGATAGCACACAGAAACAATATATGACACATATTAAGAAATGGGAAGAATTTTGCACACAGTCAAATATTTCTGATGATTCTGTGAATGTTACTCATGTTTTGGAATTCCTTGCCAATTTGCACTTTGGGCAACATTTAAGTTACAGTGCCATTAACACTGCACGCAGTGCCTTGTCGTCCTATTTAGGACTTATGACTGGTGAGAAATCAATTGGGTCGCATCCATTAATATCACGATTCATGAAAGGAATTTTTCACATGAATCCGCCAAAACCTAGATATACAGAGATTTGGGATGTGAGCATAGTACTTGCTCTACTTAGAGAATGGACGCCAATTGAAGGGTTGCCATTGGATAGGTTAACATTGAAATTGGTCATGTTAATGTCACTGGTCTCAGCCCAAAGAGTGCAAACTTTACAAATGTTGCGTTTAGACTGTATGCATGTGACTACAGATAACGTTGTATTCTATGTTTACGATCTGATCAAACAAAGTAGACCAGGGAGATCTGGAACAAAGGTAACCTTTCAAGCTTTTCATATTGAGCCTGCTTTGTGTGTGGTTAGACATTTGAACCAATATATTAAAGTTACGGACACTTTTCGAGGAAACGAAAAAACATTGCTGCTTACGCACAAAAAGCCACACACAAAAGCTTCAGTTCAAACTATCTCAAAATGGTTGAAACAGGTGTTGGTTTTTAGCGGGAGTAGACACTGATGTCTTCAAATCTCACTCCACCAGGGCGGCAGCTACGTCCGCGGCGAAGGGGCGGGACGTACCTCTCGAGCATATTTTAAAAATCGCAGGGTGGAGTAAAGAAGAAACTTTTTCAAAGTTCTACAACAAACCTGTTCACACTATGACAAGCTTTGGACACGCGGTGTTGGGAGCACTATAATCACCTGCTTTGTTTGCTATTAATTGCTATAATCAGTTGTGTAGTCACTGATATCTTTTGTCACTTGTAATCATTTTTCCCTCAAATATAAGGAGGGTATTATATGGTCTTTTAACCATTAAAAAATTTAATTGTGAAAAGATCTAACATTTGTCTGCTTTCTCATGTATGTGTTTACTTAGCCGGACTGTCGTACGGATTAATTCTACGACATAAAAAAACACAGAAAGCTTTAAAACTCTTCACGTAGTCACTCACGTGACTCCGAAGTAAAATAGTAAGATTAAACGAGAACTCACCTGTTCGAAGTTTGATCGTTATTTTACGAGGAGTTACGATGAGGGATTACGTGCCCTCCACTCCCACCCTCGTAAAATAAATGATCAAATGGTGGTTCTAAGTCTTTTTATGAGCCTTACTATGTTACTCCGGCTTTGGTGTTCTGTGTTTTTCATGCCGTTGCTTTGAAGTATGCCGTTACCAGCGTGAGGCGGGCTCTTCACGTAATCCCTCATCGTAACTCCTCGTAAAATAACGATCAAACTTCGAACAGGTGAGTTCTCGTTTAATCTTACTATTAACCATATATAACCATATCACCATATAACAATTACAGCAGGGAAACAGGCCCGTCGGCCCTTCCAGTCTTTGAATCTTCCCTACCCTCAATGGGAAAAGCTTATCCATGTCAACTCTGACTATCCCTTTCATCATTTTAAAGACCTCAATCAAGTCCCTCCTTAACCTTCTGCGCTCCAAAGAATAAAGACCTAACTTGTTCAACCTTTCTCTGTAACATAGTTGCTGAAACTCAGGCAACATTCTAGTAAATCTCCTCTGTACTCTCTCTATTTTGTTGACATCCTTCCTATAATTAGGCGACCAAAATTGTACACCATACTCCAGAATTGGTCTTACCAATGCCTTGTACAATTTTAACATTACTTCCCTACTTCTATATTCAATGATTTGATTTATAAAGGCCAGCACACCAAAGACTTTCTTTACCACCATCTCTACATGCGATTCCACCTTCAGGGAACTATGCACAGTTATTCCTAGATCTCTCTGTTCCACAGGATTCCTCAATTCCCTACCATTTACCATGTACGTCCTATTTTGATTTGTCCTGCCAAGATGTAGTACTTCACACTTATCAGCATTAAACTCCATCTGCCATCTTTCAGCCCACTTTTCCATATGGCCCAAATCTCTCTGTAGACTTTAAAAATCTACTTCATTATCCACAACACCACCTATCTTACTATCATCTGCATATTTACTTATCCAATTTTCCACCCCATCATCCAGATAATTGATGTACATGACAAACAACAGTGGACCCAACACAGATCCCTGAGGCACCCCACTGGTCACCGGCTTCCAACCTGACAAACAGCCATCCACCATTACTCTCTGACATCTCCCATTCAGCCACTGTTGAATCCATCTTGCTACTTCGCCATTAACACCCAAAGATTGAACCATCCTTAACCTTAAGGATCTTAACCAACCTTCCATGGGGAACCTTGTCAAAGGTCTTACTGAAATCCATATAGACAACATCCACTGCTTTACCCTCATCAATTTCCCTAGTAACCGCTTCAAAAAATTCAAGAAGGTTTGTCAAACATGACCTTCCAGGCACAAATCCACGTTGACTGTTCCTGATCAGACCCTGTTTATCCAGATGCTTATATATATTATCTCTAAGTATCCTTTCCATTAATTTGCCCACCACTGACGTCAAACTAACAGGTCTATAATTACTAGGTTTATTCTTTGAACCCTTTTTAAACAATGGGACAACATGCGCAGTACGCCAATCCTCCAGCACTATTCCCGTTTCTAATGACATTTGAAATATTTCTGCCATAGCTCCTGCTATTTCTACACTAACTTCCCTCAATGTCCTAGGGAATATCCTGTCAGGACCTGGAGACTTATCCACTTTTATATTTTTCAAAAGTGTCAGTACTTCCTCCTCTTTGAATCTCATAGTTTCCATAGCTGCTCTACTTTTTTTCCCTTACCTCACAGAGTTCAATATCCTTCTCCTTGGTGAATACCGAAGAAAAGAAATTGTTCAATATCTCCCCATCTCTTTTGGCTCTGCAGATAGCTGCCCATTCTGGCTCTCTAATGGTCCAATTTTATCCCTCGTTATCCTTTTGCTATTAATATAGCTGTAGAAACCCTTTGGATTTACTTTCACCTTTCTTGCCAAAGCAACCTCATATCTTCTTGTAGCCTTCCTAATTTCTTTCTTAAGATTCTTTTTACATTCTTTATACTCCTCTAGCACCTCATTTACTCCATGCCTCCTATAATTATTGTAGATATCTCTCTTTTTTCGAAACAAGTGTCCAATTTCCCTTGAAAACCATGGCGCTTTCCAATTTTTACTATTCCCTTTCAACCCAACAGGGACATAAAAATTCTGTACTCTTACAATTTCCCCTTTAAATGTCCTCCATTTTTCTCTACATCCTTCCCATAAAACAAAGTGTCCCATTTCACTCCTTTTAAATCCTTACGCATTCCCTCAAAGTTAGCCTTTCTCCAATCGAAAATCTCCACCCAGTTCTGACTCTCACCATAATTATATTGAAACTAATGGTATTGTGATTACTTCCTGGTAGATACAAAATTAATACCCATTACAACAAATATTAAATATCACAATATTGGGATCTCAGATCACTCTCACTTTTTCGCTGTACTTGGAAAACATGACCTCATCCTATAGAACCTGGAGACTGAACCCGCGGCTACTAACTGAAAAAGAGTTTTGTGAATATTTAAAAACCCAAATTAATATTTATTTGAAACAAATGATATCCCAGAAACCACCCCTTCCACATTGTGGGAGGCCTTTAAAGACTATTTGAGGGGATGTGTAATCTCATTTGAAATTGCAAGAAAAAAAACAATGAAATTAAAATAGAAGAATTAGAAAAACAGATCGAACAATTGTAGGGATAACGCACTCTTTCCCTCCCGTGATTTACACAGGAAAATAGCAAATTTGAGATATCAATATAATCAATTACTATCTGCAAAAATAAGCAAGGCTTTTTTATACACCAAACAAAAATACATCTAATTCGGAGACAGACCACACAAATTATTGGCACGACAGCTAAGAAAAATGGAGACTGACCGAACAATACATAAAATTAAGAGTAACAATGGAACAACGCTAACAAAATCCAAAGACATAAATGATAGATTCCTAGAGTTTTCTTCCAGCCTATATACGCCCAGTTGCACCGGAAACTCCCCTGTTATTAATGACTTTCTTAATAAATGCAATCTCCCTAAATTGAGTGAAGAAGAATGCCTTTGACTTAACTTTCTTAACTGGTCTTAACTTTGATATCCGTGTTATAGAGATTCAAAAAGCCATCTCGTCTCTTAAAACTGGTAAAGCATCAGGCCCAGATGGACTTCCAAGTGAATTATACAAGAAATTTTATGATACTCTGACACCCTATATATATATATATATATATATATATATATATATATATATATATATAGAATGTATAGACAAGCACAATCGGACGGAGCCCTACCACTAATACTATCTGAAGCAACAATTACAGTGATTCATAAGAAAGGAAAAGATGCCCAAGAAGTAAGTTCATACCGTCCGATCTCGCTGCTAAATATAGATGGCAAGCTATTTGCTAAAATCTTAGCCAATAGATTAAGCCCATTAACAAGTAAATTAATACACAAAGATCAAACAGGGTTCATATCTAATAGACAATCCACCTTTAACTTGAGACATCTGTTTAATATCACGTGCACAAAAAGAGAAGGAAGCAACGACCTGGCGCGGAAAAAGCATTTGACCAGATTGAATAGCCATACTTATTCGAGCTCAAGAGATACAACTTTTTGGAATGGATTAAGCTTCGGTATAAAAATCCGACAGCACAAATTCTCACAAAACAAACGCTCTCATCTTCCTTTAATTTGTTCAGGGGAACAAGACAGGGCTGCCCCCTATCAGCATTAATATTTGGCCTTGCTATAGAACCTCTTGCACAGAGTATTCGATTAGATCCCCGTATTCATGATTACAACACGAAAGAGACTACAAGTAAAATATCTTTGTACGCGGATGATATCCATCGTACATAACGGAACCTCAAACCACTATTCCAACAACACTGGAAAAAATTAACCTGTTTGGTACATTTTCAGGCTACAGTATTAACTGGAATAAAAGTATACTGTTGCCAGTTCATACCATCCCCTCAGATACACTGGAGAATTTTCCTTTCAGAGTAACAACAGATAAATTGACCTATCTAGGGATTGAGGTTACAAAGCGTTACTCTTCCGTTCTAAAGGCCAATATCCTTCCCAATTCTGGAAAACTCTTCCAATTCCCTTACTCGGAAGAGTGAATACCATTAAAATTATCTCTGACCCCAGTACTATATCTAATTCAGAACATTCCTATTTCTCGTACAAAATCATTTTTTTAAGAGATTAGATTCGATAATAATACCTTTCTAATGGAATTACAAAACTCATAAAAATCATCCTACTACTTCAATTGATAAATCATATTATGGATTTTATCCTGTTATACATAATTTGATACGTATATGGAAGCAAATCAGAACCTATTTTGAACCTATATCTCTTGCTTTGCCCTCAGCAAACAACCCCACATTCAAACCAGATATTTTAGATAAGACTTTGTCAACATGAAACGGGAATAGTGCCGGAGGATTGGCGTACTGCGCATGTTGTTCCATTGTTTAAAAAGGGTTCAAAGAATAAACCTAGCAATTATAGACCTATTAGTTTGACGTCAGTGGTGGGCAAATTAATGGAAAGGATACTTAGAGATAATATATATAAGCATCTGGATAAACAGGGTCTGATCAGGAACAGTCAACATGGATTTGTGCCTAGAAGGTCATGTTTGACAAACCTTCTTGAATTTTTTGAAGCGGTAACTAGGGAAATTGATGAGGGTAAAGCAGTGGATGTTGTCTATATGGATTTCAGTAAGGCCTTTGTCAAGGTTCCCCATGGAAGGTTGGTTCAGAAGGTTCAATCTTTGGGTGTTAATGGCGGAGTAGCAAGATGGATTCAACAGTGGCTGAATGGGAGATGTCAGAGAGTAATGGTGGATGGCTGTTTGTCAGGTTGGAAGCCGGTGACCAGTGGGGTGCCTCAGGGATCTGTGTTGGGTCCACTGTTGTTTGTCATGTACATCAATGATCTGGATGATGGGGTGGAAAATTGGATAAGTAAGTATGCAGATGATACTAAGATAGGTGGTATTGTGGATAATGAAGTAGATTCTCAAAGTCTACAGAGAGATTTGGGCCATTTGGAAAAGTGGGCTGAAAGATGGCAGATGGAGTTTAATGCTGATAAGTGTGAAGTGCTACATCTTGGCAGGACAAATCAAAATAGGACGTACATGGTAAATGGTAGGGAATTGAGGAATGCTGTGGAACAGAGGGATCTAGGAATAACTGTGCATAGTTCCCTGAAGGTGGAATCGCATGTAGATAGGGTGGTAAAGAAAGCCTTTGGTGTGCTGGCCTTTATAAATCAGAGCATTGAATATAGGAGTAGGGAAGTAATGTTAAAATTGTACAACATAGAAACATAGAAATTAGGTGCAGGAGTAGGCCATTCAGCCCTTCGAGCCTGCACCGCCATTCAATATGATCATGGCTGATCATCCAACTCAGTATCCCGTACCTGCCTTCTCTCCATACCCTCTGATCCCCTTAGCCACAAGGGCCACATCCAACTCACTCTTAAATATAGCCAATGAACTGGCCTCAACTACCCTCAGTGGCAGAGAGTTCCAGAGACTCACCACTCTCTGTGTGAAAAAAGTCTTTCTCATCTCGGTCTTAAAGGATTTCCCCCTTATCCTTAAGCTGTGACCCCTTGTCCTGGACTTCCCCAACATCGGGAACAATCTTCCTGCATCTAGCCTGTCCAACCCCTTAAGAATTTTGTAAGTTTCTATAAGATCCCCTCTCAATCTCCTAAATTCCAGAGAGTATAAACCGAGTCTATCCAGTCTTTCTTCATAAGACAGTCCTGACATCCCAGGAATCAGTCTGGTGAATCTTCTCTGCACTCCCTCTATGGCAATAATGTCCTTCCTCAGATTTGGAGACCAAAACTGTACGCAATACTCCAGGTGTGGTCTCACCAAGATACTGTACAACTGAAGTAGAACCTCCCTGCTCCTGTACTCAAATCCTTTTGCTATGAAAGCTAACATACCATTCACTTTTTTCACTGCCTGCTGCACCTGCATGCCTACTTTCAATGACTGGTGTACCATGACACCCAGGTCTCGCTGCATCTCCCCTTTTCCTAATCGGCCACCATTTAAATAATAGTCTGCTTTCCTGTTTTTGCCACCAAAGTGGATAACCTCACATTTATCCACATTATACTGCATCTGCCATACATTTGCCCACTCACCCAGCCTATCCAAGTCACCTTGCAGTCTCCTAGCATCCTCCTCACAGCGAACACTGCCCCCCAGCTTAGTGTCATCCGCAAACTTGGAGATATTGCCTTCAATTCCCTCATCCAGATCATTAATATATATTGTAAATAGCTGGGGTCCCAGCACTGAGCCCTGCGGTACCCCACTAGTTACTGCCTGCCATTGTGAAAAGGACCCGTTTACTTCTACTCTTTGCTTCCTGTTTGCCAGCCAGTTCTCTATCCACATCAATACTGAACCCCTAATACCGTATGCTTTAAGTTTGTATACTAATCTCTTATGTGGGACCTTGTCGAAAGCCTTCTGGAAGTCCAGATATACCACATCCACTGGTTCTCCCTTATCCACGCTACTAGTTACATCCTCGAAAAATTCCACAAGATTCGTCAGACATGATTTACCTTTTGTAAATCCATGCTGACTTTGTCCAATGATTTCACCACTTTCCAAATGTGCTGCTATCCCATCTTTAATAACTGACTCTAGCAGTTTCCCCACTACCGATGTTAGACTAACTGGTCTGTAATTCCCCGTTTTCTCTCTCCCTCCCTTCTTAAAAAGAGGGGTTACATTTGCTACCCGCCAATCCTCAGGAACTACTCCAGAATCTAAAGAGTTTTGAAAGATTATCACTAATGCATCCACTATTTCCTGAGCTACTTCCTTAAGTACTCTGGGATGCAGCCTATCTGGCCCTGGGGATTTATCGGCCTTTAATATGTTCTAAAGCAGTGGTTCTCAACCTTGTTTGCCCCATGCACCCCTTTCACCATATGTCAGAATGTCATTCCCCCCCTTTCCAAGATTGTCTGCCTCAAAAAGTGCATTCCAAATAATATGCATATAATACTGAAAATCCTTTATTTCTAACAATTTGAGTTTGCTAATCTGTGGTCCCAATTCCCCCCTGAAAATCTGAAATTCCTCCCCTGGGGGGAATTCCCCCCTGGTTGAGAACCCTGTTCTAAAGGATAGAGTCAACCAATTTAACAAAATCTGGCAACCATTTCTTGCACAGAAGAATATTAACACATAACATAAACCTATCTACACTCTAAACCATCAATTTTACTGAAAGTATGAGTATGGGATAGAAAGCAAGAGAGTTAGAAGCTTTAGAAACAAGAGTCTTCGCAAAGAATGATTGCATTGAACTGCTCCCTAAGTACTGTAGTCACCCTCTGCACTTTACTTATGTGTTTATTTATTTTTATTTTTATTATTTACTTTTATTTTTCCCTCATTATTTGTTAGTTAATTTGTTCAGTTTTGATATGTGCATTTGAATAAAATGAACTTGGATATGGCAACATAATCTGTACCCTTTTTTTGATGACTCAATAAAACTTAAAAAAATAAAAATAAAGTGGATGAGCTTGAGGCTCAGTTAGAAATTGGTAAGTTTGATGTAGTGGGAATTACAGAGACATGGCTGCAAGGGCCAGGGCTGGGAACTGAATATTCAGGGGTATACGTCCTATCGAAAAGACAGACAGGTGGGCAGAGGGGGTGCGGTAGCTCTGTTGGTGAGGAATGAAATTCAGTCCCTTGCAAGGGGTGACATCAGGAGTCAGTCTGGATAGAACTGAGACATTGTAAGGGTTAAAAGACCCTAATGGGAGTTATCTACAGGCCCCGAAACAGTAGCCTGGATATAGGGTGTAAGTTGAATCAAGAATTAAAATTGGAATGTAGCAAAGGTAATGCTACGGTTGTTATGGGAGATTTCAACATGCAGTTAGAAAAGAAAAATCAGGTTGGTACTGGACCCGAAGAGAGGGAGTTTGTAGAGTGCCTCCGAGATGGATTCTTAGAGCACCTTGTACTGGAGCCTACCAGGGAGAAGGCAATTCTGGATTTAGTGTTGTGTAATGAACCGGATTTGATGAGGGAACTCAAGGTAAAGAAGCCATTAAAGGTAGTGACCATAATATGATAAAAATTAATCTACAATTCGAGTGGGAGAGGGGAAAATCAGAAGTGTCGGTATTACGGTTGAGCAAAGGAGACTATGGAGGCATGAGGGAGGAGCAGGCCAAAGTTGGCCAAAGAGACCCTAGCAAGGATGACAGAGGAACAACAATGGCAGATATTTCTGGAAACAATACAGACGGTGCAGGATCAGTTCATTCCAAAGAGGAAGCAAGATTCTAAGAGGAGTAAGAGGCGACCGTGGCTGAGAAGGGAAGTCAAGAACAGTGTAAAAATAAAAGAGAAGTATAACATAGCGATGATGAGCAGGAAGCAAGGGTAACTTTTAAAGAGCAATAGAAGAAACTATAAAGGCAATATGGGGAGAAAAGATGAGGTACGAAGGTAAGCTAGCCAAGAATATAAAGGAGGATAGTAAAAGCTTCTTTAGGTATGTGAAGAGGAAATAATTAGTTAAGGCCAAAGTTGGACTTGAAGACTGAAAAGGGCGAATTTATTATGGGGAACAAGGAAATGGCAGACGAGTTGAACAACTACTTCGGATCTGTCTTCACTAAGGGGGAGTACACCACTGATGTACTAGTGGCCAGAGGATATAGGGTGACGACGGAACTGAAGGAAATTCACATTAGGCAGGAAATGGTGTTGGCTAGACTGATAGGACTGAAGGCTGATAAATTCGAAGGGCCTGATGGTCTGTATCCTAAGGTACTAACGGAAGTGACTCGAGAAATCGTGGACACATTGGTAATCATTTTCCAATGTTCTATAGATTCAGGATCAGTTCCTGCAGATTGGAGGGTAGCTAATATTATCCCATTTTTTAAGAAAGGAGGGAGAAAGGGAATTATAGACAAAGACAATAGGTGCAGGAGTAGGGCATTCAGTACTTCGAGCTAGCACCGCCATTCGATGTGATCATGGCTGATCATCCCCAATCAGTACTCTGTTCCTGTCTTCTCCCCATATACCCTGATTCTGCTTTCTTTAAGAGTCCTATCTAGCTCTTGAAAGTATCCCAAGAACCGGCCTCCACCGCCCTCTGAGGCAGAGAATTCCAGACGCACACCTCTACGTTGTGAGTCTGTGGAATTATCACAGTCTACGTTAAGTACCCTATGATGCAGACCATCAGTCCCTGGGGATTTATCAGCCTTCAGTCTCATCAGTCTACCCAACAACATTTCCTGCGTAATGTGGATTTCCTTCAGTTCATCCATCACCCCAGATCCTCTGGCTACGAGTATATCTGGAAGATTGTTTGTGACATCCTTAGCGAAGATGGATCCAAAGTACCTGTTCAACTTATTTCCTTGTTCCCAATAATGAATTCATGTTTTTCAGTCTTCAAGGGTCCAAAGGGTGTAGACCAGTTAGCCTGACATCGGTGGTGGGGAAGATGATGGAATCAATTATCAAAGATGCAATAGCGGCAGATTTGGGTAGCAATAGCAGGATCGATCCGAGTCAGCATGGATTTACGAAGGGGAAATTATGCTTGACTAATCTTCTGGAATTTTTTGAGGACGTACCGAGGAAAATGGACAAGGGAGAGCCAGTGGATGTAGTGTACCTGGACTTTCAGAAAGCATTTGATAATATCCCACATAGGAGATTAGTGGGCAAAATTAGAGAACATGGTATTGGGGGTAGGGTGCTGACATGGACAGAAAATTGGTTGGCAGACAGGAAACAAAGAGTAGGGATTAACGGGTCCTTTTCAGAATGGCAGGCAGTGACTAGTCAGGACACTAGAAAGGACCCCAGAAACATAGAAACATAGAAAATAGGTGCAGAAGTAGGCCATTCGGCCCTTCGAGCCTGCACCGCCATTCAATATGATCATGGCTGATCATCCAACTCAGTATCCTGTACCTGCCTTCTCTCCATAGTAGATAATAGAATTGAATAATGAAGTGGTTGGGTACACAAGTAAGGAAGTTTCCCTGCAACTGTACAAGGTGAATATTTGGAAGGCATCCTGGCCTCATTCTCAAACCTATGCGGACCTACTGGCTGGAGTTTCCGTGGACACCTTCAGCCTCTCACTACTATAGTCCAAGGTCCCACATGTGCTTCAAAAGTGCATTCATAATATGCTGCCCAGGAGCAAGGTGACATACTGACTCGTGCTTTGAGATTTTGGTTGTGATGACGCACATTACGTCCTGCCTCAGTAAAGACCAGGAGCCACTACAATTAGCCGACCGCCCCATCGGATCAGTAACCTAATGCGATCTCGCTGCCTCTCCACTCTGCGCTGGACAACAAGGCCACATACATCAGCCTGTTGTTTGCCTAAACAGAGGGAATGTCACACTCTGGGAACTGGGTCTCTGCTCTTTCCTGTGCCATTGGATCATCGACTTCATCATCGGCAGATCTCAACCAGGGGCAGCAACACTTTCACCTTGTTGTCTATCAGCACTGGGGCACCTCAGGGCTGTGTGTGCTCAGTTCCCAGCTCTAATCTATCTATACCCATTGCAGCATAGCCAGGCATAGATCTAATGCCGCCTTTAAATTTGCCAATGATACCCCCACCATTGCTGGACAAATGGGTAACAATGAGTCAGAATACTGCAAGATATAACCATATAATAACCATATAACAATTACAGCACGGAAACAGGCCCTCTCGGCCCTTCCAGTCCGTGCCGACCATTTGTTTTCCCCTAGTCCCATCTACCTGCACTCAGACCATACCCCTCCATTCCCTTCCCGTCCATCTACCTATCCACTTTACTTTTAAATGTTAAAATCGATCCTGCCTCCACCACTTCTGCTGGAAGCTCATTCCACACAGCCACCACCCTCTGAGTAAAGAAGTTCCCCCTCACGTTACCCCTAAACTTCTGTCCCTTAATTCTCATGTCATGCCCTCTTGTTTGAATCTTCCCTACCCTCAATGGGAAAAGCTTATCCACGTCAACTCTGTCTATCCCTTTCATCATTTTAAAGACCTCAATCAAGTCCTCCCTTAACCTTCTGTGCTCCAAAGAATAAAGACCTAACTTGTTCAACTCGGTGCTGGGACCACAGCTATTTACAATATATCTTAATTATTTGGATCAAGGGATTAAAAGTAACATTAGCAAATTTGCAGATGACACAAAGCTGGGTGGCAGTGTGAACTGTGAGGAGGATGCTATGACAGTAGGGTGACTTGGACAGGTTCGGTGAGTGGGCAGATGCATGGCAGATGCAGTTTATTGTGAATAAATGTGAGGTTATCCACTTTGGTAGCAAAAACAGGAAGGCAGATTATTATCTAAATGGTGTAAAGTTGGGAAGTACAACAGGATCTGGGGATCCTTGTTCATCAGTCTACGAAAGTAACCATGCAGGTACAGCAGGCAGTGATGAAAGCGAATGGCATGTAGACCTTCGTAACAAGAGAAGTTGAGTATAGGAGCAAAGAGGTCCTTCTGCAGTTGTACAGAGCCCTAGTGAGACCACACCTGGAGTATTGTGTGCAGTTTTAGTCCCCAAATTTGAGGAAGGACATTCTTGCTATTGAGGGAGTGCAGCGTAGGTTCACGAGGTTAATTCCCGGGATAGAATTAAATGGCTATGTTGATAGAATTAAACGGCTGTGTTTGTATACTTTGGAATTTAGAAGGATGAGAGGGAATCTTATTGAAATATAAGATTATAAGGGTTTGGACATACTGGAAGCAGGAAACATGTTCCCGGTGTTGGGGGAGTCCATAAGCGGGAGCGACAGTTTAAGAATACGGTGTAAGCCATTTTGAACGGAGATGAGGAAATACTTTTTCACACAGAGAGTTGTGAGTCTGTGGAATTCTTTGCCTCAGAGGGTGGTGGAGGCCTGTTCTCTGGATGCTTTCACGAGAGAGTTAGATAGAGCTCTTAAAGATAGCGGAGTCAAGGGATATGGGGGGAAGGCAGGAACAGAGTACTAATTATGGATGATCAGCCATGATCACAGTGAAAGGTGGTGCTGGTTCGAAGGGCAAAATGGCCTAGTCCTGCACTTATTGTCTATTGTCTAATCTTGGCCTTCTTGGAGGTAGGCATCATGGATGTGCTAGATGTTGTTGGAATACAGGTGAACTTTGTAGATGATACCCACTGCAGCCACCATGTACTGGTGTTAGGAGGTCTCAAATGTTTAGGGTGGTAGATGGAGTTCCAATCAAGTAGGGTACTTGGTCATAGATAGTAATGAGTTTTGGAGCTGCATTCATCCAGCTTGTTGGGGAGGATTTCCATCACATTCCTCGTTGATGATGGAAAGGCTTTGGGTTGTCAGATGGTAAATTACTACCACAGGATTCCCAGAACCTGACCTATTCTTGTAGCCATGTACTTATGTTGCTCATCTAGCTGGGTTTAGGGTGTTTCCCAGGATGTTGATGGTGGTGATCACAATTATGGTAATCATTGAATGTCTGAAGTAGATGGTTTGTCATTAATTTACAATCATTCCACATTGACAAAACAACGTGAATATTTTTAATTATATAATTTTGAGCACTTTTTGTGAAGTCCCCACTAAAATGTGGGAATATCAGGGAACACCACCATCCAGGCCATGCTCTCTTCTGCTGCAACGTCAGGCTGGAGGTACAAAAGTCTGAAGTCGCAAACCCCCACATTCACGGATAGCTGTATACTACATATCGAGATCATGAACCAATTTTTAAACTCTTATCGAACATCTGAACACTATCCTACCTAGGCAGTACCATGGACTTATTTATATTTCTAATTGTGTTTTGCAGAATTTTTCTGTCTTGCAGAATTATACATAAGATGTGTTTGTGTGTCGTCTATCATGTAGCTGTGATGCTGCTCCAAGCAAGATTTTCATTGTACCTGTATCTCATTGTACCTGTGTATGTGACAATAACCACAATTCAACTTAACAGTGGACTTGTATGCCTCATAGAGTGCAGAAAATACCTGGGTGCATACATTGGATTAGGGTCATGTTTTAGGGTAACTGCCCTTCTATTCATCCAGAAATGTTTAATGGAGTCCTTTTTTGTTGAAATGTCAGGGGTTCAACTGCATGTGCAAAGCTGAATTTGTTATCTCCCCACACTCATGCATTTCATATGCACAATATTCAGGAATCGCTTTCAGACAAAGCCCATTGCTGAGGAATTCGGGATGTCTATGCCCTGCTTAAGCCCTCAGCACAAGAATGGAGAAAGCAGGCTCCTCAGGGTATTATTATAATCAGGGTTTTATTACAATGGAGTGTGGTATCTGAAGGGAAGTATTCCAGAGAAAACAGAATGAAGCAAGGCAGATAAGTGAAATTGTATAGAAGGGCCAAGGACTTAGCAAGTGGACAGCAGGCAGGTGAGCGACAGCAATTATAATGTGCTACCTGTGGATTAATGTTGTGTTTGTGGTTGAGAAGCAGCAGTTGGCAATAAGATTAGAGTAGGTAGGGAACAGTGGGGGGATGGAAGATATTCAACTGCAGGATCATCAGCTGGGTTGAGGCTTAGAAACCAGGATTCACTGCGCTAGGAACATCAGTGATCCTTAGCTAAACTAACTAGTTTAATTTAGAGATACAGCATGGAAACAGGCTGGAGTGCGTGCTGATTAGTGATACCTGCATACTTAGACTATCCTACACATGCTAGGGATAATTTACAATTATACCAAGGCAATTAGCCTACAAAACTGTACGTCTTTGGAGAGTGGGAGAAAACCGGAGATCCCAGAGAAAACCCACGCAGGTCACAGGGAGAATATACAAACTCCGTCCAGACAGCACCATTAGTCAGGCTCGAACAGACAGCAACTCTCCCGCTGCGCCACCGTGCCACCATTTGGGTATAAGAAGGCTAATTCTGCACCTACCAGCTCCACATTCAGGCAAGGAACATCCTCCTCCTTGCAATCATTTTGTCAGGTGTGTTACCTGGTGGCTGTGGCTTAGGCATTGTGCTTGTTTTAGTTATTTATTTAATTGATTGGAAATCAGGTGATAATAACCTCTGCAAGCAATCTTCTATCCAGCAAGACTCTAATTTAGGAAAGCTAATCCATAAACTAGACCTAGTACCAGGGCAACAAAGTAATCAGAAGCTCAGTCATCTACAATATATCCAGGGTACACAAAAAGCTGGAGAAACTCAGCGGGTGCAGCAGCATCTAAGTAGGCGACGTTTCGGGTCGAGACGATCTCGATCGCCTATCTCCTTCGCTCCTTAGATGCTGCTGCACCCGCTGAGTTTCTCCAGCTTTTTGTGTACCCTCGATTCTCCAGCATCTGCAGTTCCTTCTTTAATACAATATATCCATATTGTTTTACGATTTAACTAACTGCAGAGCTACCGAGAACGACAAAACAAATGATAAATGCAGATTTTTCTATTGCAATATTTACAGTCAAAGCATGTTGTTACTAAATGCACATTACCTTTTTGTAACAGGAGGTCTGCCTCTAGATCAGACTCATGAGATACTGCATCTTTACACAGCTCAAGCCCAATGTTGTACATGGAAAGTGCATCATGCCATGATGATTCCATTTTTTTGTCTAAGCATGCTGTCAATTTTGCAGCAACATTCCCTTCAATAGGAAGAAAAGACAAAATGTTAAACTGCATATTACCATAATCTGCAAGAGGTTTAAAATTCTGAAACACAAAAGTAGGATAATAATACTTTAATTGGCGAAAGATGCTTTTAAAATTACAGTACAATATACAGTAAGTGGGGAAAAACAATTGTTGCACAGGATTTTACCTTTTACCTCTGTTAAAGACTATTTTGTTCTTATCATGATGAAATAGAGGGAGTAGAGTGCTGATACAGTGGCTTGCAAAAGTATTCATACCCCTTGAACTTTTCCACATTTTGTCATGTTAAAACCACAAACGTAAATGTATTTTATTAGGATTTTATGTGATAGACCAACACAAAGTGGTGCATAATTGTGAAGTGGAAGGAAAATGATACATTGTTTTCAAATTTGTTTATAAATAAAAAACTGAAAAGTGTGGCGTGCAAAAGTATTCAGCCCCCTTTACTCAGATACCCCTAAATAAAATCCAGTGCAACCAATTGCCTTCAGAAGTCACCTAATTAGTAAATAGAGTCCACCTGTGTGTAATCTAATCTCAGTATAAATACAGCCGTTCTGTGAAGGCCTCAGAGGTTTGTTAGAGAACATTAGTGAACAAACAATGTTCCTTGGGCATCATGAAGCCCAAGGAACACACCAGACAGGTCAGGGATAAAGTTGTGGAGCAGTTTAAAGCCGGGATAGGTTATAAAAAAATATCCCAAGCTTTGAACATCTCACGGAGCACTGTTCAATCCATCATCCGAAAATGAAAAGAGTATGGCACAACTGCAAACCTACCAAGACATGGCCGTCCACCTAAACTGACAGGCCAGGCAAGGAGAGCATTGATCAGAGAAGCAGCCAAGAGGCCCATGGTAACTCTGGGGAAGCTGCAGAGATCCACAGCTCAGGTGGGAGAATCTGTCCACAGGACAACTATTTGTCATGCACTCCACAAATCGGGCCTTTATGGAAGATTGGCAAGAAGAAAGCCATTGTTGAAACAAAGCCATAAGAAGTCTTGTTTGCAGTTTCCCACAAGCCATGTGGGGGACACAGCAAACATGTGGAGGAAGGTGCTCTGGTCTGATGAGACCAAAATTGAAGTTCTTGACCTAAATGCAAAACGCTATGTGTGGTAGAAAACTGCACATCACCCTGAACACACCATCCCCACTGTGTAACATGGTGGTGGCAGCATCATGCTGTGGGTATGCTTTTCTTCAGCGGGGACAGGGAACCTGGTCAGAGTTCTTGGGAAGATGGATGGAGCCAAATACAGGGCAATCTTGGAAGAAACCCTGTTAGAGTCTGCAAAAGATGCGGCTGGGGTGGAGGTTCACCTTCCAGAAGGACGACGACCCTAAACATACAGCCAGAGCTACAATGGAATGGTTTAGATCAAAGCATATTGATGTGTTAGAATGGCCCAGTCAAAGTCCAGACCTAAATCTAATTGAGAATCTCTGGCAAGACTTGAAAATTGCTGTTCACAGACGCTCTCCATCCAATCTGACTGAGCTTGAGCTATTTTGCAAAGATGAATGGGCAAAAATGTCAGTCTCTAGATGTACAAAGCTGGTAGAGACATACCCCAAAAGACTTGCAGCTGTATTTGCAGCGAAATGTGGTTCTACAAAGTATTGACTCGGGGGGCTGAATACTTTTGCACGCCACACTTTTCAGTTTTTTATTTGTAATAAAATTTGGAAACCATGTATCAATTTCATTCCACTTCACAATTATGCACCACTTTGTGTTGGTCTATCACATAAAATCCCAATAAAATACATTTACGTTTGTGGTTGTAACGTGACAAAATTCGGAAAAGTTCAAGGGGTATGAATACTTTTGCAAGCCACTGTATGGACAGAAAATTGGTTGGCAGACGGGTAACAAAGAGTAGGGATTAACGGTCCCCTTTCAGAATGGCAGGCAGTTACTAATGGGGTACCGCAAGGCTTGTTGCTGCGACCCCAGCTATTTAAAATATACATCAATGGTTTAGATGAAGGGATTCAAAGTAACATTAGCAAATTTGCAGATGACACAAAGCTGGGTGGCAGTGTAAGACATTAGCTTGTGGAATCGATATGGGTGGAGCTGCGAAACACTAAGGGGCAGAAAACGCTAGTGGGTGTTTTGTACAGGCCACCTAACAGTAGTGGAGTTGGGGATGGCAGCAAACAGGAAATTAGAAATGCGTGCAACGAAGGTAAAACCGTTATAATGGGTGACTTCAATCTACATATAGATTGGGTGAATCAAATTGGCAGGGGTGCTGAGGAAGAGGATTTCTTCCTGAACAATGGAGCAGGAGGATAATGGCATCCTCAACCTCCATCTATGTTTGGTAAGCAAACTGCAGGGGGTGCAGGTAGGGTTTAACCATGGGTTGCAAGTGAGTGAGCCTCTCCAGGGTGTGAGATCAGCGCCACCGGTCTGTAGTCATTAGAGGAGCTGGAACACGTCCTCTTTGGTACAGGAACCAGACAGGATGTCTTCCACATCACAGGAACCGTCTCCAGGCTCAGGCTGAGGTTGAAGATATGCTGTAGTACCCCGTGGCTAGCGCACGCTTTTAGTACCCTAGGCCTGACACCATTGCAACTTGTGGCTTTGCCTGGGTGGAGTGTGCACAGATCTTTCCTCACCTGCTCAGCCTTGATGGTCAGGTATGACAAATAAATGGCAGAGGAAGTGGACCAGGGGGATTGAAGGGGAATCTGTTGGTGAGCAGGGGGGAGGGTGGGAAAAGGCCCCTGCATCAAATTTGTTAAAAAAACAGATACAGTGCCCTCCATAATGTTTGGGACAAAGACCCATCATTTATTTATTTGCCTCTGTACTCCACAATTTGAGATTTGTAATAGAACAAATCACAAATGGTTAAAGTCCCCATTGTCAGATTTTATTAAAGTGTATACATTTCGGTTTCACCATGTAGAAATTACAACTGTGTTTATACAGAGTCCCCCATTTCAGGGCTCCATAATGTTTGGGACACATGGCCCAAACATTGTGTTTGGAATTGCTCAGGTGTGTTTATTTGCCTCCTTAATGTAGGTATAAGAGAGCTCTCAGTCCCTCGTCTTTACTCCAGTCTTTCCATCACCTTTGGGAACTTTTATAGCTGTTTATCACATGAGGACCAAAGTTGTGCCAATTAAAGTCAAATAAGCCATTATGAGACTGAGAAACAAGAATAAAACTGTTAAAGACATCAGCCAAACCTTAGGCTTACCAAAATGAACTGTTTGAAACATCATTAAAAAGAAAGAGAGTTCTGGTGAGCTTATTAATCGCAAATGGGACCGGCAGGCCAAGAAATTCAATGAACTTTATTTATCCGTTAGGAACTTTGGACCTTCACAGCTGATGACAGAATAATTCTCTCTGTAATAAAGAAAAATCCCCAAACACCTGTCTGACAGATCAGAAACACTCTTCAGGAGTCAGGTGTGGATTTGTCAATGATCACTGTCTGCAGAAGACTCCATGACCAGAAATGCAGAGGATACATTGCAAACAACTGGTTAGCCGCAAAAATAGGATGGCCAGGTTAGAGTTTGCCAAGAAGTACTTAAAAGAGTAACCACAGTTCTGGAAACAGGTATTGTGGACAGATGAGATGAAGATTAACTTATATCAGAGTGATGGCAAGAGCAAAGTATGGAGCAGAGAAGGAACTGCCCAAGATCCAAAGCATACCACCTCATCTGTGAAACACAGTGGTGGGGTGTTATGGCCTGGGCATGTACGGCTGCTGAAGGTACTGGCTCACTTATCTTCATTGATGATACAACTGCTGATGGTAGTAGCATAATGAATTCTGAAATATATAGACACATCCTATCTGCTCAATTTCAAATACCTCAAAACTCATTGGCCGGCGGTTCATTCTACAGCAAGACAATGATCCCAAGCATACTGCTAAAGCAACAAAGGAGTTTTTCAAAGCTTAAAAATTGTAAATTCTTGAGTGGCCCAGTTAATCACACGATCTGAACCCAATTGAGCATGCCTTGTATACGCTGAAGAGAAAACTGAAGGGGACTAGCCCCCAAAACAAGCTTAAGCTAAAGATGGCTGCGATTCAGGCCTGGCAGAGCATCTCCAGAGAAGACACCCAGCAACTGGTGATGTCCATGAATCGCAGACTTCAAGCAGTCATTGCATGCAAAGGATATGCAACAAAATACTAAACATGACTACTTTCATTTACATCACGTTGCTGTGTCCCAAACATTATGGTGCCCTAAAATGGGGAAACTATGTATAAACACTGCTGTAATTTCTACATGGTGAAACCTTTAGTAAAATCTGACAATGTGTACTTTAACCACATGTGATCTTTTCCATTATAAATCTCAAATTGTGGAGTACAAAGGCAAATAAATAAATGATGGGTCTTTGTCCTAAACATTATGGAGGGCACTATGTATGCATTTGGATAGATAAAGGTGATTAGATATGGTCAGCGTGGCTTTGTATCTGGGAGATTGTGTCTGATGAATCTGAAAGAGGTTTTTGGAGAAGTAACCAAAATAGGTTGATGACGGAAATGCCACAGACATTGTCTACATGGACTTCGACAAGGCATTTGATAAGTTTAGTTTAGTTTAGTTTAGTTTATCGTCACTACAGTGAAAAGCTTCTGTTGCGTGGTAACTGGTCAGAGGAATGACAATACACGATTACTTTCGAGTCATTCACAGTGTACAGATACATGATAAGGGAATAACTTTTAGTGCAAGGTAAAGCCAGTAAAGTCCTATCAAAGATAGTCCAAGGGTCTCCAATGAGGTAGATAGTTGTTCAGCACTGCTCTCTAGTTGTGGTAGGATGGTTCAGTTGCCCGATAACAGCTGGGAAGAAACTGTCCCTAAATCTTGAGGTGTGCGTTTTCACAATTCTGTATCTTTTGCCAATGGGAGAGGGGAGAAGAGGGAGTGGTCTGTGTGCGACTCATCCTTGATTATGCTATTGGCCTTGCCGAGGCAGCATGAGGTGTAATGGCTCATGTGGTTAGCCGATGTGTCAATGGAAGGGAGATTGGTTTGGGTGATGGTCTGGCCAGCGTCCACAATTTGCTGCAATTTCTTGCAGTCTTGGATGGAGCTGTTATGCATCCTGATAAGATGCTTTTTATGGTGTATGGAAGGCATTTAAAGACTTTTATGGCAGGCCAATTGAATAACTACTTGGTTCTGTCTTCACTAAGGAAGACATAAATAATTTGCCGGAAATAGCAGGGGATCGCGGATCAAATGAGATGGAGGAAATGAGTGAAATCCAGGTTAGCTGGAAAGTGGTGTTAGGTAAATTGAATAGATTAAAGGCCGATAAATCCCCAGGGCCACATAGGCTGCATCCCAGGGTACTTAAGGAAGTAGCCCCAGAAATAGCAGAAGTCTTAGTGATAATTTTTCAAAACTCTTTAGATTCTGGAGTAGTTCCTGAGGATTGGAGGGTAGCTAATGTAACCCCACTTTTTAAAAAGGGAGGGAGAGGGAAAACGGAGAATTACAGACCAGTTAGTCTAACATCGGTAGTGGGGAAACTGCTAGAGTCAATTATTAAAGATGGAATAGCAGCGCATTTGGAAAGTGGTGAAATCAATTGACAAAGTCAGCATGGATTTACGAAGGGTAAATCATGTCTGACGAATCTTATTGAATTTTTTGAGGATGTAACTAGTAGAGTGGATAAGGGAGAAGCAGTGGATGTGTTATATCTGGACTTTCAGAAGGCTTTCGACAAGGTCCCACACAAGAGATTGGTATACATACTTAAAGCACATGGTATTGGTGGTTCAGTATTGATGTGGATAGAGAACTGGCTGGCAGACAGGAAGCAAAGAGTAGGAGTGAACGGGTCCTTTTCAGGATGGCAGACAGTGACTAGTGGGGTGCTGCAAGGCTCAGTGCTGGGACCCCAGCTATTTACAATATACATTAATGATTCGGACGAGGGATTTAAATGTAACATCTCGAAGTTTGCGGATGACACGAAGCTGGGGGGCTGTGTTAGCTGTGAGGAGGATGCTAGGAGGCTGCAGGATGACTTGGATAGACTGGGTGAGTGGGCAAATGCATGGCAGATGCAGTATAATGTGGATAAATGTGAGGTTATCCACTTTGGTGGCAAAAACAGGAAGGTAGACTATTATTTGAATGGTGACCGAATGGTGAAAGTAGGCATGCAGGTGCAGCAGACTGTGAAGAAAGCAAATGGTACGTTGGCATTCATAGCAAAATGATTTGAGTACAAGAGCAGGGAGGTTCTACTGCAGTTGTACAGGGTCTTGGTGAGGCCACACCTGGAGTATTGCATACAGTTTTGGTCTCCTAATCTGAGGAAAGACATTCTTGCCATAGAGGGAGTACAGAGAAGGTTCACCATACTGATTCCTGGGATGGCACGACTTCCATATGAAGAAAGACTGGATAGACTCGGCTTGTACTCGCTGGAATTTAGAAGATTGAGGGGTGATCTCAATCTTACAAAATTACAAAAATTTAAAAAACTTACAAAATTCTTAAGGGGTTGGACAGGCTAGATGGAGGAAGATTGTTCCCGATGTTGGGGAAGTCCAGGACAAGGGGTCACAGTTTAAGGATAAGGGGGAAATATTTTAGGACCGAGATGAGAAAATCGTTTTTCACACAGAGAGTGGTGAATCTGTGGAATTCTCTGCCACAGAAGGTAGTTGAGGCCAGTTCGTTGGCCATATTTAAGAGGGAGTTGGATGTGGCCCTTGTGGCTGAAGGAATCAGGGGGTATGGAGAGAAGGCAGGTACAGGATACTGAGTTGGATGATCAGCCATGATCATATTGAATGGCGGTGCAGGCTCGAAGGGCCGAATGGCCTGCTCCTGCACCTAATTTCTATGTTTCTATGGTGTATCTGCAGAGGATGGTGAGGGTTGTTGGGGACATGTTGAACTTCCTAATCCTTCTGAGGAAGTAGAGGCGTTGATGTGATTTCTTGTTTGTTGCTTCCATATGGGAGGTCCAGGGGAAGTTGTTGGTGATATTGACTCCTAGGAATTTTATATTTTCAACCATATCTACTTTGGCTCTGTCAATGCAAACTGTGGTATGTGTATCACTTAGCTTCCTGAAGGTGATCACTAACTCCTTGTCTTGCTGACATTGAGAGGAAGGTAGTTGGCTCGACACGACACAAAGTTCTCAATCTCCTTCCTGCATTCCGACTCATCATTATTTGATATCCAGCCCACAATGGTGGTATCATCTGCGTATATGTAAATTGAGTTAGATTTGTACAAGGCAGCTCATTCGTTGGTGTACAAGGAGTAAAGAACGGGGCCGAAACACATTCTTGTGGAACACCAGTGTTGAGTATTATCATAGCGGATGATTGTCCCCTAGCCTCACTGATTGGAGTCTGTTGGTCAGGAAGTCAAGGATCCAGATGCACAGATGAGTGCTGACTCCAAGTGAGTTTGGTTATGAGCTTGGATGCTATAATGGTGTTAAAGACAGAGCAGTGCTCTCCTATGAGTCCGACGTAGGTGTCTCTCTTATTCAGGTGGTCCAGGGATGAGTGTCGGGCCACTGTTTTGCATATGTTCTGCATCAGAAGATAATGTTCTGCATGGTAGGCTGCTCTGAAATTGCATAGGATCCAGGGAGAGCTAGCCAAATGGAAAAATAATTGGCTTTATGGAAGGGAGCGGAGGGTGATGGTGGAAGGTTGCTTTTCCGACTGGAGACATGTGACTAGGGTGTGCCTCAGGGATTAGTGCTGGGACCATTGCTGTCTGAGGTTTATATCAATGATTTGTATGAGAATGTAAAGGCAGATGATGCTAAAATGGGTGGTATCCTAGATAGCGAAGATGGTTATCAAAAATTACAGCAGGATCTTGATCAGATGGACAGTCTCGCTCAACTTGACTGGAGCAGGTTATTAGAGGGGAAAGGAACATCGGCCAAGTGGAATGTTCTTAAAAGTTCACTGAATAAAGCTCAGGATATGTACGTCCCCATTAGAGAGAAGGGCAAAGCAGGTAAATGCTTGACTGACGAGGGAAATTGAGATGTTAATCAAAAACAAGAAGGATGCATGGGACAGTTATAGGCAGCTGGAATCAAGTGCATCCATGGATGAGTTTCAGGAATTAAGGAGCAAACTAAAAAAAGGAAATCAGAAGGGCAAAAAGGGGCCAGGAGATAGCTCTGGCGGGTAGCATAAAAGACAATCCCAAAAGATTTTATACATAACCATATAACCATATAACAATTACAGCACGGAAACAGGCCCTCTCGGCCCTTCCAGTCCGTGCCGACCATTTGTTTTCCCCTAGTCCCATCTACCTGCACTCAGACCATACCCCTCCATTCCCTTCACGTCCATATACCTATCCACTTTACTCTTAAATGTTAAAATCGATCCTGCCTCCACCACTTCTGCTGAAAGCTGATTCCACACAGCCACCACCCTCTGAGTAAAGAAGTTCCCCCTCACGTTACCCCGAAACCTCTGTCCCTTAATTCTCATGTCATGCCCTCTTGTTTGAATCTTCCCTACCCTCAATAGGAAAAACGTATCCACGTCAACTCTGTCTATCCCTTTCATCATTTTAAAGACCTCAATCAAGTCCCCCCTTAACCTTCTGCGCTCCAAAGAATAAAGACCTAACTTGTTCAACCTTTCTCTGTAACATAGCTGCTGGAACCCTGGCAACATTCTAGTAAATCTCCTCTGTACTCTCTCTATTTTGTTGACATCCTTCCTATAACTAGGTGACCAAAATTGTACACCATACTCCAGAATTGGTCTTACCAATGCCTTGTACAATTTTAACATTACTTCCCTACTCCTATATTCAATGCTCTGATTTATAAAGGCCAGCACACCAAAGGCTTTCTTTACCACCCTATCTACATGCGATTCCACCTTCAGGGAACTATGCACAGTTATTCCTAGATCCCTCTGTTCCACAGCATTCCTCAATTCCCTACCATTTACCATGTACGTCCTATTTTGATTTGTCCTGCCAAGATGTAGCACTTCACACTTATCAGCATTAAACTCCATCTGCTATCTTTCAGCCCACTTTTCCAAATGGCCCAAATCTCTCTGTAGATTTTGAAAATCTACTTCATTATCCACAACACCACCTATCTTAGTATCATCTGCATACTTACTTATCCAATTTTCCACCCCATCATCCAGATCATTGATGTACATGACAAACAACAGTGGACCCAACACAGATCCCTGAGGCACCCCACTGGCCACCGGCTTCCAACCTGACAAACAGCCATCCACCATTACTCTCTGACATCTCCCATTCAGCCACTGTTGAATCCATCTTGCTACTCCGCCATTAACACCCAAAGATTGAACCTTCTTAACCAACCTTCCATGGGGAACCTTGTCAAAGGCCATACTAAAATCCATATAGACAACATCCACTGCTTTACCCTCATCAATGGCAAATGTTATACCTCTTTTCAAGAAGGGCTGCAGGGAAAATGCTGGGAACTACAGGCATAACATCTGTAGTTGGTAAATTACTGGAGAGTATTCTGAGGGATAGGATATATAGGCGTTTGGATGGGCAAAAGGCTGATTAGGGACTGATTAGCATGGTTTTGTATGTGGGAGGTCGTAGCTCACAAATCTGATAAAAGTTTTTTGAAAACGTGACCAAAAAGGTTGTTGAGGGAAGAGCTGTAAATGTTGTGCACATGGATTTCAGTCAGGCGTCGAACAATGTTAGCAAATTGGCTCCATGGAAGGAAGCAGAGGGTGATGGTGGAAGGTTGCTTCTCAGACTGGAGGCCCGTGACTAGTGGTGTGCCTCACGGTTCGGTCCGTTACTGTTTGTCATCTGCATCAACGATTTAGATGAGAACATACAGGGCAAGATTAGCAAGTTTGCTAATGATACAAAAGTTAGTGTTTTTGCAGATAGTGAAGATGGTTGTGAATGATTCCAGCAAGACCTGGATCGATTGGTCATGTGGGCAGAGGAATGGTTGATGGAGTTTAATACATAGAAGTGTAAGGTGTTGCATTTTGGGACATCGAACAAGGGCAGGTCCTACACAGTAAATGGTAGGCCTCTGGGTAGTGTTCTAGAGCAGAGGGATTTAGGAGTGCAAGTGCATGGTTCCTTGAAGGTCGAGTTGCAGGTAGATAAGGTGGTCAAAAAGGCTTTTGGCACATTGGCCTTCATCAGTCTTGAGTATTGCGCATAGAAGTTGGGAGGTCATGTTGCAGTTGTATAAGACGTTGGTGAGACCGCATTTAGAATATTGTGTTCAGTTCTGGGCACCATGTTATAGGAAAGATATTGTCAAGCTTGAAAGGGTTCGGAGAAGATTTACGAGGATGTTGCCAGGACTAGAGGGTGTGAGCTATAGAGTGAGGTTGAGTAGGCTGAGTCTCTATTCCATGGAGCGCAGGAGGATGAGGGGAGATCTTATAGAGTTATACAAAATCATGAGAGGAATAGATCCGGTAGATGCAGAGTCTTTTGACCAGAGTAGGGGAATCGAGGACCAGAGTACATAGGTTCAAGGTGAAGGGGAAAAGATTTAATAGGAATCCGAGGGTAACTTTTTCATACAAAGCCTGGTGGTGTATGGAACAAGCTGCCAGAGGAAGTAGTTCAGCTGGGACTATCCTACCATTTAAGAAACAGACAGGTCCATGGATAGGACAGGTTTGGTGGGATATGGGCCAAGCACAGGCAAGTGGGACTAGTGTAGCTGGGACATGTTGGCTGGTATGGACAACTTGGACCGAAGAGCCTGTTTCCACACTGTATCAATCTATAACTGTAAGTGTGCTGAAGAATTGTTAATGGAGTTTAATGCAGATAAGTGCAAGATGTTGCATTTTAGGAAGTCAAATCAGGACAGGACATTCGCAGTGATAGCAGGGCCCAAGGGAGTGTTGTAGAGCAGAGGGATATCGGAGTGCATGGACATCGCTCACTGCAAGTGGTGTCAGAGATAGATAGGCTGGTCAAGAAGGCTTTAGCTTCATCAGGAACAAACAAACAATTCTATACCACAAGTTGTTAATCAGTATTTTGACATTGCTCACTAGCCTCTTCCAAGACTTGTTCATATCACCTGTTGGAGGGCCAAGGTAAACGCATCATCACGACACTCACACTAGCAGTAATGCACAAATAGACATATCGTAATATGGACACCTGATGAGGTATTGTGGACTAGACTAAATTTTGTTTCAGTGGTCTCAGAAAGGACTGGCCATCTAGTGCAGCACCTCTCAGAAGGGAAAGTGAAAGAGTCAAAAGTCCAATGTAGAAGAAATTGTTCTTTGGTCTGGATTTCAAGCTGCTGTATCTTCTCCCAGAAAGAGAGAAAGGGAAAGACCAGGAATCTTTAGACATACTTCCAGCCTTCCTGATGCTTCACACCATGAAGATGGACTGGATAGAAGGAAGTGATGAGCCTATGATGGACTAGGCTGTGTTCACCATTCTCTGCAGGTTCAAGTAGAGAAGAGCAAAGCAGTTGTCATACCAGCCTGAGACACATCCAGTCAGAATACTTTCTCCAGTGCATCTGCAAAAGTTTGAGAGAATCCTTGTGGACATGCTGAATCATTCAGATGCCCGAGAAAGTAAATACAAAAATGTGCTTTCTTGATCACCACATGGATGAGAAGAGACCAGATTACGTGCTGGTGTTATGGTTGGCTAGGAACTGGAAGCTCTCAACCATCTCCTAAGCAGCTGATCCTACGAAGACATGTTGTGTTCACCCGAAGATAGACACAAAAAGCTGCAGTAACTCATCTCTGGAGAGAAGGAATGGTGAGGTTTCGAGTCGACAACCTTCTTCGGCCATTTGCTTTCTGAGATCAACTACCAATTTTGCTGACGTTAAGGCCCAGGTTGTTGCCCTGATACCATGACAAACAGTTTCCATTCCCTTTCCTGTGTTTCTTTTTATTGTTGTTGTTGGTACTACTGACATCAGTAGTAAAATGGACCAACTTCGAAATCGAGTTAGCATTGTACTCCTCCGCACAGTGAGAAAAAACTTTTTCACTCAGAGAGTTGCGAATTTGTGGAATTCCCTGCCACAGAGGGCAGTGGAGGCCAAGTCACTGGATGGATTTAAGAGAGAGTTAGATAGAGCTCTAGGGTCTAGTGGAATCAAGGGATATGGGGAGAAGGCAGGCACGGGTTATTGATTGGGGACGATCAGCCATGATCACAATGAATGGCGGTGATGGCTCGAAGGGCCGAATGGCCTCCTCCTGCACCTATTTTCTATGTTTCTATGTCATAAGTGTACAGGGAGTAGAGCAAGAGAATGAGCACACACCCCGAGGGGTGCCTGTGTTGAGGGTTAGGGTGAAGGAAATGTTAGGACCAATTCTAACTGAATGCGGTCTGCGGTCAAGAAGTCCACAAGCCAGTTGTTGACGGAGTTCCCAAGGTCAAGGTCCGGACATATAGTGATGGGCTTATTGGGAATTGAAGGCTGAGCCTTCACTATTCCTACATAAATCCTGTTTTATTTTACTTTATCAGTTCCTGATCTTTTATTTCCACTACTGAAAGCCCTTCGATTCCTGTGCCCATCATCTGGATATGTGGTACAGTCGGAAATGTTGCAGAATTTGCATCATTCCTGAGTGTGTAATTCTAAATTTGAAATTGTCATAAATTAATCAGAAAATAATTTCACTTACAGAAACAAATTAAAATTGTCATGCAATCTCTTACCGAGTCTTAGTTTAACTTTTGCCAACAAGATAATATGTGGAAAATAAATATTTTTCATTGGTTGTGCTGGACAGGAATACATATCTCCTTTAGCTTCATGCTTTAAAGTTTCTCCCAGTAAAACAAGCTGCACAAAAAAAAGACAAACATACCAGGTTATTATATCTCACAACAATATCTCAATATACTTATTTTCCAAAAAGGAAGAGTACTTACATTTACATAGAATAGAATAGAATGCCATTTATTGTCATTTAAACATACACGGTTCAAACAAAATTACGTTCCTGCAGTCATAACAGCAAAAAAACAAAACACACAATTAACACAATTCCACACAAACATCCATCACAGTGAATCTCCAAACACCTCCTCACTGTGATGCAAGGCAAAAGTCTTATCTCTTCCCTGTTCTCTGTTCTTTATTCTTCTTCTCCCGCAGTCAAGCACTCAAACTGCTGCATCGAGCTGATCGAGGCTTTTGATGTTAGAGCCCCCGGCGGGTGATGTAAGTCCCGCGGCCGTTTAAGCCGCGCAGGGCGATGTAAGGCCCTACTCCGGGTCGATTTAAATCCCTTGATTCGGACGGGAGAAGTTGCCATTGCGGGAGCTCTGAAAAGTGGTCTCCCACAAGGGACCCGCGAGCTCCCGATGTTACCTTCCACAGGGCCTGCAGCCGGAGCCTCCGAAGCTCTGAAGTTGGATCGCAGCTGCGCGGCACCACAGCGCTCCACGCTACGGAGAGTCCGCAGGCTCTGTGACTGGAGCCCCAGGTCGATTCCGGTTGGAGGCCGCCGGCTCCACGATGTTAGGCCCCAACGACAACGGAGACTCGACAGGGAAAAGGTCGAGTCCCCGTGCAGGGAAGAGATTAAAAAGTTTCCCCCAACCCCCACCGCCGCCCCCCCACATATACACAGTTAAAAATAAAATAAAACTAAAACCAAAAACATACACCTAACAGGACAAAAAGAAAGAAAAGACAGATGGACTGCAGTCGAGCCGCTGCCACAAGGCGGTGCCAGGGAAGATAGTCCTACAGACACATTAGAGTATATTGCATTGTTTGACAGCACAAAATAGCTATTGCAGCAAACTAGTTTATACTAGTGGTATATTTCACACAAGAGCTCTCTCACCCTGCTCCATCTAATACTGTTAACATAAACTGAAGAAGAGACTTGACCCGAAACATCACCTATGCCTTTTCTCCAGAAATGCTGTCTGACCTGATGAGTTACTCTAGCTTTTTGTGTCTATCTTCAGGTTTATAGCAGCAACTGCAATTCCTTCCTAAACATAACCTTTCTCTTCTTACTTCCATATTTTCAGTGCGGCTATATATGTTGCCCTTCCATGTGAAAGTAAGATGCATATTTATTGCCAACTAAATATAGTTAATCAGAATCCAACACTGGATTCTGTAGTGGGTATCCTATATTTATAGAAGTATATATGATTATGAGAGGTACAGATCGTTAGACAGTCAGAACCTTCTTCCCAGGGAGGAAATGTCAAAGACAGGAGGGCATACTTGAGAGATGAGAGGGGCAATGTTTAAAGGAGATGTCTCACACAAAGCGTGATGGTTCACACAAAGGGTGGTGGGTGTAAGGAACAAGTTGCCAGAGGATGGAGTTGAGGCAGGGACTATCCCAAAATTTAAGAAGCAGTTAGACAGGTACATGGATAGGACAGGTTTGGGGGGATATGGACCAAATGCAGGCAAGTGGGACAATTGCAGCTGGGACATGTTGGCCGGTATTGGCAAATTAGACCAACGGGCCTGTTTCCACACTGTATCATTCTATGACTCTATGTGCAGGCCATTTTATTTACACAGGCAGTTAAGTATGCCTGGAAGATGCCAGGAGTGGTGGTAGAGGCAGAAATGACAGTGACTTTTTGATAGGTACATTAATTTCTTGGGAAAGAAGGTATATAAATCACATGCAGACAGAGATTAGTTTAACTTGGGCTTGTATGGCATGGACATTGTGGGCTACAGAGGCTGTTTCATTGCTGTACTGCTCTATGTTCAATTTATGCCCATGCCTCACAATGGAGGTGTGTTTTCCATGACCACCCTATCAGCATCTTCTCCATAGATGCTGCCTCTCACGCTGAGTTTCTCCAGCATCTTTGTCCACCTTCGATTTTTCTAGCATCTGTTCTTTCTTAAACACTATCAAGTAGCTTCATTGCTTAAAATATCTTATTACACCTCACTGCCTTCTCTTTTGTAGAGAATTGAGTTGCAGCTTGTTCAATCCTTTACCCTTGCACCGTTCTATAAATGTATTTTGTATCATCTAATGGTTTTCTAATCATTTGCTAATGCAGAGATCAATATTGCACACAGTATACAATGATGAGTATGCTACATATGCATTGTTAAACTTGGTTGTACTGTAAACCAACTCTTCTGTTTAGTTTAGTTTAGAGATACAGCGTGGAAACTGGCCCAGCGATCCCCGCTCATTAACGCTATCTAAACACACTAGAGACAATTTACAATTTTATCAAACCCAATTAACCTACAAATCTGTAAGTCTTTGGAGTGTGGGAGGAAACCGGAGATCCCAGAGAAAACCCACGCAGGTCACAGAAAGAATGTACAAACTCCATTGAGACAAGCACCTGTAGCCAGGATTGAACCCAGGTCTCTGGTGCCATAAGGCAGCAACTTTACTGTTGCGCCCAATCTGCCCACATTTTAAAAATGTTTGGTCTTTGGAACAATGGATACAGTAGATGAGGTTGGAGGAGGTGCATGTGAACCTCTGCCTCACCTGGAAAGACATTTGGGGTCCTTGGATGGAGTCGAGGGGGGAGGTAAAGGGACAGGTGATACATCTCTTGCAGTTGCAGGGGACGGGTGGTTTGGATGGCAAGGGATGAGTGAACCAAGGAGTTGTGGAGGGAGCGGTCTCTGTGGAAAGGTGTGGGGTTGGGAAATGTGAAAGGTGGTGTGATCACATTTAAGGTGACGGAAATATTGGAGGATGACGTGTTGGATGTGACGGCTGGTGGGGTGAAAGGTCCAGGGAAACTCTCTACTTGTTCCATCTGGGGGAATGGAGAACGAGAGCACAACTATGACACAGAGAAAATGTGTGTGAGTGATTCTTCGAGGACAGCAGGGGGGACAACATGTGTAGTAAAACACAAAGATATCTTGGATGTCCAAAAATGGAAAGCTTCATGGGAGCAGATACGTCGGAGACGGATATATTGAGAGCAGGGGATAGTGTCTTTGCAAGAGGCAAGGAAGTGTGGTCCAGATAACTGTAGGAGTCAGTAGGTTTGTAATATGTTGGACAACTGAATTTGACAGAGAAATGAAACTTGAAAACATATTGCAAAACAGACATTTCCCTATGAAATGAAAAAGTTAATTAAATTACTGTTGAGACCTTCAGATTACTTTACCTATTTAGGTTAGTAACTGTGAGATCTGAAAAATATGCAGGAAATACAGTAAACCTTCATTTTATTGGACCGCTATTGGACAACGGATTTTGGTTATTGCGGACCGATGTTTCCACTTTGGCAATTCGGGAATTTCTGGTTGTCGTCGGGTAATTTTAGGAAAATTAAATAATTTCGGGAAATATCCGTATCCAGCCAGCGAAGGGGTGTAAACGTAATACATACAGCATTGCCGGTTTGGCGCTCAAAGGTTTAAACAGAGCGCTGGCAGTTTGAACGCATTGGAATTTAAACAAAGAGCTGCGGGCTGCAGCACTATGGGTTCTAAATATAGCACTACCGGCTGCAGTGCTATGTCTTTAAACATAGCGATATCGGCATTAAACATAACGCTTTGGGTCACAGACGTTTCGGGAAAATTCTCTATAACAATGAATTTTTGGAATTTTCTTTCTCAGTGGAAGTTGGGCCTTTGATTATTTTTTAGGCAGTGGTAGAATTCTGGATAAGGTGAAAAGTTATATGGTAAATGGTAGGGAATTGAGGAATGCTGTGGAACAGAGGGATCTAGGAATAACTGTGCATAGTTCCCTGAAGGTGGAATCGCATGTAGATAGGGTGGTAAAGAAAGCCTTTGGTGTGCTGGCCTTTATAAATCAGAGCATTGAATATAGGAGTAGGGAAGTAATGTTAAAATTGTACAAGGCATTGGTAAGACCAATTCTGGAGTATGGTGTACAATTTTGGTCGCCTAGTTATAGGAAGGATGTCAACAAAATAGAGAGAGTACAGAGGAGATTTGCTAGAATGTTGCCAGGGTTCCAGCAACTATGTTACAGAGAAAGGTTGAACAAGTTAGGTATTTATTCTTTGGAGCGCAGAAGGTTAAGGGGGGACTTGATTGAGGTCTTTAAAATGATGAAAGGGATAGACAGAGTTGATGTGGATACGTTTTTCCCATTGAGGGTAGGGAAGATTCAAACAAGAGGGCATGACATGAGAATTAAGGGACAGAGGTTTCGGGGTAACGTGAGGGGGAACTTCTTTACTCAGGGTGGCTGTGTGGAATCAGCTTCCAGCAGAAGTGGTGTAGGCAGGATCGTTTTTAACATTTAAGAGTAAAGTGGATAGGTATATGGACGTGAAGGGAATGGAGGGGTATGGTCTGAGTGCAGGTAGATGGGACTAGGGGAAAACAAATGGTCGGCACGGACTGGAAGGGCCGAGAGGGCCTGTTTCCGTGCTGTAATTGTTATATGGTTATATGGTTATAAGTACATCCTCTGTTGGGCCTTTTTGACTGTGGAGTCGATGGTGGCCCCCCATTTAAGGTCCCTGGAGATGATGGTTCCAGGGAACGTAAATGACTCCACAGATGTGACTGTGGTGTTGTTGATGGTGAGTGGGGGGAAGGGGAGGGGGAGCTCTCCTAAAGTCTACAATCAATTGCACTGTCTTAAGAGCATTGAGCTTCAGGTTGTTGCGATGCCACCCTTATAACAAGGATTCAATGTAGTCAACTTGCATCAGATGAGGTAGAAGCTGTTAACAGTCTTAAACATGGTCACACACTTCCATGTTTAAAATGACACATATGGGCCTTGCAATTTATGGTGGGTTGGAGAGAATGCAACCATTTTAATTCTAATGAGATAATTGGGGTCACTATCTAAATTGCTGAAACCAGTCCTGTTCTTAGGGCATGTGATTCCTGCAATTTGGTTTGTAAATGAAAATATTGGGATTGTCCATTAGCGGTTTGAAATGTATGGAATTGCAAATGGATTTCACCATAATTCCATGGGGAATTTTGTGGAATGTCCAATACATGTCCAATGGAATATCATGTGGTGCTGCATATGTCTTACAGCGAATGCAGCGCCGAAGACCTGGGTTCGAACCCGACTACGGGTGCTTTGAGTATGCAGTTTGTACGTTTCCCCGTGACATGCGTGGGTATTCTCCAAGATCTATGGTTTCCTCCCACACTCCAAAGACGTACAGGTTTGTAGGTTGATTGGCTAGGTAAATGTAAAAATTTTCCCTAGTGTGTGTAGGATAGTGTCAAAGTGCGGGGATCAATGTATCTCTAAACTAAACTTAAAATATGTACACATGAAATATGAATATTTTCACTGAAATGTGTATGGTCTGCATGATCCACACTTACAGATTTGTGGAGGTATAAACAATGCATTTATTTTAATATTCATACAAGTCATGGAACCTTCCCAACTATTCTCCGAAACCTGCTCCTACATGGATCATCTAGTCAGCCACTCTTCCCACTTTAGTCGCCTATTGCTGATGTTTGGAATTCATTGTGTGGTTAATGACCATACCAATGTGCAACAGAATTGTGACTGTGTTTCAGCACACTAGAGACCACATCTGCTGTACATTCTATACATAGAAACATAGGAAATAGGTGCAGGAGTAGGCCATTCGGCCCTTCGAGCCTACTCCGCCATTCAATATGATCATGGCTGATCATCCAACTCAGTATCCTGTACCTGCCTTCTCTCCATACCCCGTGATCCCTATAGCCACAAGGGCCACATCTAACTCCCTCTTAAATATAGCCAATGAACTGGCCTCAACTACCTTCTGTGGCAGAGAATTCCACAGACTCTCATCTCATCTTCTCATCTCGGTCCTAAAAGACTTCCCCCTTATCCTTAAACTGTGACCCCTTGTTCTGGAGTTCCCCAACATTGGGAACAATCTTCCTGCATCTAGCCTGTCCAAACCCTTAAGAATTTTGTAAGTTCTATAAGATCCCCCCTCAATCTTCTAAATTCTAGCGAGTACAAGCCGAGTCTATCCAGCCTTTCTTCATATGAAAGTCCTGCCATCCCAGGAATCAGTCTTGTGAACCTTCTCTGTACTCCCTCTATGGCAAAAATGTCTTTTCTCAGATTAGGAAACCAAATCAGTACACAATACTCCAGGTGTGGTCTCACCAAGGCCCCGTACAGTAGAACCTCCCTGCTCCTATACTTAAATACTTTTGCTATGAATGCTAACATACCATTCGCTTTCTTCACTGCCTGCTGCACCTGCATGCCTACTATCAATGACTGGTGTACCATGACACCCAGGTCTCGTTGCATTTCCCCTTTTCCTAATCGGCCACCATTCAGATAATAGTCTACTTTCCTGTTCTTGCCATCAAAGTGGATAACCTCGCATTTATCCACATTATTCTGCATTTGCCCACTCACCTAACCTATCCAAGTCACCTTGCAGCCTCCTAGCATCCTCCTCACAGCTAACACTGCCCCCCAGCTTCGTGTCATTGCAAACTTGGAGATGTTGCATTCAATTCCCTCATCCAAATCATTAATATATTGTAAATAGCTGGGGTCCCAGCACTGAGCCTTACGGTACCTCACTAGTCACTGCCTGCCATTCTGAAAAGGACCCGTTTACTCCTGCTCTTTGCATTCTGTCTGCCAGCCAGTTCTCTCTCCACATCAAAACTGAACCCCCAATACCGTGTGCTTTAAGTTTGCATACTAATCTCTTATGTGGGACCTTGTCGAAAGCCTTCTGAAAGTCCAGATATAACACATCCACTAGTTATCCACTCTACTAGTTACATCCTTGAAAAATTCCATAAGATTCATCAGACATGATTTACCTTTCGTAAATCCATGCTGACTTTGTCCAATGATATCACCACTTTCCAAATGTGCTGCTATCCCATCTTTAATAACTGACTCAGTTATACGGGCTGTAGCTCCTCCGTCGACTCTATTCAAAGACCCCGACAGTCCTTTCAGGTGAGGCAGAGGTTCACTTACACCTCCTCCAACCTCATCTATTGTATCCACTGTTCCATGTATGGACTCTTATATATCGATGAGACCAAGCGCAGGCTCGGCGATTGTTTCACTGAACACCTCCGCTCAGTCTGCCTAGACCTATGTGATCTCCCGGCTGCTAAACACTTCAACTCTCTCTCCCATTCCCATACTAACCTTTTTGTCCTGGGCCTCTTCCACTGTCAGAGAGAGGCCCAATGTAAATTAGAGGAAAAACACCTCATATTTTGCTTGGGTACACAAAAAGCTGGAGAAACTCAGCGGGTGCAGCAGCATCTAAGGAGCGAAGGAGATAGGCGACGTTTCGGGTCGAGACCCTTCTTCAGACTGGTCAGGGATCAGGGAAACGAGAGATGGGCAGCTTACAACCCAACGGTATTAATATTGACTTCTCTAACTTCGTAACCCTTACATCCCCTCTCTCTCTATCTCTCCCCCATGCACGTTCTCTGACTAGTTTTACTGTCCTCCTGATTAAATTTTACTGATTGTATGCCTCGTTTTCACCTTCCCTCAGCTAACATTCTACAATTTTCTTGAACTTCGCCCCCTTTGATCACTCATTTTCACACCTTCCACATCTCTCTGTCTCCTTCTCCCTTGACTTTCAGTCTGAAGAAGGGTCTCGACCAGAAGCATCACCCATTCCTTCTATCCAGTGATGCTGTCTGTCCCGTTGAGTTACTCCAGCATTGTGGGTCCAGCATCTGCTGTTCCTTCCTACACATTTTGTCTGCTGAACGTTCATTCTGTGGAATTACTGATAAAAGGATAGCTGTCAAGGAGAGACAGAGAAATATTTTAAATTGTCTACCTGGTCAAGAATTAATTTCTGGGCTGAGAGACAAGTATTCATCTTCTTCCACATGACAGTAGGTTTCACAATGCACATTGATTCCAATGTATTCAAGTCAGTCAACTGAAGGATAGTCTGAGCAAGAACCAGGTGCGCATTGGGTGAATTAAAGGGTCTTGAATTTAGTAGATCCACTATATTCTATTTAGAAATAAAAGACACAAAACAAAGTTACTTCCAAAAAGCACTTTCTACACAGGGCCACATGTTGCCAGTTGTTGCCCCTGGTACAGCGAGCAGGTTACTGCAATAGAATTGAATGTACAAACATAAATTTAAGCAGCAATTGACATTCAAACACAATATTAGCACGAGCAGCGCTAACACAGCCAACATCACTTGCTGCAAATTGTGCTTACAATCATTGGAGTGACCATAGCTGAGACTACAGTCAATGTCAGGGCTGAAATAATGGCACCTAACTAATCTTTTCTCATGCCCAATTTTATCCATATGCCACAATTTGTCCTGAGTTACAAACTCCAGATGGTATAAATAAAAGATCCTATAGTGGAGCAAGATAGACCACTCCTGCGAAATGCAATGGGCTGACGTGTAGTACGCAACGGAGAGGAACAAGGGTATTTTTTTCATCCATTTCAGTAACCGGAACCTACCCGACCCGACCCGACTCGCAGTGTAATCAATGTTGCGGGGGGGCGGGGGGGGTGGGGGCAGTTTGTGTGTGTGATATAGGGCTAGATTCATAATTCTGTTAGTTCATAATTCTGTTAATACTTGTTAAAGAATAAAATTTGACTCTGGTAATTTTCTTTTTTAAATCATTTATTTTTAATGGCTCATAAGCTGTGTTTGAGTTGATTTTATAGTAACCGGAACCTACCCGACTCGCAGTGTAATCAACGTTGCGGGGGAACAGTTTGTGTGTGTGACATAGGGTTAGATTCATAATTCTGTTAATTCTTGTTAAAGAATAAAATGTTTATAAATTTTGGTTCTGGTAATTTTCTTTTTTAATGTTTTTTAAATCATTTATTTTTAAATGGTTCATATGCTGTGTTTGAGTTGATTTTGTTGAGTTGACACGCACTCTGTAATTCATTCATCTAATCACACTGTTCACAACTGCAATAATTGCAGGGGTTATCTAATTTAAGTATTTCACAAAATTAAATGAACTTTATTTCAGACTAAACAAGGGACAACATTAAATAAAAAAAACATTGTAAACCTCCCCGCTGATCCGGGCCAGACTCCCCACCGGGACAAGGCCTCAGTCCAGTGACTGGGACTCAGACCCGCGTCGGGCCGCTCCACTGGGACTGGGACTCAGACCCGTGTCGGGCCGCTCCGCCTCAACCCCGAAGACGGAGGCGGAAGTAAGATGGCGGAGCAAGATGGCGGAGGCTGGTTGCTGAAATGGGTCCTGTAATTACCCATGAATCTGCTCATGACCGCGTTTTTCGTGGGAGTAGTCCATCTTGCTCCGCTATAGGATCTTTGGTATAAATACCCAACCCTTAGTTCCCCACTTCGTCTTACCACAAATCCAGCCTTGCCTTTCTTATTTTAGTTATCCTAGATAATCTACCTGGTTAAATGCTGGAGGAATCGTGACAAAAGTAATAATATGGCATGCTAGTCTACCATTTCAGATATTGGCTGTGTTCAGTATTTCCAAAGTCACCTATACTCAGGACAGGTCAATGGTCTAGTCTGAAGAAAGGTCATAACCCGAAATGTCAACATCCAACATTAACAACATCCCATTAACAGATGATCTGGCTATTATCTCATTGCTATTTGAGGAATCAATGTTGATGTTTCTGTGCATTTTTCATTGTTATACGTCATTGAGTCTCCATACATTGTGATGTTGGTTCAGAATGTCCTGGAGTCATGAAAGTCGTAAGTCTCTGACCTATCCAAAGAAAACAAAGAATGAAGAAAGCATGTGCTCATCCTACTTCAATTACCGCCATCATCCCAAATGAATAAACCATATAATAACCATATAACCATATAACAATTACAGCACGAAAACAGGCCCTCTCGGCCCTTCCACCGTGCCGACCCTCCCCTGAGTAAAGTCCAAGTTCCCCCTCACGTTACCCCGAAACCTCTGTCCCTTAATTCTCATGTCATGCCCTCTTGTTTGAATCTTCCCTACCCTCAATGGGAAAAACGTATCCACGTCTATCCCTTTCATCATTTTAAAGACCTCAATCAAGTCCCCCCTTAACCTTCTGCGCTCCAAAGAATAAAGACCTAACTTGTTCAACCTTTCTCTGTAACATAGTTGCTGGAACCCTGGCAACATTCTAGTAAATCTCCTCTGTACTCTCTCTATTTTGTTGACATCCTTCCTATAACTAGGCGACCAAAATTGTACACCATACTCCAGAAAAAACATTCAGCTTTAGTTCTAGTTTAGAAGACACACAACGTGGAATCAGTATCTTCGGCCCATGGAGTCCATGCCAACCAACAATCACCCCTACACGAGTCCTATCCAACACACTCGGAGTGATTCATAGAAGTGGATTGAGCAACAGACCTGCATGTCTTTGGAATGTGGGAGGAAACCGGGAGGGAGAAAGTACAAACTCCATACAGACAGCACCCGTGGTCAGGATCGAATCCGGGTCTCTGGCGCTGTAAGGCAGCAACTCTACCGCTCCATCACCGTGCCGCCTCTGAGTTTGTTACTAAATAATTTATGATCTTAACTTAAGTGCATGAAAGATGAAAATCCATGTGTTTAGAAAGTATTTCAAGCTTTAAAGTTAGAACGTTAAAATGTTTTTTCAAGCTTTAAATCTTTCAAGCTCACCTGTAAACGTGTCCTCATGCGATTGTTAATATTTCCCAGCCGGAAATCAAGTAGAACTGCCTGCAGCATGAACTCAGTTTGTGTCTCGACATCACCATAGACCTTTGCTTCTTTTATCCCTTCTTCACAGATCGCAAAGGTATCCAGACTGCCCTCCACATCTTAAGCATTAAAAAGAGTCAGGTTTCCACAAGGTTACAAAATGTTTCTCTAACCTTTATTTCCAATTTATTTCTTCTAAATGTCAGCACCATCAAGGACTCACACCACCCTGGCCATGCTCTCATTTCACTACTACATGGGTAAAGAAAGTATATGAGTCATAAAACTGTAACCTCCAGGTTCAGGAACAGCTTCATCCCAACAACAACCATCAAAGAAGTCATGGTGGCTCAGCCAGTGGCAGACCTACATTTTTGGAGCCCTGAAGCTTGAACTGTTATGGGGGTCCCTTTGCAATCAGCAACAAGGTCTGGGTAACCACTGGTATCTTCTGCAATGGGGTTGTTCCACCACAGATCACCACAAATCTATCTATCCATCTATACATAACTAAAAATCTGATCTTGTTATCTTCCAGTTTGGTGGTCTTTCTATTTTCGCAAAAATGGTTCACGATAGCGCCACGATTTTTTGCCAGTTCATTCACCGTTCACCTATGCTGCGATTGCACCAAGTTTCGTTCCGATCAGTTGAATGTCGTAAAAGTTAGCGAGTTTAAAAATCTTAAAAAACTGCGCGTGCGCAGATCGATCTCTTCTCCTGCCAGTCAGCCCCGTGCGGATTAGTCTCTTTCCCTGTCACGATCCACCCCTTCCTGCGCCATCGCGTCTTTACTGGAGCTGAAGAATTAAATTACTGTACTGTATTATCTGACATGTCAAAGTCACTGGTGTGAATACAAATTTCCTATGCCTTATAGTTTTTGAGTTATGGGGGGGATGAAAATTAGGGAAATATTATGTACATGCATGTTGCATGATGCATCATAGAATGATTAAATAAAGCATAGAAAAGACCACAGTCAATATAATCTTTTATTTTAAACACCTATTAGAATACATACCAAATGACGCACATTTTACAAAATACCCTTTTCTGGTTTTTCTAACAACATGTTCACGTACAGTTTTGTCATATGAGAGCTTCCTTGCATTGTCATTTTCTAGAAACAATATGCATAAAGATTTAAGCGCTCTTCAGTCATGGTAGACCAAAATTTGTTCTTTATAAAGGATAGCTAAAAAAATCCTTTCTGCTTCACAGCTTGTGATAGGCATTGTCAAGTACAGCTTAAGAGCAGCAGTAATATTGGGGAACACTTCAATTAGGTATTGCTCACAAATAAGCTGAAGAACTTCTGCGCATTACATTTTAGATGACGTGTTTTCTTCTGTGTTCTGGGATTTCCTGAAGTGCAAATATTCTTTGAACTGATAACACTCATTTACTAATTTGTGGTCAATATCTTCTTTGTAATACGATTAATAGTTTAATAGTTTAATACTGTCCTCATCAATTTCAGAATTGTTCACCAATTCTGAGAGGAACTTAAAACCTTTTCGCAATCTGCTCATATGGTTCAATCCTCTTGCGTAACTGGATTATCAAGCGTTAATTGAGTTGATAGAGAACTATCCTAAATTTGCCAGCTCCTCTCAAAGAAGCAATACCACTTGTTCCATCTGAAAATGTCCTTGTAACAATGCGTTTGAAAGCATCAGCATAACTTGAGGTGATATCGTCACACAAATCTTTTGCTTCAGATTCATAGTGTTCAATCCAACAGCTGAATTTTCTCTCAGTTCTTTAACAAACGAAAGTGAAGATAATAGCAGAAGATAAACTTCAAATTCATTCAAAAACCAGGGGTTTGGAGTTTCTTACTTGTTTTGTTGAAATGCTCCAACACTTCTTCCCAAACGACTGTTAAATGAGCATATTCCAGCTTTACCCACAGTGTGTGGTATAAATTCTTTGCATCTCGTTTACATTCAGGGGCTTCTCTTCTAAGTCTTCAAAAAAATATGTTTGAGAGTTTGTAAAATACCCATATATCAATTTTTAATTGCCCAGACTGCTTCATAGTGTGCAGACCATCTAGTTACACTCAGTGATGGAAATGGGTTTTAGGAACTAGGGGTACTCTAAGGTTCGTGAGGCTGAGGTTGGGAAAGAAGGGGGAGGGACATTTTTGTATGTGCGGTCATACCCATGTAAGAGTATAAGAATGCATCACTTGTTTATTGTGTATTTATAATCTAGTTTATTGTGTATTATATGTCATAGCTGCTTTCTTATATCTATCGCTCTCTCTGTCTCTCTTTCAACACCATTGTGCCAGAGCTACTACACTCCAAACTACGAGTTGACTGTGCCTGAACCCCTCTGTCAGTGGATCACCAGCTTCCTGACAAGACAGGAAGCAGCATGTGAGGCTGAGAAAGCACATCTCGGACCCGCAAACATTCAGCGTAGGAGCACTGCAAGGCTGCGTTCTCTCTCTCCTCTACTCTCTCTACACCAACGACAGCACCTCCACAGACACCTCTGTCAAGCTCCTCAAGTTTGCAGACGACACAACCCTGAATGGGCTGATCCAGGATGGGGAGGAATCTGCCTACAGACAGGAAGTGTCACAGCTGGCATCCTGGTGCCGTAGCAACAACCTAGAGCTCAATGCTCTTAAGACAGTGGAATTGATTGTAGACTTTAGGAGAGCGCCCCCTCCCCTCATCCCACTCACCATCAACAACACCACAGTCACATCTGTGGAGTCTTTTAAATTCCTGGGAACTATCATCTCCAAGGATCTTAAGTGGGGGCTACCATCGACTCCACAGTCAAAAAGGCACAACAGAGGATGTACTTTCTGCGGCAAGAGGGAATTTTAAGGGAAGCTGGTCAGTGATTGGACGCAACCTCCTGAGAGACAGCGGTTGATTGGCCGCCAAATAATCAGGCACAAAAATTTGCGAAAATAGGAAAACAATAAAATTGAAAATAGGAAAACAATAAAATAGGAATTACAATTTAAATCGGAAGAATATCATGCCTGATCTGCAGCAATGATACTAGTATCCGCTCTAGTATCTTTGATCTGCAGTTCCTTCCTATTGAAAAAGAACCCTGGCCCGAATCAACTCCTAATCCATTCCCTCCACAGATGCCGCCTAGCCCGCTGAGTTCCTCCAGCACTCTGTGTTTTTTATTTAACTCTTGAAATTGAAGTTAGACATAAAGCTGGAGTAACTCAGTGGTACAGGCAGCGACTCTGGAGAGAACACCCTTCTTCAGACTGAACTGAACTCTCGTCTGTGAGAGTGTGAATGTCTTGTGAATGTTTGCAGAAGGGTCTCGACCCGAAAGTGTTACCCACTCCCCAGAGCCGCCGCCGGTCCCGCTGAGCCACCCCAGCCCCCTCCCCCCCCCTTGTCCACCTTCAACTCCAGAGCCAAGCAAAAAACACAGAGTGCTGGAGGAACTCAGAGGGCCAGGCGGCACCCGCAGAGGGAACAGACCAGGAGCCACCACGGGCCAGGGTTCCCCCACTCCTCCTCCCCCCAACAGGATGGAACAGCAGATGCAGCCGTTCCCGCAAAACGCCAAATGATTCCGGGAATGCCGAGGCAAGAGGGTGAGAGAGAGGGAGTTAGAGAGCGAGAGTGATCCAAAGGACGGATTCGGATCCCAACTACGCCTCGCTGAGACCTCGCCATAAGTTTCAAACCTACGGCCCCCTCAAGTTTGAGCCACGTGGACCAAGATACCACGTTGTAAACAACCACGTTCGCTACTTTGACTGGGAGTTCGCGTTCCGCCACAGTCCCGCCAGCGGATTACAGCTGTTTGATATCTGCTTCAGGAAGGAGCGGGTGGTCTACAAGTTGAGCGTCCAGGAGGTGAACTCCGTTTTTTTGGAGGAGAGATGCCAGGTCTGATGAGGGCCAAGTTGCCTGCGAGTTAATGGACCAAACAGATCTAAGCTACATCTATATAATTAAAAGTCACATCTGTGTTTTGGTTTTAGAAAAAACGCTACCACATATGGCTGTGATTTTTTGGCCATCTTACTTGGAGTCCTCCTCCACTGTGCAGGCCCCGAGGACTTTTCCCATCAATGAAAAATAAAAGACTTATTAGTGTTTAAAAAATCTTGAGATTCTCTCTCCTGTCAATCACCACCATGAAGACCACGCCCTTCCGGTGGGAGGGAGGAGGGAGTATAAAACCCGGAAGCGTGGGCGTGGCTCTGTCTGCAAGATGGCGAGGGAGAGGTCATGACTCTCTGTTTGGGCTGGAAACTACAGAACACTGTGAGTATGCAATGTACTTGAATAAATGATTTGTTAGTCCTTTGAAAATGAAATGTGTTGTTTGGCCTGCCCTGTGCTTGAAACTGCAATAGCAATGGAAATGAAGTAAAAATGCAATCAGCTGTTTGGCTTGAGCCTGCCCTGTGCTTGAAAGTGCAATGGCAATGGAAATGAAGTAAAAATGCATTCAGCTGTTTGGCTTGAGCCTGCCCTGTGCTTGAAAGTGCAATGGCAATGGAAATGAAGTGAAAATGCATTCAGCTGTTTGGCTTGAGCCTGCCCTGTGCTTGAAAGTGCAAAGCAAATGGAAATGAAATGAAAATGCAAACAGCTGCTTGGCTTGAGCCTGCCCTGTGCTTAAAAGTGCAATGGCACTTGTGATTGAGGCAGTGCAGCATAGGTTCACGAGATTGATCCCTGGGATGGCGGGACTGTTATATGAGGAAAGATTGAAAAGACTAGGCTTGTATTCACTGGAGTTTAGAAGGATGAGGGGGAATCTTATAGAAACATATCAAATTATAAAAGGACTGGACAAGCTAGATGCAGGAAAAATGTTACCAATGTTGGGCGAGTCCAGAACCAGGGGCCACAGTGTGATGTTACATGTAAGCAAAGTATTTTAGCCCCTCCTAGTGGTTGCTTAAAAGATTGCGGCCACCTAAATTCACTCTTGTTCTCCATTCGTTGCTTGTGATCACATGATTGGACTCATGGATGAGACAGGCCATTTTGTATTGGGATTGTGGATAGCAATGTGCTCTGAAGCCCTCTCTGTTAAATCTTTTGCCATCTGCCCGTGTTGAGCCTTGGAGAAGCTCCGTTGTAAGTTTACATTTCATGTTTCTTGTTTAGGGATGGCTATTGATGCATATTATGTAATGTTAAGTAGCTATTTGTGTATTTACTTCATCTTTTACATGGTTTAAGGACGTTTTCTTCTGTCTTTAATTTCAGTTTCACAAAAAGGAGTTATGGAAGCATTGTAAAAAACAAGTTGATGAAGACAAGCAAATAAATGAAATTCAACTTTATTTCCACGTCATCACTTAACTCTTTCAGTACCAAGTACACCTGTTTAGCTATCTGTCACTTTGTGTACAGCCACACATGCAAGGGGACAGAATACACAGTCTTAGAATAAAGGGGAGGTCATTTAAGACTGAGGTGAGAAAACAACTTTTTCACCCAGAGTTGTGAATTTATGGAATTCCCTGCCACAGAGGGCAGTGGAGGCCAAGTCACTGGATGGATTTAAGAGACAGTTAGATAGAGCTCAAGGGGCTAATGGAGTCAAGGGATATGGGGAGAAGCCATGATCACAATGAATGGCGGTGCTGGCTCAAAGGGCCGAATGGCATCCTCCTGCACTTATTTTCTATATTTCTATGTTTCTTTGTTTCCAATGGAAATGCAATCAGCTGTTTGGCTTGAGCCTGCCCTGTGTTTGAAACTGCAATGGCAATGGAAGTGAAATTAAGATGCAATGAGCTATTCGGCCTGCCCTGTGCTTGAAACTGCAATGCAATTGGAAATGAAATGAAATGAGTTGTTTGGCCAGCCTGAATTCACTAATTTCGGCCCACAAGGCCCATATTAGCTGAGAAACCAGTCAATTTTACCCAAAACGCCCGTATTAGCCCAGGAGGAGGATTTGGGTCCAAAAACCCCGTGTCAGGCCAGGGAAAGTCCAGAAAAGGTGCCTTTCACTGAGATTTTACTCAGATGTTTTAAAAGAGCACCTTCGGCCCATCAGGCCTGTTCTAGCCCAGGAGTCCCTTCGGCACATCAGTAAGTATTCCCCCTGCAAGTATTAAACATCACCCCAGTATTTTTCTCCCTCCCTTAATTTGCTCCCTGTGAGATCCCGGCCAGGATAGACTTTCCTCCTTCATTGCTGTGATCTGCAGAAAAAGATGAAAAATATCAAAAATTGATTCTCCATCCTCTCCCCCTTCTCTCTGTCACAGAGTCTCCCACATGTATTGTGCAGAATTTATGGCAGTTTCCCAGCTGCCCGCCCACCAGGCCTGCGTGACTGGGCTACCAGCCCACCAGGCCTGAGTGACTGGGCTGCCAGCCCACCAGGTCTGAGTGACTGGGCTGCCAGCCGACCAGGCCTGAGTGACTGGGCTACCAGCCGACCAGGCCTGAGTGACTGGGCTACCAGCCGACCAGGCCTGAGTGACTGGGCTGCCAGCCCATCAGGCCTGAGTGACTGGGCTGCCAGCCCATCGGGCCTGAGTGACTGGGCTGCCAGCCCACCGGGCCTGAGTGACTGGGCTGCCAGCCCACCAGGCCTGAGTGACTGGGCTGCCAGCCCACCAGGCCTGAGTGACTGGGCTGCCAGCCCACCAGGCCTGAGTGACTGGGCTGCCAGCCCACCAGGCCTGAGTGACTGAGCTGCCAGCCCAAGAATCCATTCGGCCCACAATGTCCATACTAGCCCTCTGGAAACTAGTCCCTTCAGCCCAAAACACCCATACTAGTGCTGTAGAAAGCCCCCCCCCCCCACTGGCCAGCAATATTGGAATTGGTGGAGAGGTGGAATATTGCGTAGGGGGACCAGCCCTCCCGTGTGAACATGGGACCCAGCGGGTCCCACTTAGTCTCATTTTAATATAAAATTGCATACATGTAAGCCTTCAAGTAACAAACAAAATGTATAGATCACCCAGGCATGTGCCGTGAGTAATTACTCAGGGTAGGCACTCAGTCCGCTAAAAATAATATGAAACCGTGCATGCGCAGATTGTTCGCTCCCGTTAAATAAATAAATAAATAAATAAATAAAAACTGTGACATTTCAATTTGCCCAAGGCTTCCTAGTCCTAGACCAATTGGGGGAACAGTTCCTTTCACAGCGTGTGGAGAGTCTGTGTCAGGGGTAAAGTTGTGGGGAGGGCACGAGTGTTGACAAGGAGGGTGTCGGGGATAATGGCAGAAACTTATTCACTCACCGCTGCCGCAGCTCTCGGGGCACGAAGCCCCCGCACTGCAGCTGGGGATAGAAGCAGCTCGGGTAGCTATGAGCGGCCGCCGGCAGCAGAACTGGCCGCCACTTCAGCGCCTTCTGCCGGCCCGCTCAACTCTGGCAGTGCTCTCCGTCGGAACACCTGTCACCTGCTGTTCACCGACTTCGCTCATGTCAGTGGCTTCCTGCAAATCCTTAAATTCCCACAGCCGAGTAACCTCAATCGCGCTGTCGGAATTTAAGGACATAAGTGAGGCCAGCGAGCGGCAGGAGAGTGGTTTGTAGACAGAGAGCTGCCAGAGGTGAGCGGGGACCGGCAGAAGGAGCTAAGGTGGCGGCTGGTTCCGCTGTCCGGCCCGGCGGCCACTCAGCCACCCGAGCTACTTCTCTCCCCCACCCCCCCCCCCCCCGACCTCAATGCGGTGGCATTCCACGCTTCCGTGCAAGGAGCGTCGCAAGTGGCATTATCCCAATCCCCTCATTCATAACATTCATGCCTTCCCCGCAACCTTACCCCGGGCCAGACTCCCCAAACACCGTGAAAGGAGCTCCCCCCCCCCCCCCCCCCCCCCCCCCCCACCACACCCCGGGAAATACAGTATTTAAAAACATAAACACAAAATGTACTTACCACATTATTGGTACACAAACTCCATTCTTCTCTCTTTGTTACCTAACATACACTTAAACTATTGACAAACCATATTTGAAAACCCCGCCAAGAAACTTGCTCTGCGCATGCGCAGTAGACCGATGCGCATGCGCAGTGCTGCAGAGGCAGAATTTCTGCTGCCTTCAGCCCCGCTTGTCATTGCCGGCTTCAGGCAACGCTGACGGCACGTGGGTTGCACAGAGCTTCCTGTGTTACAAGCGCTGCGGATGAAAGGCATGGAGAATTATGCCTAACTAAGAGATCGATCTCTTACATAGGCATAATTCTCCCATGCCTTTACTATTTATATTTAGTTATTACCATGTTATAATTTTAGTCAGGGTAGGCAGTGCCTACCTTGCCTACCCTGACGGCACGTACCTGAGATCACCTCTGAAAAGTACATAGTTACAATACCACTTGCATTAGTGACAGTGAAATGAAAAAAAATAATAATGAACAACATCCTGGAAAACCAGTCCAGGCATTAAATTTTGGGCTTCAGCCCCATCCTACCCTTTGGGCTTCTACCCCATCCTAACTTAGTTGTGTGTGTGCGTGCGTGTGTGTTAGTTGTCTGTGCGTGATGTGTGTACGTTAGTTGTCTGTGCGTTATGTGTGTGTGGGGGAAGGAAGGAGAGATTGGAGGGAGGGAGAGAAGGGAGGAAGGAGAGAAGTGGGGTGAGGGAAATAGAGATGGGAGGGAGGAAAGACGAGAAGGGAGGGAGAGAAGGGAAGGAGAGGGCCGGCGGAAGGAGCAGATGCCGGGGTCCGGGCGGACAGATGTGAGCTGAGGCTGAGGTTGCTCCAACCCCTGGCCTGGCCCTTCCTATATTGCTCACCGCGTCTTCCCAGGGAGAGAGAGGGGGGGATCCGGGGCTGTGTGCGTGAAGCACGGCGACAGGAGGGGCGGGAGCGCTGCCCCGGGACTGTGAGGGAATGACCCACCTCCCCCTTCTCCATTCCCCATCACACTCCCTCCTCTTCTACCCCTTTCTTCCCCATCCACCCCTCCACTCTCTCTCCATCCCTCTCTCCCCCCTCCACCCGGGGTAGATCTACTTGAGCCAAGAGTAGATTACTCTGGTGCAGGGCCCCCTTAGGTGCGGGGCCCAATTGGAAATAATTGGTCCAATAGGTGTAAACATCTACCTCCTTTGGCTGTTTTTAAAAAAAATTCCCCATTACCATATCCGTACTTTTTCGATAGCTGCCATGACCCGTTTGATGTCATCCTGCGCCTGATCCTGTTCTTGACCCGCACCGATCTGCCGGACATGCTGCGTGTGTGTGTGTATATGTGTTTGTTTGGCGGAGTCCGAGGGCAGAAGCGCCGGCACCAAGAGCGAGCGAACACGCAGACAGACAGACGAAAGCAACGATTGCAGAGCGGAATAGGTGACATTTCGGGTCGAGACCCTTCTTCAGACTTACAGTCAAGGGAAAGGGAAACTGGAGGTAAAGGCATATCTTCCATTCATTTGTCCATAGTACCGTCTATATCTCTTGTTCCTCTTTCCCCTGACTCAGTCTGAAGAAAAGTCTCGACCCGAAATGTCATCTATTCCGCTCGATGATCGTTGCATTCGTCCAGTCTGTCCGCTCGCCCTTGGATTAAGTAGCGCAGGATAAAGCTGCGAATTCATGCACAGGATGGAAATTGGAAACTGAAAAGTAGGGAAACAACGTCCCCCTGTGTACCCCCCCATTTCCATCACAGGTTACACTTAAGCTCTTTAGAGAAAAATGTAGATTGCCCTGTGTGTTTAAAATCCCCCATCTTCGTGGAGATCCAGAAAAGAAAACATACAGCTCCAGCAAAATGCCAAAATAGTCAACAACTTTTAGGTCTACTTTCTGAGAAAGGGTTTTTTTCTCAGAAAGTAAAGCACCTATTTTTTAAGATTTACTGGACCAAGTGGGTTGGGTCCCTGTCACACGGGAGGCTTGGTCCCCTAACGTAATATTCTACCACTCACCCATAGCCGACAACTTTGCAGGGGCTGCTCATTTCGCCTTGCGCAACCTCCCTCATTTGTAAAGTAAAAAAAAATGCATTTGCACTTGCTACCTAGCAAAATTCAGTGTACTGTGACTTAAAAAATGGATTTGCACTTGCTGGGGCAAGCAGGACTCAGTGTACTTGGATGGAAACAATGTTGCAAGCAGTGTTACAATCCCATTGTGATGTCACAGATGTCTTTTCAGATTTTTGAACATTTTGATTAATGACTCGAGAAATAATGCATTAATTTTTCAGATAACGCGACTTTTGACTTCACGGGATAAATCTCTATCGGGATATGTAAAACGTTTATCGTTAGAACAACGTTTTTTTGAGTAGATGTGATCGCACACAAACAAATAAATACAAACACACACATCCAAGATCAGAGTTTTATAGTTATAAGGATAATAAATAAGCTAAACAGGCTAAACTGGGTTATGTTCAAGCTAGCCTACACAAGGGTAGGCAAAGTTAGGCAACACTATGCCACCAAAACTCATAGGCTAAAGTAATGTAACACAATTTTACCATTATTTGAACACTTTTCATAATAAACATCTGTAATTTAACACATCACAATGTTATTACTTTTTCATAAATACTTGTAATATAGTCTTAGCCTAGGACATGCGGTCGTAGCCTACCTTCCGTTCACCTCTTCATAAAACCAATAGGCTTAGGTAATCTAACACTATTCCACCTTTATCACTTACCTTACTTTTCTAAATATAATTTATTTTTGAGAAGGGATAATTAAAATATTGTATTCTTATGAACACTAATGAAAAAACTCGTCTAGATCGCTGTCACGAGTGAAGCCACGAATTGATAATCATGTGATTTCACGTTAGCATTGTGATTGTCTTTTCAACAGCTCCCCTTTTTTGTTACGACATGTAATCTACTGTTTGTATCTACCAAAGAAGATATTTTTAATACCTTTTAATTTTTACTGTATTTTAATTATACCTATTTAATTTTAATGTATGTACTTTAATGGGTGAAATTATTATTATTTATTATAATAATATTATATATTTGTATATTTTAAGGTTTTATAAGATTATTCATGTAAATAAAAAGTTGTCCTTTACAACGACCGCAAGCAATGAAATATGTTTTTTTCATTTTTTCGATCACGGCTAGCCTAAAAAAATAATTTAAATAAAAGTTTTAATCTCTGTCATAAATGTTAATAGTGTTTGAAATGATTTATAATGATTTTATATTAAATATAATTATTTTTAAAAAAACCTCATACAGTAGACCTAAAATTTATAAGCAATGTGGACTAAAGTCGCTTCTGGGACCCTTCCAGGATTAGCCCTGAAGCTTCAATTGTTTCATTGTAGATCCGTCCCTGGGCTCAGCGGTATTGCTCCCTTGCAGCACCAGAGACCCGGGTTCGATCCTGACTAAGGTTGCTCGTCTGTACAGAGTTTATGCGTTCTCCCTGTGATCTGATGTGTTTCCTCCCACTCCAAAGAAGTGCAAGTTTGTAGGTTAACTGTAACATTGGCTTCTGTAAAAATTGCAGACACAGTGGGCCAAAGGGCCTGTTTCCACACTGTACCTCGAAACTAAACTAAACCACTAAACTAAACTACTAAACACTACAAATACCAACTAAAATTCGAACGATGAACTGTTTTGGTTTCACTGAGACTTTGGGCTTTGTTTTGTTTTGCACTATTATTTTACTACATTTAGTGATTTTTTTTTGGTTTGTTTTATTACCAAGTTGTCTATTGATATCTATAGACTAAGAATTTCATTGCTCCGTTTCAGTATAATATATCAATTAAACTTTTGACTTCTGCTTTTGTTTTAGAACTCTGAATAAAGTCACTATGGCCAAACATCTCATTTTTCTTGGTTTTGTGCAAGATAGAGTAAAACGCCTGTCCCACTTACGCAATTTTTTTCGGCGACTGCCGACAGACACCCCTCATAGTCACTGCAGGTCGCCGAAAATTTTCAACAGGTTGAAAATCCAGCGGCGACCAGAGAAAGGTACGACTCTTTGGGTGACTTTTCACGACCATACAGGCGTCACGCCGCAACATGTCAGTCTCCTCAACCAACCAGACTAGCCTTGTGGGAAAAGAAACGCAGTGAAAGCAACCACCACGTAAAGATGCTAGTCCCAACCAAGGAACAGCTACCACCAGGTCACAGGTGTGACTGGAAGACCTGGTAGTCCCTCAATAGGCTTTGTACCGGGATGGGCTTATGTAAGACCAATATGAGCAAATGGGGCTATGCAGATGCAGCAGACACAGAATGTGAATGTGGAACATTTATACAATCCATGCCACACCTACTAAGATGCTCACTTCTTGGTGAACAATGCTGCCTGGAAGATCTCGAGAAGGCTGTCCACTGTGCAAGAGACTGGCCGAACTTTTAAAACATAGATGGACACCCAAGAAGAAGAGTATCTTGTAAAATAATGGATTGTCAAAGTTTCCTCAAGTGACTAGAAAGTCCCTTCAAAAACAGTGGAGCGAGTCTATCGCAATGGATTGGTGGACATTGAAAGCTAAAAACGACTGTTAAAAACGCTATAAATTCTAATCAGCGCCTGGCCAATAGTTAATAGGACGAGGCTTGCCAATTGCTAATCGGGTGGCTCTATAAAATTAAGAAGATCTCAACAAAAAAAATCGTCAATTTAAATTTCAGTTTGCCCCTTACTCACAAGCGGGATGGTGTTTCTCTTGCTTTTACCAAGGTGAACTATTGAGCAATACATGGATTAAATAAACTTTGCAACTGAAGGCAGACTCGATAATTGTAGATGCTATTAAGAATTTAATGTCCAGAACCAATTGACCCCAGTAATAATGCAAATGAACCTCTGAAGTGGAATACTGAACTGGCTTTTACATGCTGAGTGAAATATGCAGGAAACATCCATAGCTGAAATATCAAGAAATTGAGCAATTAGAATATGAAAGCAAAATACCTTCCTTAAGTCCCACGCCATATATCTGAGCAGCCAGTGCAGTCACTAGAGCCAAACGACACTTCAGCCACAGACCCATATGCAAACGTCCGCGTGCTTCCACATTATACGTTTCCTGGTGGAAGTTTTTATTCATAGGATCCTCGCGTTGCTGAGGGGAAACATTTTCTATTATAATTTTATTTTTGTCAAAATGAAAAAGCTTTTTACATTTATTTTAATCTAAACATGATGAATTGTCAAAGTATCCCCAAGTGTGCAGGCCACGGGGTAGCCGAGGCCGGAGCCCCTGTAGTCCCGTGGGTTGGAGCCCATGGCAGAGGTGGAGCCCACGTGTCAAGATTCAATGGAGCAATGCGACTGGGGTCTGTGTCGGCTCAACGGAGGCGTCCGGAGAGAACCTGGCAGCGATAGTGGAGAGGTCGGTGTGACGGTCGATGGGGGGCGCCGGCCGACGGATGAGGACAGGCACGTGGAAGTGAGGATGCCGCTGTCGAGGGAAGAAACAAAGGAGGACACGGCGTGGGGGAGGAGGAGAACATACAAACTCTGTACAGTCAACACCCATAGTCAGGATCAAACCCAGGTCTCTGGTGCTGTATGGCAGTAGCCTACTGCTACGCCACCGTGCCACCCATCTATGAATCTATTACTCCAAGCCCAATCCTCTTCCAAGGACAGGGAAATGTTGCTATAAAATGTTTGGATGAAGCAATGCTGCAAAGTGCTCTAGAGAGTTCTTCTGGAAAAGCATAGGATTGAAGAGATATGGACCATGTGAAAGCAGATGAGATTGGTTTATCTTGGCATTATGTTCGGCACAGGCATTGTGGGCCGAAAGGCCTGTTCCTGTGCTGAATGTTCTATGCTTGATGATGCTTATTTCTGTACTAATAAACAAAACTGGTGCAAAGCTGTGCAACCAACTCTGTCCATTCACTGCCACGCAAGTAGCAAACCAGACGCCAAGTCATGAACCAAATGTGAATTAAAAGCATCCCCACCCGGATTTCAATGTTTTTATTCCTTATTGATATCATTGCGATTTTTTGATAGGGTTGATAATATGAAGCGGTCGAATGCACATTTTAATCAGCAGACAGAAGCCATTATGTCAAATGCAAACAGCTGCATGGAGAAACATATTATCTGGAGAGAAAAGCAGTGGTATGGGGAGACTGTGTTGGGTGGCAACATTCCGAACAAAGCTATCAGAAAATGCAGAGCTCACAGTGTTCTTGTCAGTTAAGATGCGCTTTCATTGTAATTAGATAATTCTGTCGAGCCATTTGCCCACACCCAAATGGTTGAAGTTGTAGACAGAAGAAACTGCAGATGCTGGTTTACAAATAAAACAAATTTAGCATTGGTGTTTTTTTAATTGAAGTTGCAGAACGTGTGATACAACTTCAACAAATACATGCAGTATCGGTGGAGGGAAATGGACAGATGACATTTTGGGTCATGATCTTTCTTCAGCCTAGTGGAGTATAGGGGAGAAAGATGGGAAAAAAAGCCGGGGAAGGAACAAAGCCTGACGAGTGATAGGTGCACTCTGTAGGAAGGAACTGCAGATGCTGGTTTACACCGAAGATATACACAAAAAGCTGGAGTAACTTAGCAGGTCAGCCAGCATCTCTTTAGAAATAGAATAGATAATATTGTCTTGCCTGAAAATTCACCTATTTCTTTTCTCCAGAGATGTTGCCTGACCCGCTGTTACTCCAACATTTTATGTCTATCATAAGTGATAGGTGGTTACAGGTGATAGACTGGACAAGATAGTGACAAAAGCTATATATGAAGTCAAATAAGGACAGAAAAGGAATTCAATGCTGTTGGAGGAAGGGGACAGGAGAGAGAGAAAAGAAAGTGGATAAAACAAAATGGGGTACTTTGAGATATGCAGAAGGAGGATGGAAAATGAATGTGATAAGGCAGGTGGGAGGAGAAGTGTGCACATCCTTAAGGGGGCATGAGGGGTGGCAAGGAAGGTAGGGTAGTGGAGTATTACTTGAAATTGGGAAATTCAATGTTCATACCATTGGGAATTGGGTTGTAGGCTACCCAGGTGGAATACGAGGTGCTGTTCTTCTAGTTTGATAGTGGCTTCACTGACAGTGGAGGGGGTCAAGGACGAAAAGATCTACAAACATCTCCCTTCCCCCTCCCCTTTCTCTCTCCCAACACACTCCCACCCCCCCCCCCTTACTTTTTCCTCCACCTCCCTTCCCCTGAACCCTGGCTGATATTGAACCAATCCCCTCCTGCCACCCTACCCCCCCTTCATCACTTCAACTTGGCATTCGTATATATAAAAAAGATCTGAAAAGCATGTGTTTTCACCGGGTGTTTCGGTTTTCTCGCACATTCCAAAGAATGCAGGGTTGTAGGTTAATTGGCTCTAGTGTGTACGCTCGAACTAGTGTACGGGTGATCGCTGATCGGAGCGGATTCGGTGGGCTGAAGGGCCTATTTCTAGCCCAAATATGTAAACTAATCTAAAACCAAACTAACTGCATCTGACTGTGGCATATTGTTTGAAAGAGGTTTGTCGTGCAAGTTTGCATAATTTGTTATTGTACTCACAGTACTTTTAATTGCACTTTTAAAGGCTGGTGTTGAACTTATTTTATGCTCTTGCCGATGTTTCAAGATTCTAGTTCTTTGCAAGAGCTGAACTGCAGATAAACCAATGGCTGCGCTGTAAAAAGAAGAACATTATCACATGTGGGTTACATAAGAATATCAATCCCTTTATTGGCATCCTTTAGTTAGTAAAGGGGCTGTCCCACTTGAGCAACCTAATTGGTGAGTTTAGAAGAGCTTAGGAGAGTTTGAAAAAGTGTCATGATGAAGACCTCCTTCGACTATGTTGAAGACTAGCTTCGATTAGCTTCGGGAAAATTGGACACCGAATAGTGGAGAGTGAAGACGACCTCCTTCGATTTCCTTTGACCTCCCTTCAACTATCTACTTTCCGACTACCTTTGATTACCTTTGACTGCCCTCGATTACCTGCGAATAACATGCCGACCTACTATAACCTACTTTGACTAAACCTACGAGTAAAAAATATATTATTACTCGCGGGCATTTTTCAGCATGTTGAAAAATGCGCCGTGACCGAGCTGAGGCCTCAAGTACATGAGGACCACTCTCGAGCATGAAGGAGAGTTACAAAGACCTCCTAGGACCTCGTGTTGGCCATGCTGCGAGTATGAGTCGAGGGTAAACTCGCCAATTAGGTCGCCGAGGTGGCAAAACTGCATTGGTGCTACCTCCTGCGCTCACACACAACTCACTGACTTCATCAACTTCACCACCAACTTCCATCCAGCAGTCAAATAGACCTGGACCATCTCCGACACTTCCCTACCATTTCTTGACCTCACTATCTCCATCGCAGGTGATAGACTTCTGACCGACATCCACTATAAACCCACTGACTCCCATGGCTATCTAGACTACACTTCTTCCCACCATGCTTCCTGTAAGGACTCCATCCCCTACTCCCAATTCCTCAGTCTATGCCGCATCTGCTCCCAGGGTGAGGTGTTCCACACCAGGGTATCGGAACTGTCCTCATTCTTCAGGGAACAGGGGTTCCCCTCCCGTACTATAGATGAGGCTCTCGCTAGGGTCTCTTCAATACCCGCAACACTGCTCTCTCTCCCCATTCCCCTACTCGGAACAAGGGCAGAGTCTCCCTAGTCCTCACCTTCCACCCCGTTAGCCATCACATACAACAAATAGTCCATGATATTTTCGCCACCTCCAACGTGACCCCACCACTTGCCACATCTTCCCATCTCCCCCCGTCTGCTTTCCGCAAAGACCGCTCCCTCCGTAACTCCCTGGTCAATTCTTCCCTTCCCACCTGCACCACCCCCATCCCCGGGAAGTTTTCCTTGCAACCGCAGGATATGCTACACTTGTCGCTTTACCTCCCCCCTCGACTCCATTCAAGGACCCAAGCAGTCGTTCCAGGTGCGACAGAGGTTCACCAGCACCTCCTCCAACCTCATCTATTGCATCTGCTGCTCTAGATGTCAGCTGATCTACATCAGTGAGACCAAGCATAGGCTTGGCGATCGTTTCGCCGAACACCCACGCTCGGTCCGCATTAACCAACCTGATCTCCCGGTGGCTCAGCACTTCAACTCCCCCTCCCATTCCAAATCCGACCTTTTGTCCTGGGCCTCCTCCATGGCCAGAGTGAGCACCACCGGAAATTGGAGGAGCAGCACCTCATATTCCACTTGGGCAGTCTGCACCCTAGCGGCTTGAACATTGACATCTCCAATTTCCGGTAGCCCTTGCTGTTTCCTCCCCTTCCCAGCTCTCCCTCAGCCCTCTGGCTCCTCCTGTTCCTTTCTTCTTCCCCCCCCCCCCCCCCCCCGCATCAGTCTGAGTGAATGAGGAGAGGATGTTTCCACAAGTAGGAGAGTGTAGGACCAGAGACCATAGCCTCAAACTAAAAGGACGTACCTTTAGAAAGAGATGAGAAGGAATTTATTTTGTCAGAGGGTGGTGAATGTGTGGAATTCATTGCCACATAGGGCTTTGGAGACCGTCAATGGATATTTTTAATGTGGAGATTGCTAGATTCTTGATTAGTATGTGTGTCAGGGGATATGGGGAGTAGGCAGGAGAATGGGGTTGAGAGGGAGTGATAGATCAGTCATGATTTAATAGCGATAGACTTGATGAGTTGAATGGCCTAATTCTGTTCATAGAACTTATGAACTTATAAACTCAAGCGGGCGTTGAGAGGAATAAAAGGGGGTTGCAAAATTGGTTTGAGGAATCAGATTAAAGAACATCCCAAAGTTCTTTATATCTACATTAAAACAAGAAGGGAACCTTGGTGAAGGAAAGCTGGCTCAAGGATACTGCAAGGAATTTGTGCTTGTAGTCAGGGGATCGGCCAAGATACCAAATGAGTACTTTGCATCTGTTTTCACCAAGGACATGGAGGACAGCGAGAACACTAATATGCAGTTTGAGACAGGCGTTAAGAGCTCTTGAAGAGCATTAAGATGAATACATCTCCTGGGCCTAATGGGAACCAGGTTATTAAGAGATGCAAGTGAGGAGACTGCAGAAACTTTGATGAAGACCTTTGATGAAGATCTGGTCCGGGAGGTTTGCAGAATAGCTACACTGGACTGTTGGATTGAGGTATAAAATTAGCCATAAACTTGACAAATGGTGAAACTGGCTTGAAGGGGCAAATGGTCTCCTGCTGGTCCTATTTCTGCTGTTGCGTTTTTGAAGTCTTCCTGGCATAGCCAGTAATGAAATTGTAAATTATAAAAAATGTAATTCTTGCTCAGGTAACGAGATCTTATTCTCTTCTCTGTAAGACTCTTTATGAATCTACCTATTTGGTGCTTGTCACAGGTCTGCCTACTTATAGCAGAGAATCCTTTTTAAGGTAAAAAGTTGATATCAATACCCCACAGCGTTATTACTGTTGCTCTCTACTTCGGTACCTGGTCGTGGCATCGAAGGCGAGATGCCGAAGCGGAGAAGTGGAAGCCAAATAACTAAATGCAAACAAAGTAGAAAAGCCAAATAACCAAAAGTGTACAAAGCCGAAAAGCCAACTCCCCGAAAAGCAAACTCACCAAAAGGTCGCAACGCCTAGAAGCCAACTCAGCGAAAGGGCGCAATGCCGAAAAGCCAAATAACGGATATGACATCGCCGGGGGGTGGGACTTAGAAACATAGAAACATAGAAATTAGGTGCAGGAGTAGGCCATTCAGCCCTTCGAGCCTGCACCGCCATTCAATATGATCATGGCTGATCATCCTACTCAGTATCCCGTACCTGCCTTCTCTCCATACCCTCTGATCCCCTTAGCCACAAGGGCCACATCCAACTCACTCTTAAATATAGCCAATGAAGTGGCCTCAACTACCCTCTGTAGCAGAGAGTTCCAGAGACTCACCACTCTCTGTGTGAAAAAAGTCTTTCTCATCTCGGTCTTAAAGGATTTCCCCCTTATCCTTAAGCTGTGACCCCTTGTCCTGGACTTCCCCAACATTGTCAGCGATTGGTCCAGACCCCCGCGTCCATCACATCACTGGCTGGGGGAGATGGGAGTCATTTCCCCCCGCATGCCCGCCCGGGGCTGGAGGGTGACTGGGCGCTCTGAACCCGAGCACCAAGGTGTAAGCGGCTGAAGGAGCGCATCCCACGGGACAGCCCCCACTCCCACGGCCGCCATCTGTCTCGTTTTTCCCGTGCGGCCGCACTGTGATGGGCTGTGGATTGGCAGCGCACGCACACGGGGCCGGGTGGAGAAGAGTTGGGGACAGTCTGGTCCCTCTGCCCACCCTGAGTCACTGACCGCGATGCACCGCCACCGGATCTGGACCCTCACACCAGGGTGATTCACCCCCCCCCCCCCCCCCCCCCCCCCCCCCCCCCCCCCCCCCGACTCCCGGACCCCGACATGCACACCGGGGTTGCCTGCTTAATGCACACAACAAGCTCCCACGCACAAAATACCAGATAATCTGTGCAGCAATTTCAACACAGAGAACACAGGTTAAATTGTAAATTGTCCCTAGTGTATGGAGAATAGTGTTAGTGTGTGAGGACCGCTGCTCGGCATGGACTTAGTTGGCTGAACGACCTACATTTCTCTAAGTATTCTCTAAAGTACTGAAACCTTTGAACTACAAGAGGCTGCAGAGTGTGTGCGACTCAGCCCGGTCCATCATGGGCAGAGCCCTCTCCATCATTGAAAGCATCTACATGAAGCACTATTTCTACAAGACACTGTCTACCATCAAGGATACCCTCCTTGCGGGCTATCCCCTCTACTCATTGCTCCCGTTGAGCAGGAGGTGCAGAACCTTGATGTCAGAACCACAGCGACTTTTCTCCAACCAACTGTTGAATTTACCTGTACAAACGTAATACCTGAAGAACAAAGTACTGTGCAGCACCCCTTGCACTTCCATGAACTTGCTTTAAATTGCATTTTTGCATTGTCCTGTCCTTTGTCACGGTCTTACACTATCTTATGTTTTGTGTGGTGTTATTTAGCAATAGCAAAGGTAAATCAAAAATGTTTTTGTTGTCAGCAGTGTTATAAAAACACAACAATATTAGATTTACCTGAAGGCCAGCTGCAATCTTTGGAAAGCTATTGCTGCAGACTGAAGTTTGGCATCAATGACCATCTCCAGAGCCAGAGGAGGAAGGTTGACAAATTCACAATTAAATTTATCTTTCAAAGCGTCAATTAAAAGGTTCAACTTATTTTGTGCCTCTTTCAAGATTGCATCCTGCAGTAGAAAACAATGTTATTAAAGTCATAAACAATTTTATCTCATTAGGCAAATTCAATTATCTCAACTATCACAATGTCAAGAGCAGATTGAAGAACACAAGATCATTGGAGCAGGATAGGTTCACCTTGTCTCTCAGGACAACGCACCCACTTACCTGACGGAGCGGCTAACACCAAGGAGTGACTCACGGCACCGAAGTGCTGCCACCTAGTGAGGAAATGAGGGGAAAGCACTGGGCTGCAGATGAGACTGAAACAACGTGGTTACAAGTCACTCCGTCCCAGTATATTACTGGCTAATGTGCAGGCTATAGAGAACATGCCTGATGAACTTAAAGCCAGACTAACCTACCTCAGAGTCTGAAGAAGGGTCTCGACCCGAAACGTCACCCATTCTTTCTCTCGAGATGCTGCCTGACCCGCTGAGTTATTCCAGCATATTGTGTCTATCCACAGTGCATTCAGAAAGTATTCTGGACCCCTTAACTTTTTCCACATTTTGTTACATTACAGCCTTTTTCTAAAATTGATTAAATTCTTTTTTTTATCATCAATCTACACACAATACCCCATAATAAAAAAGCAAAAACAGGTGTTTAGAAATATTTGCTAAGTAATTAAAAGGAAATAACTGAAATTTCACATTTACATAAGTATTCAGACCCTTTACTCAGCACTTTGTTGAGGGACCTTTGGCAGCGATTACATCCTCAAGTCTTCTACAAGCTTGGCACACCTGTATTTGGGTAATTTCTCCCATTCATCTCTGCAGATCATCTCAAGCTCAGTCAGGCTGAATGGGGAGCATCGATGCACAGCTATTTTCAGGTCCCTCCAGAGATGTTTGACCGGGTTCAAGTCCGGGCTCTGTCTGGGCCACTCAAGGACATTCACAATTTGTCACAAAGCCACTCCTGCGTTGTCTTGGCTGTGTGCTTAGGGTCATTGTCCCGTTGGAAGGTGACCCTCTGCCCCAGTCTGAGGTCCAGAACGCTCTGGAGCAGGTTTTCATCAAAGATCTCTGTCTCCCAGTTCCTGCCACTGAGAAACATTCCCAAAGCATGATGCTGCCACCACCATGCTTCACCGCAGGTATGGTATTGGCCAGGTGATGAGCGGTGCCTGGTTTCCACCAGACATGACGCTTGGCATTCAGGCCAGAGTTCAATCTTGATTTCATCAGATCAGAGAACCTTGTTTCTCATGCCTTTTGGCAAACTCCAAGCGGGCTGTCATGTGCCTTTTACTGAGTGACTTCTACCTGGCCACACTACCATAAATGCCTGATTGTTGGAGTCCTGCAGATGTAGTTGTCCTTCTGGAAGGTTCTCTCATCTCCACAGAGGAACTCTGGAGCTCTGTCAGAGTGACCATCAGGTTCTTGGTCACCTCCCTGACCGAGGCCCTTGTCCCCTGATTGCTTAGTTTGGCTGGGCGGCCAGCTCTATTAAGAGTTTCTCCATTTAAGAATGACAGAGGCCACTTTGCTCTTCGGGACCAACAATGCTGCAGAAATTGTTTTAAACCCTTCCCAAGATCTGTGTCTTGACACAATCCTGTCTCGTAGGTCTACAAACAATTCCTTCATCTTTATGGCTTGGTTTTTGCTCTGACATGCAGTCAACAGCGGGACCTTATGCAGACAGATTTCTAAATCATGTCTAATCAATTTAATTTACCACTGGTGGACTCCAATCAAGTTGTAGAAACATGTCAAGGATAATCAATGGAAACAGGATGAACCTAAGCTCAATTTTGAGTGTGAATTGAGTCTGAATACTTTTGTATAGTGATATTTCAGTTAATTATTTTTAATTACTTTGCAAACATTTCTAAACACCTGTTTTCGCTTCTTCATTCTGGGGTATTGTGTGTAGATTGGTGATTAAAAAAACAATTTAATCCATTTTTAAATAAGGCTGTAACGTAACAAAATGTGGAAAAAGTGTAAGGGTCCAAATACTTTCTGAATGCACTGTACCTTAGAGACTGCTGTGTGCTGTGCTTCACAGAGACATGACTTTACCACAGATATACCTGACTGTGCCATTCAACCCGAGGGCTTCTCCCTTCAGCGGATGGCCAGCACGGCATCTTCGGGCAAGGGTAGAGGTGAAAGGGTTTGCTTCTTAATCAATTCCTCATGAACTCATGCTCCCCAGACCAGGTAAATCTAACAGTGAAGTGCTGTTCCTATTACCTGCTGTGGAAATTCATCTCACCTCACCTCAGTTTGGGCGGGACGGTGGTGCAGCGGGAGAGTTGCTGTCTTATAGCGCCAGAGACCCGGGTTCAAGATACAAGATACATTTATTTGTCACATGTGCCAGTTAGTCCCGTGAAATGCAATCACCATACAGCCATACAACAAAAATAAAGAACACAACACACGATAGAGTTCAACGTAAAACATCCCCTCACTGATGAGAATCAAATTCAAATCAAAAGTAGAATCAAAAGTTTCCCTCTGTGAGGGAAGGTACCAAAGTCAGTCCTCTTCCTCCATTGTTCCCCAATGTTCACCCGTGGTCGGGGCTTCCCCGAGCCCTCCGCAGTCGCCGCTACGGACGGCCCGATGTTCAGGCCCACTTGCCGGGGCGATGCAAATCCAACGTCGGGGCTGAGGGACCTCCTGATTATGGGTTCAATCCTGATTATGGGTGCTTGTCTGTATGGAGTTTGTACGTTCTCCCTGTGACCAATGTGGGTTTTCTCTGGGATCACTGGCTTCCTCCCGCACTCTCAGAGTACAGGTTTGTAGGTTAATTGGCTTGGTATAATGGTAAATTGTCCCTAGTGTGTGTGTAAAGGGCCTGTCCCACCAGCATGCGACTGCATGCGGCGAGCGCGACCAAACGTGGTGGCTCGCGGGGCCGGTCCCACTTCCAACCGTGGAGCCGCATGGAGCTGGTCCCGACATCATACTCACCAATCAGCTGCACAGGAGGCGGGCCGACTGAATTTGGATGTCGCACAGCGACAGGCGGTGACGTCATCACTCAACGGCACGCCGGGCGGTGACGTCATCACGCAACGCACCGCGCTATGCGTACGCCGTCAAGACACTGCGTACACCGTCAAGACGCTGATTATGACGTCGAGGCATTGCGTGCGGCCTCAATGCGGCTGCGGGCCGACAGACTGTTCCCGCGCTGGATTTTTGAACAGTGTCAGTTTTTCAGAGCCCCGCGCGATGTCGGGACCAGCCCGGCACAACTCCATACGGCTCCGGTGATCGAAGTGGGACCAGCCCCCGCTTAAGCGACCACATTAGGTCGCGCTCGTCGCATGCAGTCGCATGCTGGTGGGACAGGCCCTTAAGTAAACGTTAGTGTGCGGGGATCGCTGGTCGGTGTACTGAAGGGCCTATTTCTGTACTGTATTTTAAAACTAAAGTATCTTAACAGCAGCTGACATCCTTCCACATGCTGATGTTAAGCTGGCTCTGAATGAACTGATATACTAATAGCAGTGAGACCCTGGTCACTGTAGCTGGGGACTTCAATCAAGCCAACCTCAAGTGTAGTACCAAAATATTATTGACATATCTCTTGTCCCACCAGGGGCCAGAAACCCTTGACCCCTGCACGTCCATAAAAAGTGCCAACTGCTCCATTGCCTGGCCATATTTTGGGAAATCTGACCATATAGCTGTGCTTCTACTCCCTGCCTACAAACAGAAACAGAAGCGAGAAAATCCGGTTAAGAAGGTTGTTTGCCATTGGTTTGCATTTCCTATACGACTGCTTTGAGTCAGTGGACGGGTGCATATTCATGGAATCTGCTGCCAAACTGAATGAGTACATCACTGCCATGACAGACTTAATCAGTAGAAGCCGTGTCCCACGGTACGAGCTCATTCCAAGAGTTCTCCCGAGTTTGCCCTGATTCGAACTCGGAGATTTACGGTAATGGCCACTCGTCGGTACTCGGGGCTCTCGTGGACATTTTTCAACATGTTGAAAAATCTTCATGAGTCTTCCCGTGCTTGCCGTTAGCGAGTCTTCCCGAGTACCTGCTGTTAGCGTAACGAGCCGCTAAGAGACGTCCCTGAGCTCCGATGTACCCGCTACGTTCATTCTCCGTGCTTACCATGAGTTTGATTTTTTTTAAACTCGGGGGAGCTCTTGGAATGAACTCATACCGTGGGACAGGGCTTTAAGTACACAGAAGAATGCGCGCCAAAGAAGACAATCAGAGCATTCCCCAACCAGAAACCATGGATGAACCGTGAGGTTCATTCCCAGGTAATGGCCAAGACTACAGTGTAAAAGTCAAACAATTCCGAATGGTACAAGAAATATTACTACGATCTTTGTAAAGCCATCAGGAATGTCATAGAGACAATACTGGGATCACCTTACAGTCCCAGCATAACCACTAGAATGTCCATCAACTGTCGCAAAACTATAACTGGCTGCAAAGTCAGGCAGGATCGCTGGGGATAGTACGGCCCTCCCTGATGAACAATACATTCTATGATTGTTTTGAGCAGAATGCCAACTGAGCGATGACATCCTTCCCAACAGACTTGAGTGTGCCAGTTCCCACGGTCACTGTTGCAGAATTTCAGCCTTCCTGAGAGTGAACTCATGAAAAGTAACTGGCCCGGATGGAGTCGTTGGCCTTATCCTTAGGACCTGCGCTGACCAACTAGTAAGAGTATTCTTGGACATCTTTAAGCTCTCCCTACTCTGCACCAAGGTACTCACCTGTTTGAAGAACACTACTACCATCCTGGTGCCCAAGAAATGCAAGATCTCATGCCATAATGACTACCATTCATTGGCTTTGACATCCACCATCATGAAGTGCCTCAAGAGGCTGGTTATGGCTCACATTAAATCCAGCCTCCCAAACAACCTTGATTCACTGCAGTCCACCTGCCTGATGCCATCTCCCTTGCTGGATACTCATCCCTGGAACAGCTGGATAAGGAGGATGCCTACATCTGACTCATATTCATCGACTATAGCTCTGCTTTCAATACCATTATCCCAACCATGCTCATCTCCAAACTGGTGGAACTTGGGAGTCCGCACTCCCCTCTGCAACTAGATCCTCAACACCATGACCAACAGACCGTAATCAGTGAGAATAAGTAACAAATCATCCACCACGATAATCCTCAACACTGGTGCCCCACAAGGATGCATCCTCCTTATACACTCACAACCGTGTAGCCAAATACCAATCCAGCTCCATTGACAAATTTGCAGCCAATACCACCAAAGTGGACCGGATATTGAATAATGACGAAACAGAGTACAGAAAGGAGATTGAGAACCTTGTAACTTGGTGCCATGATAACAACCTTTCCCTCAATGTCAGCAAGACAAAGAGGATAGTGATTGACATCAGGTAGTACACATTTCCCAGTCTACATTGATGGCACCAAAGTACAGATGATTGAAAGTTTCAAGTTCCTAGGAAAGAATATCACCAGCAATTTGTCCTGGACCAGCCACATGAAGCTATGGCTAAATTATGGCACAGTGGCACAGTGATAGAGTTACTGTCTTACAACGCCAGAGACCCGGGTTCGATCCTGACTATGGGTGTTGTCTGCACGGAGTGTGTACGTTAGCCCTGTGACCATTTGTTTTTAATTTGGGTGCTCTGATTTCCTCCCACATTCCAACAATGTGCAGGCTTGTAGGTTAATTGGCTTCTGTAAATTGCCCCTAGTGTATAGGATGCAAAACTGAGATAACATAGAACTAGTGGATGGGTGATCGTTGGACGGCTTGGACTCGATGGCCAATGATGCTGTTTTCATGCTGTATCTCTAAACTAAACTAAACAAAAACTAAGAAAGCACCCCAATGCCTCTAGTTCGGTACACGGCTTAGGGAGATCAGCATATCTCCACCAACCTCACCAACTTCTACAGATGTGTTGTCAAAAGTATCTTATCTTTCAATATAATTATGGAGAGAGTCAGAACTGGACCTAGGGTGGAGATTTTTGATTGGAGAAAGGCTAACTTTGAGGGAATGTGTAAGGATTTTAAAGGAGTGAATTGGGACACTTTGTTTCATGGGAAGGATGTAGAAGAGAAATGGAGGACATTTAAAGGGGAAATTGTAAGAGTACATAATCTTTATGTCCATGTTAGGTTGAAAGGAAATAGTAAAAATTGGAAAGAGCCATGGTTTTCAAGGGAAATTGGACACTTGTTTCGAAAAAAGAGAGATATCTACAATAATTATAGGAGGCATGGAGTAAATGAGGTGCTAGAGGAGTATAAAGAATGTAAAAAGAATCTTAAGAAAGAAATTAGGAAGGCTAAAAGAAGATATGAGGTTGCTTTGGCAAGAAAGGTGAAAATAAACCCAAAGGGTTTCTACAGCTATATTAATAGCAAAAGGATAACGAGGGATAAAATTGGACCATTAGAGAACCAGAATGGACAGCTATCTGCAGAGCCAAAAGAGATGGGGGAGATATTGAACAATTTCTTTTCTTCGGTATTCACCAAGGAGAAGGATATTGAACTCTGTGAGTTAAGGAGAAAAAAGTAGAGTAGCTATGGAAACTATGAGATTCAAAGAGGAGGAAGTACTGACACTTTTGAAAAATATAAAAGTGGATAAGTCTCCAGGTCCTGACAGGATATTCCCTAGGACATTGAGGGAAGTCAGTGTAGAAATAGCAGGAGCTATGACAGAAATATTTCAAATGTCATTAGAAACGGGAATAGTGCCGGAGGATTGGCGTACTGCGCATGTTGTCCCATTGTTTAAAAAAGGGTTCAAAGAATAAACCTAGCAATTATAGACCTATTAGTTTGACGTCAGTATTGGGCAAATGAATGGAAAGGATACTTAGAGATAATATATATAAGCATCTGGATAAACAGGGTCTGATCAGGAACAGTCAACATGGATTTGTGCCTGGAAGGTCATGTTTGACAAACCTTCTTGAATTTTTTGAAGCTGTAACTAGGAAAATTGATGAGGGTAAAGCAGTGGATGTTGTCTATATGGATTTCAGTAAGGCCTTTGACAAGGTTCCCCATGGAAGGTTGGTTAAGAAGGTTCAATCTTTGGGTGTTAATGGCGGAGTAGCAAGATGGATTCAACAGTGGCTGAATGGGAGATGTCAGAGAGTAATGGTGGATGGCTGTTTGTCAGGTTGGAAGCCGATGACCAGTGGGGTGCCTCAGGGATCTGTGTTGGGTCCACTGTTGTTTGTCATGTACATCAATAATGATGGGGTGGAAAATGGATAAGTAAGTATGCAGATGATACTAAGATAGGTGGTGCTGTGGATAATGAAGTAGATTTTCAAAGTCTACAGAGAGATTTGGGCCATTTGGAAAAGTGGGCTGAAAGATGGCAGATGGAGTTTAATGCTGATAAGTGTGAAGTGCTACATCTTGGCAGGACAAATCAAAATAGGACGTACATGGTAAATGGTAGGGAATTGAGGAATGCTGTGGAACAGAGGGATCTAGGAATAACTGTGCATAGTTCCCTGAAGGTGGAATCGCATGTAGATAGGGTGGTAAAGAAAGCCTTTGGTGTGCTAGCCTTTATAAATCAGAGCATTGAATATAGGAGTAGGGAAGTAATGTTAAAATAGTACAAGGCATTGGTAAGACCAATTCTGGAGTATGGTGTACAATTTTGGTCGCCTAGTTATAGGAAGGATGTCAACAAAATAGAGAGAGTACAGAGGAGATTTACTAGAATGTTGCCAGGGTTCCAGCAACTATAGAAACATAGAAACATAGAAATTAGGTGCAGGAGTAGGCCATTCAGCCCTTCGAGCCTGCACCGCCATTCAATATGATCATGGCTGATCATCCAACTCAGTATCCCGTACCTGCCTTCTCTCCATACCCTCTGATCCCCTTAGCCACAAGGGCCACATCCAACTCACTCTTAAATATAGCCAATGAACTGGCCTCAACTACCCTCTGTGGCAGAGAGTTCCAGAGACTCACCACTCTCTGTGTGAAAAAAGTCTTTCTCATCTCGGTCTTAAAGGATTTCCCCCTTATCCTTAAGCTGTGACCCCTTGTCCTGGACTTCCCCAACATCGGGAACAATCTTCGTGCATCTAGCCTGTCCAACCCCTTAAGAATTTTGTAAGTTTCTATAAGATCCCCTCTCAATCTCCTAAATTCCAGAGAGTATAAACCGAGTCTATCCAGTCTTTCTTCATAAGACAGTCCTGACATCCCAGGAATCAGTCTGGTGAACCTTCTCTGCACTCTCTCTATGGCAATAATGTCCTTCCTCAGATTTGGAGACCAAAACTGTACGCAATACTCCATGTGTGGTCTCACCAAGACCCTGTACAACTGGAGTAGAACCTCCCTGCTCCTGTACTCAAATCCTTTTGCTATGAAAGCTAACATACCATTTGCTTTTTTCACTGCCTGCTGCACCTGCATGCCTACTTTCAATGACTGGTGTACCATGACACCCAGGTCTCGCTGCATCTCCCCTTTTCCTAATCGGCCACCATTTAACTATGTTACAGAGAAAGGTTGAACAAGTTAGGTCTTTATTCTTTGGAGCGCAGAAGGTTAAGGGGGGACTTGATTGAGGTCTTTAAAATGATGAAAGGGATAGACAGAGTTGACGTGGATACGTTTTTCCCATTGAGGGTAGGGAAGATTCAAGCAAGAGGGCATGACATGAGAATTAAGGGACAGAGGTTTCGGGGTAACGTGAGTAGGAACTTCTTTACTCAGAGGGTGGTGGCTGTGTGGAATGAGCTTCCAGCAGAAGTGGTGGAGGCAGGATCGATTTTAACATTTAAGAGTAAAGTGGATAGGTATATGGACGTGAAGGGAATGGAGGGGTATGGTCTGAGTGCAGGTAGATGGGACTAGGGGAAAACAAATGGTCGGCACGGACTGGAAGGGCCGAGAGGGCCTGTTTCCGTGCTGTAATTGTTATATGGTTATATGGTTATATGGTTATTGGGATGAATCAGTCTGGTTTGGGATCAGGTCTGTCCAAGACCACAAGAAATTGCAGTTGCAAATCTTCACAAAAACCAGCCTCTCTTCATCGACTCCGTCTACACCTAGCGCTGTCTCGGCAAGTCCACCAGCATCATCAAGGACCAAACTCACCTGGCCACTTTCTCTTCTCCCCTCAGGCAGAAGATACAGAAAACACATATCACCAGATTAAGGAACAGTTTCTTCCTACTTGTTATCAGGCAAATGAACAGTCTTCTCATCATAGGTTCATAAATTATAGGAGCAGAATTGGGCTACACGGCCCATTAATTCCACTCCACCATTCGATCAAGGCTGATCTATTTTTCTCTATTGACACACGGTTGTGGGAGGGTGGCCTGCGGCATCACACACACACTAACCACCCCCCACACACGCAGGAGGGGTGGGGTGAGAGGGGGAGAGAAGAGGGGGGGGAGGGGGAGATGGTGGAGGGGGAGGGGGGAGAGGGGGGCTGAGGGGGGGGGGGGGGGGGGGAGGGGAGAGAGGGGGGAGAGTAGGGGGAGAGTAGGGGAAGAGGGGGGAAAAGAGGGGGAGGGAGGTGGATGTGGAAGGGGAGGGGAAGTGGAGGAAGGGCAGAGGGGTGGATGGGGAGTGGGGGGGAGAGAGGGAAGGGAAGGGGGCTGATAGAGGAGTGAAGAGAGGGGGGAGTGGGGGAGGAGGGAGGGGGATGTGGAGGGGGAGGGGGGAGGTGCAAGGCACTGCGCTGCGGACGGCTGGCCGTGCAAGTATTGACACAATCTGGGACTGCCTATGTTGACAGTTTGCAGGCGGGCGATCATCGAGTTGATGTATCGCCAACTTTATCAATGGAGCGCTTGACCTCCTGCGGCGACCAGCGTTCGCGGAGGGCCTCTGGGGTCCACATGGACACCGCGTGTTCCCTCTCTGGGGGCACGTGAGTGTGGGCCCGGAGGAGGGGTGGCCAGTCGACCGTGGTGCGACCGGGGGGGTGGCTGGGCCACGCGACTTGCAGCTTGTGGCTGCGTGTTGAAAATTCTGCACAGCTGGCCACGAGGAGCAAAGATATTGTGACGTCATCAGCTCGCTTCAGCAGTTACATTTAAAAAAGATCTCGGCTTGTTGAACAATTTTAGTAAAATTCTCGGGAAATAATGAAGCAAATTTTCAGATGAGGGGATTTCCGACATCATGAGGTAAATCTCTACTGGAATATGTAAAAATTTCTCCGCTACCACGTCGAGATTTCGAGGAGATGGGAATCACACATGAAAAGGCACACACACAAATACATTCACATCCAAGATCAGAGTTTTAGTTACTAGACCAAGGGGGACCCATTGGGCCCCATCCCCTCAATGCGGGTGGAGGAGTTCTACACACACACACTAACCACCCCCCACACACACACTAACCCCCCCTTGATTCTATATCAATATTATTCATTCGCTCCTTTTACACATCCCCTGCCCTATCCACTCACGCATAACCCCCAACTGCGAAGGCACGGCTGGGGGGGGCGGTGGGGGGGTGGAGAGGGAAGGGTGTAGAGAGGGAGAGGGAGTTGAAATTGAGGGGTGGGGGGGCGGCATCACATGGCAGGGCTGGTTCTCAAACGCAATACTCCACCACTCACCCATACATAGTTCCCAATACTCACCACTCCCTAGAGATGGAGGGGGGCAGAGAGGGAGGGGAAGAAGCGGGGTCAGAGAGGGAGGGGGGCCTGAGAGGGAGGGAGGGGCAGAGAGGAAGACGGGGCAGAGAGGAAGGGGGGGCGGAGCTGGAGGGGGGGCAGAGAGGGAGGAGGGCGCAGAGAGGGAGCGGGGCATAGGGGGCAGAGGGAAGGGGCAGCAGAGAGGGGTGGGTGGCAGAGAGGGGTGGGTGGCAGAGAGGAAGGACCCCCACTCCTTCCCCCTCTCCATCTGCCCCTCCACCCCTCCCTCTCCCACCCCCTCTCCACCCCTACCTCTCCCCTCTCTCACCCCGCACCTCCACTCCATACCCGTCTCACTCTCTTTCTCTGCCCCGGGGAGGGGATAGAGAGGAAGGGGAAGGGGGTAGAGGCAGCACCTACCCAAGTCGTAGAGCACAAGCCTCCCCATCAGGCGCCGGTCCCAAGCTAGCCGCAACCATCGTGGACCAGAGTGATGCCCGTAGCGATTTGAGAACGGTGAAAAACAGTGGAGTGCTGGCTGATCGTGGCTTCCTGATCGAGGATAAGCGCACCCACCTGCGTGAAAGACGATCGGGCGGGGGAGACAGAGAGGAGGTCGTCCCCTGTGATGGGCGCGATGGGCACCTTTCAACTGCGCTTGTCCGCAGCCGCACTGCGATAATGACCACCGCCGCCATGCTGTAGAACTTTAGAAGCCCACCTGATCATGTGTTCAACGGCTTAAATCCAGAGCCGGTGGGGAGGGCGGCTGGGCCACGCAACTTGCAGCTCGTGGCTGGGAGTTGAAAACTGCGCAGCTGGTCGTGAGGAGCAAAGGCATTGTGACATCATAAGCTTGCTTCAGCAGTTAGATTTTAAAAGGATGTCAGATTGGTGATCAACTTTAATTAAAAACTCCAGATTGGTGAATAATTTTTATCAAAATAATGAATCAATTTTTCAGATGAGGGGATTTTTGAAATCATCAGGTACATCTCGACCGGAACATGTAAAAATGTCACTGTTACCGCGTCGGGTTTTCGAGGTCAACAATTAGATTTTAAAAGAATGTCAGGTTGGTGAACAATTTTAGTAAAAAAACTCGGGAAATAATGAATCAAATTTACAGATGAGGGGATTTTTGAAATCATGAGGTAAAGGGCCTGTCCCACTTGCATGCGATTGCATACGACTGGCAGGACCACACGTGGTCACTTTTGGCGTACGGGCCGCACGGGGCCGGTCCCACTGCGAAGCGCGGGGGCGTATGGAATTGTGCAGGGCTGGTCCCGACATCGCACGGGGCTTTGAAAATCCCACACTGTCTGAAAATTTTGCGCGGCAACGGCCTGTCGGCCCGGAGGCACATTGAGGGCGTACGCAGTGTCTTGACGGCGTATGCAGCGTATTGACGGCGTTGCGCAATGATGTCACCGCCCGGCATGACGTTGTGCGATGACATCACCACCCGACGCCCAAATTCAGTCTGCCCGCCTCCTGCTCAGCTGATTGGTGAGTATGACGTGAATTATGTCACGCGCGAACTCCGCTTCCGTTTGATGGCGCCAAATGCATGCAATCTCATGCCAGCGGGACAGGCCCTTAAATCTCAACCGGAATATATAAAGCTTTCACCGTTACCGCATCGGGTTTTCGAGGAGATGTGAATCACATATGAAAAGCACACACACACACACACACACACACACACGATCAGAGTTTTATAAGTTGTATGATAACATATTTGATGAAATTTGCGAGTGCGAGTGATTTATGTTTACTGAAGAAATGGCAGGCATGTTGGAGCCGTGTTTTTACTGCAGGATGTGGGAATTCAGGTACACGGCAGGAGCTCCTGGAGACTATACCTGCAGAAATTGTGTCCAGGTGCAGCTCCTGAACGAACATGTTGGGGAACTGGAGAAGCAGCTGGATGACCTCCGGGCCATCCGGGAAAACAAGAGTTTCCTGGGCAGGACCTACAGTGAGGTGGTCATACCAAGGATACAGGAAGAGCGAAGGTGGGTGACTTGGAGAAAGGGGAGTAACCGTGGAGTGCAGGAGACCCCGGTGGCTGTGCCAAATGAAAAAGCAGCGGTCGGGGCAGACAACACTTCCAGTCCAAGCAGTGGACGGGTCGGTGACTCCAATCTTAGCGATGAGACTCGACTGGCTAGACCGACGTCGAGCAGAGCTATAGTGGTGGGTGACTCCGTTGTCTGAGGTGCGGATTGGGGATTCTGTGGGGGCAGCCGAGACTCGAGTATGGTCTGTTGCCTCCCTGGTGCCAAGATATCAAGGTTCAAGATATCAAGAACCAACTTCCAAACATCCTCGAGAGGGAAGGTGAACAGCCGGAAATAGTTGTGCACGTGGGCACAAACAACATCGGGAAGAAGGGGAAGGAGATTCTGCAATGTGAGTTTAGAGAGTTAGGAAGAAGACTGAAAAGCAGGGCTTCTCGAATGGTTATCTCTGGATTGCTTCCAGTACCTCGTGCTAGTGAGGACAGGAACAGGGAGATAGGGGACCTGAATGTGTGGCTGAGGGGCTGGTGCAGGGAGTAGTGTTTTAGATTTATAGACCACTGGGATCTCTTCTGGGGTAGGGGTGACCTATACAAAAGGGACGGGTTACATCTTAACTGGAGGGGGACCAACATTCTGGCCGGCAGGTTTGCTAGTGTTATACGTGTGGGTTTAAACTATATAGTAGGGGGGAATGATTGACAAATTGGGAGTATAAAGATGGCGTAAAATTGGAAGCGAGTACAGGAAAAGTTACCAAAGACTTCCAAATTAATGGGAATGAAAGTTCGAGAAGGGATAAGAGAGTAAGGTCAGGGCCAATAGTGACCGATGTGAGAGGGGAGGTGAGTACCGAAGTATTGGATATGAATGTGCGGAGTATAAGAAATAAAGTGAATGAGCTTGAGGCTCAGTTAGAATTTGGCAAGTATGATGTTGTGGGAATTACAGATTCGTGGCTGCAAGAGGACCAGGGCTGGGAACTGAATATTCAGAAGTATACATCCTATCAAAAAGACGGACAGGTGGGCAGAGTGGGTGGTGTAGCTCTGTTGGTGAGGAATGAAATTCAGTCCCTTGCGAGGGGTGACATCAGGTGATTTTGAGTCATTATGGATAGAACTGAGACATTGTAAGGGTTAAAAGACCCTAATGGGAGTTATCTACAGGCCCCTAAACAGTAGCCTGGATATAGGGTGCAAGTTGAATCAAGAATTAAAATTGGCATGTACCAAAGGTAATGCTACGGTTGTTATAGAAGATTTCAACATGCAGGTAGACTAGGAAAATCAGGTTGGTACTGGACCCCAAGAAAGGGAGTTTGTAGAGTGCCTCCATGATGGATTCTTAAAGCACCTTGTACTAGAGCCTACCAGGGAGAAGGCAATTCTGGATTTAGTGTTGTGTAATGAACCAGACTTGATAAAGGAACTCAATGTAAAGAAGCCATTAAAGGTAGTGACCATAATATGATAAATATTAATCTACAATTTGAGTGGAAGAGGGGAAAATCGGAAGTGTCAGTATTATAGTTGAGCAAAGGGGACTATGGAGGCAAGAGGGAGGAGCTGGCCAAAATTGACTCTAAGGAGACACTAGCAGGGATGACAGAGGAACAACAATGGCAGATATTTCTGGGAACAATACAGAAGGTGCAGGATCAGGTCATTCCACAGAGGAAGAAAGATTCTAAGGGTAGTAAGAGGCGACCGTGGCTGAGAAGGGAAGTCAAGAACAGTGTAAAAATAAAAGAGAAGTATAGCATAGCAATGATGAGCAGGAAGCAAGGGGATTGGGTAACTTTTAAAGAGCAATAGAAGAAACTAAAAAGGCAATACGGGGAGAAAAGATGAGGTACGAAGGTAAGCTAGCCAAGAATATAAAGGAGGTAGTAAAAGCTTCTTTAGGTGTGTGAAGAGGAAAGAATTAGTTAAGGCCAAAGTTGGACCCTTGAAGACTGAAAAAGGTGAATTTACTATGGGGAACAAGGAAATGGCAGACATGTTGAACAGGTACTTTGAATCTGTCTTCGCTAAGGAAGACACAAACAATCTCCCATTAGTACTAATGGCCAGAGGATCTAGGGTGAAGGAGGAACTGACGGAAATTCACATTAGGCAGGAAATGGTGTTGGGTAGACTGATGGGACTGAAGGCTGATGAATCCCAGGGCCTGATGGTCTAAAGGGTACTTAAGGAAGTGGCTCTAGAAATTGTGGACGCATTGTTGATCATTTTCCAATGTTCTATATATTCAGGATCAGTTCCTGTGGATTGGAGGGTAGCTAATGTGATCCCACTTTTTAATAAAAGAAGGGAGAGAGAAAATAGGGAATTATGGACCAGTTAGCCTGACATCGGTGGTGGGTAAGATGCTGGAGTCAATTATAAAAGATGAAATAGCGGTAACAGGATCAGTCCAAGTCAGCATGGATTTACGATGAGGACTAATTATCTCAAATTTTTTGAGGATGTCACTAGGAAAATGGACAAGGGAGAGTCATGTACCTGGACTATGGATGTCATGTGCCTGGACTGTCAGAAAGCATTTGACAAGGTCCCACATAGGAGATTAGTGGGCAACATTAGAGCACATGGTATTGGGAGTAGGGTAATGACATAGATAGAAAATTGGTTGGCAGACAGGAAACAAAGAGTAGGGATTAACGGGATTTGTTTTAGAATGACAGGCAGTGATTAGTGGGGTGCCGCAAGGCTCAGTGCTGGGATCACAGCTATTTACAATATACATTCATGATTTAGATGAAGGGATTAAAAGTAACATTTGCAACTTTGCAGATAACACAAAGTTGCATGGCAGTGTGAACTATGAGGAGGATGCTATGAGGATGCAGGGTGACTTGGACAGGTTGGGTGAGTGGGCTGATGCATAGCAGATGCTGTTTAATGTGGATAAATGTGTGGTTATCCACTTTGGTGGCAAAAACAGGATGGCAGATTATTATCTTAATGGTGTCAAGTTGGGAAAGGGGAAGTACAACAAGATCTGGGGGGTCCTTGTTCATCAGTCACTGAAAGTAAGCGTGCAGGTACAGCGGGCAGTGAAGAAAGCGAATGACATGTTGGCCTTCATAACAAGAGTTGGGTATAGGAGCAAAAAGGTCCTTCTGCTGTTGTACAGGGCCCTAGTTAGACCACACCTAGAGTATTGTGAGTAGTTTTGGTTTCCAAATTTGAGAAAGGACATTCTTGCAATTGATGGAATACAGCATATGTTCACAAGGTTTATTCCCGGGATGGAGGGACTGTCATATGTTGAAAGAATGGAGCGACTGGGCTTGTATACTCTGGAATTTAGGATGAGAGGGGATCTTATTGAAACATATGAGATTATTAAGGGATTGGACACGCTAGAGACCGAAAACATGTTCCCAATTTTGGGGGAATCCAGAACCAGGGGCCACAGTTTAAGAATTAGGGTTAGGCCATTTAGAACGGAGATGAGGAAAAAAGTTTTCACCCCGAGACCTGTGAATCTGTGGAATTCTCTGCCTCAGAAGGTAATGGAGGCCAATTCTCTGGATGCTTTCAAGAGAGAGTTAGATAGAGCTCTTGAAGATTGCGGAGTGAGGGGATATGGCGAGAAGGCAGGAACGGGGTACTGATTGTGAATGATCAGCCATGATCTTATTGAAAGGCGGTTCTGGCTCGAAGGGCTGACTGGCCTACTCCTGCACCTATTGTCTATTGTCTAATTTGCTAGAGTTCTTTGAAGATGCATTATACAGTCAATATAAGGGAATCTGTAAATGCAGTACATTCGGATTTTCAGAAAGCAATTGAGAGTGCCACGTAAAAGAATAAGAGCTGGAGTTTTTGGGGAACGTGTGTTAGGGGGCTGTCCCACTATAGGAGTTTACCCAAGTGCTCTCCCGAGTTTAAAAAAAAATCAAACTTGTGGTAACTACGTAGAATGTACGTAGCAGGTATGTCGGAGCTCGGGAGTCTTAACGGCAGGTACTCGGGAAATGCGGTAAGCTCATGAAGTTTTTTCAGCACTGTGAAAAATGTCCACGAGAGCCCCCGGGTACCTACGAACGGCTATTCGAGTTTGAATCGGGGGAAACTCGGGAGAACTCTTGAATTACCTCATATAGTGGGACAGGCCCTTTAGCATGGACTGGTTATCACACAAAAGACATGGTTGGAATTAACCAGGATGTTTCAGTCTAGAGTGATGTAACAGTATCACACATCCAGGCGGGGAAGAGAGGAATAAGATTCAGCATAACATTTTATATGTTGCATCTCTGCCACTGTCGAGTGGAAAAACTTTGCAAATGCACGGAAGGCTTATGGGTAAAAATTAATGGCAGTCCTCAAAAAGCAGGAAGGCTGCTTATCTTGTACATTGTTACCCAGTGGCTGGGGACCACGACCCGTTTTAAAAAAAAAGCACATCGTTAGCCGCCTTCCTCATGCAGTGCGTCCAAAGAAATTTTAGAAGAATATCTTTGCAGACAAGGTAAAACATATAGATCCATAAGGTAATATATGCTCTGAAGAATCGGTGCTTCAATCCAGCACAATTGATTTTTCGAAGACTTTAAGTAACGCGTCCACTGTACTAGTGTCACTGTGTTCTGCTGAGTTTCATGTTTGCATTGGTGTACCTTTCCTTGATCATCGCACGCAGGCTTTTGGTATTATTTCGGTCGCAGATCTTCGATCTGAAACGTCACCGTCCATGTTCCCCAGAGGTGCTGCCTGATTCGCTGAGTTTGCCCCACTATCTTTGGAATTCCCACCGTGCCGCAGGAGGAGGAAAGATCAGGGAATTGAATGGCAGCAGTCCGTAACCATGGGTTGCTGGCGGTTAAAGGAGCTAATTTAGCTCTCAGGGATCCCCGGCGAGGGACCCACCGCTCCGGATTGGCATGTCCCCGTTGCGCCCTCAGTTCCAGAAGTAGGTGCCGTGGGCCGGCGGGTCGGAGCTCTTAGGGCAAGCTCCTCCGGGTCCCCAATGAGGGATCACAGGCTGCAGACGCGTGCGCCAGCTGGAGCTCTGCGGACTCTGGCTTCAGGCTGCCGCGGGCCAGCGAACGGAGCTCTCCCCTTCGGCGACCCCCTGGTGAGAGTTTACCCGCTCCGTGATGAAAGAGCCCGCGGCTGAAGCCCCTGGTGCATCTCCGGGAATGGCCGCACCGATCCTCGATGTTAGGCCACGGGGGAGGCGACATGGAAAAAGTCGCCTATCCGTGGAGGAGGCAACCAAAGCGGTTTCCCCCTTACCCCCCCACACAAGACACACAAAGAACATAAAAAACACACATTGAGACACACTAAAAAAAACACAAAAAAAAGAAAAAAACTAACACACTGCTGCTCTTTAAATTCACCATTTAAAGAGAATCTGCGTAATTACCTTGAGCTGGGGTAAATTAAGGTGGCCTTGCTGGGCATAAAGATTACTCGTCTCTTCGGTTGGACATTGTTTTGTGGCACCGTGTATGTTCCTTAAATGAGTAATGACTCTCGCATCCTCAGTATCCAGGTCTAAGACCCTTTCACCTGCAATTTGGAGCAGAGCAAGTTTACTAAAAATGCACAACAAAATAAACCTTTGCATGCACAGCAATAAAACATTATCCATTATAATAAGAAATTGTTTGCAAGCTAAATCAACGTTTTACCATGACTAGTGGGATATGCCAACATGATAATTGATAATATTTATACATGTTTTAGACAGGTACATGGATAGGACAGGTTTGGAGGGATATGAGCCAAGGCAGGTGGGACTAGTGTAGCTGGGCCATGTTGGGTGGTGGGGGCTGGGCTGAAGGGCCTGTTCCCACGCTCTATGACTTGATGGCACGATAACTATCTGCCTAAGCCAGTAAAATGGTGTGAATTCTTCAAATGACTGGAATCTGAAGTCTATATTCACAGTCCAAGGAGTCGTGAAGGCAGTACCAAGTGTGAGTGGTACTGGATGTAGGCGGAATAGGATGTGGGAAATGTGTGGTGTGTTGATTATTGTGCTATTTCAGCAAGTCCTTTGGCAAGGTCCCAAATGGATGACTGGTCCAAATGATTACAGCCCATGAATCCAAAACAAGTTGGCAAAATGCATCCAAAATTGGCTTGGTAAAAGGAGGCAAAAGATGATGGCAGGAATTGTTTTGTGATTGGAGATCTTTTGACCAACGGTGAAATCAGGGATCAGTGTTATGACCCTTATTGTTTGTTGAATGCATTGTGAACGTCTGGTGTATGATGAGCAACTTTGCAGATGGCATGAAAATTGGCAGAGTTGGTGACAGAGAGGATGGTGAAGGATTACAGAACAATATTGACCAATTCGTAAATTGGGTGGGGCATTGGCAGATGAAATGTAATCCTCATCAGAGTGAGATTATGCTTTTCAAGAGGTCGACTAAGTTTAGTTTTAGTTTAGTTTGGAGATACAGCGCAGAAACAGGCCTATCGGCCCACCGAGTCCACGACAACTTGCGATCCCCACACATTAACACTACCCTACACACACTAAGGACAATTTATACATACACCAAGCCAATTAACCCTCAAACCTGTACGTCTTTGGGGTGTGGGAGGAAACTGATCTCGGAGAAAACCCATGGTTTTAAGGATAGATCTAATCTATTCTAAGGATGGAACAAATGCCATGGATGGTAGGGCCCTAGAAAGTAATGAGGAAAATATGGACCTTGGTGTACAAGATCCCTAAAGGTGACAGTAAAAGTAGATAGGATAGTAAGAAAGACATACTGGATTCCTGCCTACATGCAACCTTCTCTTGTTTTTTTTCCATTTCTTGTTGCTGACATGACATTGACTTCTCTGCTCCCCTCATACACTCCAACATCACCCCCACTATATGCACAGCAACTCTGCTCACTCTAGTCCAGTCCTGACCTCATCATCCCATCTGTAGGCAAGGGGATGCTGATGTGGTATGATGCATTAACCTTGACCTTGTAGAGGCTATGTGCCAGCTTTTTAACACCTTGTACTTTCCTCTGGATCATGGCCCCACTAACGAACACCAGGCTACCACAACTGGTGCCATTACAGATCTCATCACATCAAAAGATTTATCCCCCACAGCCTCAAGAGAAAGTGTCTCAACCTTACACCACCCGGTTCTATCTCTTACACAAGATCCATAAATAGGACCATTTTGGTAAGCTCACTATCATAATTAAGCCATTTGGACCATCACGTCTACTCTGCCATTCAATCATGGCTGATCTATCTTTCCTTCTCAACCCCATTCTCCTGCCTTCACCCCATAGCCCCTGACACCCGTACTAATCAAAAATATCTGCAATCTCCGCCTTAAAACTATATAGTGACCTGGCCTCCACAGCCGTCTGTGGCAATTAATTCCACAGATTCACCATCCGCTGACCAAGGAAATGACTCATCTTTCAAAAGGTATGTCCTTTTATTCTGAGGGTATGGCCTTTGGTCCTAGACTCCCCCACTAGTGAAAATATCCTCTCCACATTCATTCAATCCAAGTCTTTCACGATTCAGTAAGTTTCAATGAGGTCACCCCTCATCTTGCTAAAACTCCATTATTTCTACCTGCTGTTGCTCCATATAAAGAGTTCCTTTATACCTGTACTTCATCCTGTTTCACCTTGTCTAGACCCTTCCCACATATCTCAGATCCTCCACTATTTTGATTATTTTCAGTTGGTTTGCTTATCCTCTCCTACCCACCCTCCTGTCCCTTGTCACTCTGCCCTGCACATGTAGAAGATCACAGCGTGGAAACATGCCCTTCACCCAACTTACCCACACCGGCGAACAAAGACATCCACAGTAGTCCCACCTGCCTGTGTTTGACCCACATCCCTCTAAACCTGTCCTATCCATGTACCTGTCCAAATGTTTCTTAAATGTTGCTATAGTATCTGCCTCAACTTCCTATAACTCCGGCAGCTCGTTCCATACACCCACCACCCTTTGTGTGAAAATGTTACCCTCAGTTCCTATTAAAATTTCCCCCCTCTCACCTTAAACCTATGTCTTCTGGTTCTTGATTCCGCTGCTCAGGGCAAGAGACTCTGCATCTACCAGATCTATTCCTCTCATGATTTGTACACCTCTATAAGATCAGCCCTTATTCTTCTACATGCCAAGGAATAGAATTCTAGCCTAGATGTGTCGCTACACCTCCTTACTCACCACCATCTAGGGACTAAACAACCCTTCCAAGTAAGGCAGATACACGTTCACCTGTGTAATGTGTGGGTTTAAAAATGTCAGCTAAAATGGAGTTGCCAGCTAAATTAGCAACACCATATTTCAAACCCTCCTTAGGAAAACAATTAGATGTTTTAGAAGAATGCTTAGGCTAACTTGAAGGGAGTAGTAAATCATGAGGCCACCTGTGAGGTTACTAAGATAAGCTTTTGTCTTCCTAGAGTCATCCAAGACTAACTCGATGCCTGATATAAGACAAGTAACTCATGCTACTATGACACAAAGTATGACACCAAGCAAGATAGCTAGTTTTGACATCTAGTCACCTGTTATTCTCAGAGATAACATTATCATATAAATGCATGCTTGGAGCCAGGTGTGGAAATCGTTATAAAAACATGGGGGGGACACAATTTGTTGGTCGCACGTGCGAGACTTTGGGTTGTGGGCCCTGTGGACGGTAACATCGGGAGCTGACCTGGAGGGTGACCGACTCCGAACTCCAGCAACAGTATCTTCGTCCTCTCCAAATCGTGGGGCTTCAATTGGCCCGTTCGCAAGGTCTTTCATCGCCCGGCGCAGCTTAAAACCGGCCGCGGGATTTTTCATCGCCCGGCGGGGGCATCAACATCGGGAGCCTCCATCGCCTCGATGCAGCTATTTGGACGATCCCGCGGCCGATTTTAAGCCGCGCCAAGCGATGAAAGGCCTCGCGAACGGGCCGATTCATGCTTCGCTCTATGATCTTTGTTCTACCAGGCCGTCTCCCTCCTCTAATCACCGCGCTCTATCCCCAGTCCCACCCCCAACGTCCGCCTCTGACCGACACCTCCCTCCTCCAATCATTGCGCTGAATCATCATGTCCCCCTCCCCCACTGCCTGCTGACAGACATCTCTCTCGTCCAATCGGCGTCCTCGAGCATCAGTCCCACCCCCACTATCTCACGGAAAGCGGAGATTTTTAATAGATTTTTTTTCACCAAATTTTAAAACCCGGATTACAAAACATGGGGGGGTGGGGGGGGGATTGTCTCCAACCTCTCAAAACATGGAGAGGACGTGTCCCCCTGGGATTTCTGCTCATGGTTGGAGTACAACTTCACCTTGGGAGGGGAGGAGAGAGAGGGGAGAGAGAGAGAGAGAGAGAGATCACATATAGGGGTCTCCGATGTGTAGAGGGCTGCTTGATTTGTGGATCTATTGATAATGTTCATGTATTTCCTTTTAATAAATATAATTACTTGTACTCTCAAAAATGTTCTTCCTCCATTCATTGATACAAATCGTTGAAACCTGTTTATATTTTGTTCCAACCTCTCCTTGGTCTACTCTGGTCAGTAATGACGTGGCCTCCTCCACATGAGAGAGATGAAACATAAAGTAGGTGACCATTTCACAGATACTCTTTGCAATGTCCACCAGGAGATTCCAATGCATATCATTTAACTCTTCCTCCCACTCCCACATTAAGCTGGCTGATCTCTGGCTTCTCCGTGGCTAAGGTAAGGTTAAGCACAAATTTAAAACCCTTGAATTTTCCAATTTCAGATAAAACGGATCCACTGGCGTTCTCCTCCCATGTACACTCACCCATCCAATTCTCACCTAATCCTTTTAATCACCTTTCCAATATCCACCTCTTACTCCTCCTCACCTGATACCAATTGCCCATTTATACCCTCCCCCACGTCATCTGGTTCCACATCACCTGTGTAGAAAGGAACTGCAGATGCTGGTTTATACCGAAGTTAGACACAAAGTGCTGAACTAGCTCAGCGGGTCAGGCAGCATCTATGGAGAAAAATAATGGGTGACATTTCAGATCTAGTTCTGTCCCAACCCGAAACATCACCCATGGAATTACGCCAGCACTTTGCGCCTATCTTCCACTTTCAACTACCAGTTTCTATCTCACCCCAATCTCCTCGATGTTATAATCTTCCTCTTCCTTCTCAATCCTGCTCGCCAACATACCCGAGTCAATGCTGGAGCTCTGAGACCACGTGCTCAAGCTGGTCAAACTGGAGACACTTATGCCATATAACAATTACAGCACGGAAACAGGCCCTCTTGGCCCTTCCAGTCCGTGCCGATCATTTGTTTTCCCCTAGTCCCATCTACCTGCACTCAGACCATACCCCTTCATTCCCTTCCCGTCCATATACCTATCCACTTTACTTTTAAATGTTAAAATCGTTCCTGCACTTCTGCTGGAAGCTCATTCCACACAGCCACCGCCCTCTGAGTAAAGAAGTTCCCCCTCGCGTTACCCCTAAACATTCGTCCCTTAATTCTCATGTCATGCCCTCTTGTTTGAATCTTCCCTAACCTCAATGGGAAAAGCTTATCCACGTCAACTCTGTCTATCCCTTTCATCATTTTAAAGACCTCAATCAAGTCCCCCCTTAACCTTCTGCGCTCCAAAGAATAAAGACCTAACTTGTTCAACCTTTCTCTGTAACATAGTTGCTGGAACCCAGGCAACATTCTAGTAAATCTCCTCTGTACTCTCTCTATTTTGTTGACATCCTTCCTATAATTAGGCGACCAAAATTGTACACCATACTCCAGAATTGGTCTTACCAATGCCTTGTACAATTTTAACATTACTTCCCTACTCCTATATTCAATGCTCTGATTTATAAAGGCCAGCACATCAAAGGCTTTCTTTACCACCCCATCTACATGCGATTCCACCTTCAGGGAACTATGCACAGTTATTCCTAGATCTCTCTGTTCCACAGCATTCCTCAATTCCCTACCATTTACCATGTACGTCCTATTTTGATTTGTCCTGTTAAGATGTAGCACTTCATACTTATCAGCATTAAACTCCATCTGCCATCTTTCAGCCCACTTTTCCATATGGCCCAAATTTCTTTGTAGACTTTGAAAATCTACTTCATTATCCACAACACCACCTATCTTGATAGCATCTGCATACTTACTTATCCAATTTTCCACCCCATCATCCAGATCATTGATGTACATGACAAACAACAGTGGACCCAACACAGATCCCTGAGGCACCCCACTGGTCACTGGCTTCCAACCTGACAAACAGCCATCCACCATTACTCTCTGACATCTCCCATTCAGCCACTGTTGAATCCATCTTGCTACTCCGCCATTAACACCCTAAGATTGAACCTTCTTAACCAACCTTCCATGGGGAACCTTGTCAAAGGCCTTACTGAAATCCATATAGACAACATCCACTGCTTTACCCTCATCAATTTCCCTAGTAACTGCTTCAAAAAATTCAAGAAGATTTGTCAAACATGACCTTCCAGGCACAAATCCGTGTTGACTGTTCCTGATCACACCCTGTTTATCCAGATGCTTATATATATTATCTCTAAGTATCCTTTCCATTAATTTACCCACCACTGACGTCAAACTAACAGGTCTATAATTGCTAGATTTATTCTTTGAACCCTTTTTAAACAATGGAACAACATGCGCAGTTGCGGCACTATTCCCGTTTCTAATGACATTTGAAATATTTCTGTCATAGCTCCTGCTATTTCTACACTAACTTCCCTCAATGTCCTAGGGAATATCCTGTCAGGACCTGGAGACTTATCCACTTTTATATTTTTCAAAAGTGTCAGTATTTCCTCCTCTGTGAATCTCATAGTTTCCATAGCTACTCTACTTTTTTCCCTTACCTCATATAGTTCAATATCCTTCTCCTTGGTGAATACCGAAGAAAAGAAATAGTTCAATATCTCCCCCATCTCTTTTGGCTCTGCAGATAGCTGCCCATTCTGGCTCTCTAATGGTCCAATTTTATCCTTCGTTATCCTTTTGCTATTAAGATAGCTGTAGAAACACTTTCACCTTTCTTGCCAAAGCAACCTCATATCTTCTTTTAGCCTTCCTAATTTCTTTCTTAAGATTCTTTTTACATTCTTTATACTCCTCTAGCACCTCATTTACTCCATGAAACAAGTGTCCAATTTCCCTTGAAAACCATAGCTATTTCCAATTTTTACTATTTCCTTTCACCCTAACAGGGACATAAAGGTTCTGTACTCTTACAATTTCCCCTTTAAATGTCCTCCATTTCTCTTCTACATCCTTCCCATAAAACAGAGTGTCCCAATTCACTCCTTTTAAATCCTTACGCATTCCCTCAAAGTTAGCCTTTCTCCAATCAAAAATCTCCACCCTAGGTCCAGTTTTGACTCTCTCCATAATTATATTGAAACTAATGGTATTGTGATCACTGGTCCCGAAGTGCTCACCAACGTATACCTCCGTCACCTGACCTGCCTGATTTCCTAACAGGAGGTGTTGACCGCATGGAGCAACTCAGAATCCCACTTGTGCTATGCAGTACCTGAACGGAGATCACCTGCCACACATTTAATTCAGAAAAATTCCCTTGAAATGTAATCAGCTACCGTAAACTTGCCTGGAGCATTCTCTTGTCCCATTGCGTTTAAACAGACAGAACCAGCCGACTGTGGGATATGCTTTATAGTTTCAGCAAGTTTGATGATAAGGTAAGTTCGTCCAAGTTCAAATTTTTTTGCAAGTCGAGAGCCATAAAGTGTGCGTAATTCCGAAGGTAATTCTGTCTTCAATAACTCATCAAGCACCTGTAGATAAATAAATAAATAACTGATCAGCATAAAAACAACACAACCCACACCAGTAAACAGGGAGTGCTTTGATTCATATCTTTTGTTCAAATAAATAGAATATAGAGGCAAGATGGCAAGGGGTAAATGGAATGAGTGAGGCTCTGATGTGTTATAAACATGAGCATGGATCAATTGGCCCAGGTAGTTTGTGGAGTTTGTGACATGGTGAACAAGCTGTTTAAGTTTGCTGATAATTATCATGGCCACAAGTAAGAAACTTTAAAAGTCTTTAGTATTACTAGATTTTGATATGTCTACTGTTTGATATGTGTGGATATGTTTATAACGTAAGGCTGCAGTATGGTATCCTGTCTAATAACATAGAAAACATAGAAAACATAGAAATTAGGCGCAGGAGCAGGCCATTTGGCCCTTCGAGCCTGCACCGCCATTCAATATGATCATGGCTGATCATCCAACTCAGTATCCCGTACCTGCCTTCTCTCCATACCCTCTGATCCCCTTAGCCACAAGGGCAACATCTAACTCCCTCTTAAATATAGCCAATGAACTGGCCTCAACTACCCTCTGTGGCAGAGTTCCAGAGACTCACCACTCTCTGTGTGAAAAAAGTCTTTCTCATCTCGGTCTTAAAGGATTTCCCCCTTATCCTTTAGCTGTGACCCCTTGTCCTGGACTTTCCCAACATCGGGAACAATCTTCCTGCATCTAGCCTGTCCAACCCCTTAAGAATTTTGTAAGTTTCTATAAGATCCCCTCTCAATCTCCTACATTCTAGAGAGTATAAACCGAGTCTATCCAGTCTTTCTTCATAAGACAGTCCTGACATCCCAGGAATCAGTCTGGTGAACCTTCTCTGCACTCCCTCTATGGCAATAATGTCCTTCCTCAGATTTGGAGACCAAGACTGTACGCAATACTCCTGGTGTGGTCTCACCAAGACCCTGTACAACTGAAGTAGAACCTCCCTGCTCCTATACTAAAATCCTTTTGCTATGAAAGCTAACATACCATTCGATTTTTTCAATGCCTGCTGCACCTGCATGCCTACTTTCAATGACTGGTGTACCATGACACCCAGGTCTCACTGCATCTCCCCTTTTCCTAATCGACCACCATTTAAACAATAGTCTGCTTTCCTGTTTTTGCCACCAAAGTGGATAACCTCACATTTATCCACATTATACTGCATCTGCCAAACATTTGTCCACTCACCCAGCCTATCCAATTCACCTTGCAGTCTCCTAGTATCCTCCTCACAGCTAACACTGCCCCCCAGCTTAGTGTCATCCTCAAACTTGGAGATATTGCCTTCAATTCCCTCATCCAGATCATTAATATAATAACATACCATAGATAGACAAAGGGTTCAGACCTGAAACGTCACTTATTCATGTTCTCCAGGGATGCTGCCTGAACTGTTGAATTACTCCAGCACTTTGTAAACCAGTTTCCACAGGACCTTATGTCTGAATAATTAACCTATATTTAATATTGAATGGACATGCTTCCAATTTAATTTATTAATGGTATTGTTATAATGATGGTTACATTTAAGTCGAGTTGCCACTGAATGAACCAGATGGAAGAGCAGAGGTGTGCTGCTCACTACACACCAAGTGGAATTCTTCTTTACAGTTCCAACTATTTCGTCTCAGCATCCCATCAACCAAGTGTCAAAGGTTCATAAGTTCTAGGAGCAGAATTTGGCCATTTGGCCCATGAAGTCTACTCTGCCATCCAATTATGGCTGATCTCTTTCCTGCTCTACACCACTATCCTGCCTTCTCCCCATAACCCCTGACACCTGTACTAATCAAGAGTCTATCAATCTCTGCCTTAAAAATATCCATTGAATTGGCCTCCATGGTCGTCTGTGGCAATGAATTCCACTGATTCACCACCGTCTGACTAAAGAAATTCCTCCTCATCTCCTTTCCTTTTATACTGTGGCTATAGCCTCTGGTCCTAGACGCTTCCACTAGTGGAAACATCCTCTCCACATCCACCATCCAGGCCCTTCAGTATTCGGTACGTTTCAATATTGGTTGATGATCAAAGCAATTAAGTAATCCAATTTATCCTGCTCCTAACAATCAAGTGATGTTTATTGATTGAATCGGAGTTTTAGTACAAGTTAGTAAGCTAGAAAATAAAAATTGTAATCTTATCACAGTATTGTAACATGAACTGTAACTGTAAATAATGGGTTGGTGCCATTAAAATGATCAAAGAGAAACAGTGAAAAATCAAGAATAATGTAACCTAATGTGAATCTTAAGATGTATTTCAAGATGGACAAAAAAAACTACCATGCTATTTCACCAACATCCCAAAAACAAATTACAGTAAATTCATAGTTCAACAAAAAAAAACACATTTTACCTTAATAATGTTTATTTCTTACCAGTAAATTATCACTGAGAAGTGGTATTGATTGATTAAACTTCATTAGAACCTACAAGAGAGATGTTTACATTTTTTAATCACTTCAAATATCTGCATTATTATCGAGCAAAAAAGGACTCCAGATTTACATCATGATCATAGTACGACATATTAGCCGCCTAATGTCATGTCAAGGAGAACAAAAGGCAAATAGTGGTGGCACGTCAGAGCTGCGGTAGAGTTGCTGCCTTACAGCACCAGAGTCTGGGTTCGATCCTGACTATGGGTGCTGTCTGTACGGAGTTTGTACATTCTCCACATAACAGCGTGGGTTTTCGCGGAAGCTCCGGTTTCCTTCCAGATTCCAAAGACGGACAGGTTTGTAGATTAATTGGCTTTGGTAAAGATTGTAAATTGTCCCTAGCGTGTAGGGTAGTGTTAATGTATGGGGATCGCTGATCGGGCGCGGACTCGGTGGGCTGAAGGGCCTGTTTTCATGCTGTATCTCTAAACTAAACTAAAAAATAGAAGAATGGGAATCAATAGAGTGAAATGAAATGACATTTTTTTATGGTAGAATATTTTAAGATATTTTTAGCCAAGGATGACCATGACTTTTGTAATGAAAGTCTCACTATAGATAAATGAAACAAATTATTTACAGTGATGTTAGCCAGGATTGCTCTTTGAGCAATGTCATGAAATCTCTTAGAATTTGAGCAGACAGAGCTAATTAATACATTATCTGTAAACCTCTGAAAAAATAATGAAACCTGAAACTTCCCAATCTTTAGATCAGAAACATATGCCTCATCAAAGGGTAAAGATGAAACTCAGGAAATTATCAGTTACAGATTGGGTGTTTTCCCATAGACAAACGACTTACTAGTGCAATGCAAATGCTGAAAAGCAGATTACATTCCCAACACCTAGCCTATGAATCTAAAGGTGGTTTTATTAGTTAAAATAGTACAATGTTCACTAATTCAGGCACATTATTATCATCCATGAGCTTGTTGATATATTTTTGTACACACTGCAATGTAACTGACAGCTAACTCAGCACACCAATGTCAAATAAGTCAGAATTTGCAAAAAATAAAACAGACAATGCAGGAAACATTCAATGGGTTAAGGGCCTGTCCCACTTAGGTGATTTTTCAGGCGATTGACAAGTTGCTGGCAGTCGCCTGAAAAAACGGCAACTGGAACGGCGACTGTCAGACTGGAACACACACACATCGCTTCCTTCACCAGCCCGTTATGTAGGCGGGGGACAGGGCAAGCGAGGGAAGCGCTGTCTGAGTGAAATTAACACGGTGCAAAGCCAAGGTGATACAGACACACACGGCGATGAACAGGAAGATTGGCGCTGTAATTAAGACGGCTAAAGCACAGTGTACGGCAAGTCCTTTAAAAGGGGGGGGGGGGAGAAAAGAGGAGGAGTTGGTGGGAGATGGAGGGAGAAAGAGTGGAGACAATTTTTAAGAAGCCAGAGATACACGGCTGTGACCCTCGGCGGACATTAACATTACCGGTCGGTTATCCTTGTTTCTGAAAACTATTGCTTACGTTTGTTTTTCCGAATGAGCCAATGAAATTCACCGGTCAACACCGGTTACAACCTACAAGATCCTTCGAGCTCCTGGCTACCCACTAGGACCTCCTGGCGACCCACCTATTGCACGAGAATTCTTGCTACTCTCCATGGCGGCTTCATTCTAGTCACTGCTAATTTTTCAACATGTTGAAAAATTCACGAAGACCACAATGAGGCCGCGATTAGTTCCCAGCATGCAGGAACTCCTCACGACCATGAAGGCGACTCCCCGGCAACCACCCGCGAACATGAGACGACCATGTGGCGACAGCAGAATCTCCTGCAGTCGCCTAAAAAGTTGCCTAAGTGGGACAGGCCCAGTCGGTAGCTATCAGAATTTATACTTCGATGTTTACTTTGTATCTCTCCACAGGTGAACTCTGGCCTGTGGAAATCATCCTCCATTTTCAGACTTATATCCGATTTCCAATTTTATCAGTATTTTCTTTTTAGAATACGTTCCTGACATTCAGATACATTCACAACTGTTTATAATCTATAAAACATTAATCAAATGTTTATGAATCAGTGGTCGATGAACGTGAGGAGGGTGAGGGGAGGACAACGGGGACATAGAAACATAGAAACATAGAAAATAGGTGCAGGAGGAGGCCATTCAGCCCTTCGAGCCAGCACCGCCATTCAATATGATCATGGCTGATCGCCCGCTATCAATAACCCGTGCCTGCCTTCTCCCCATATCCCTTGAATCCACTAGCCCCTAGAGCTCTATCCAACTCTCTCTTAAATCCATCCAGTGATTTGGCCTCCACTGTCCTCTGTGGCAGGCAATTCTATAAATTCACAACTCTCTGGGTAAAAAAGTTTTTTCTCAGCTCAGTCTTAAATGACCTCCCCTTTATTCTAAGACTGTGGCCCCTGGTTCTGGACTCACCCAACATTGGGAACATTTTTTACTGCATGTAGCTTGTCCAGCCCTTTTATAATTTTATATGTTTCTATAAGATCCCCCTCATCCTTCTAAACTCCAGTAAATACAAGGCTAGTCTTTTCAATCTTTCCTCATGTGACAGTCCCGCCATCCCAGGGATCAATCTCGTGAATCTACGCTGGCATGGGAGGACCGCTGTGAGGGAGGGTGGGAGAACAAAGGGGGACCTGGTGTGGGGGAGGGGGGCACTCTAGTTTTAGAATCCTCTGCCCAGGGGATAAGCCTGCGTTTGTTTGTTTGTTTGTTTGTTTGTTTGTTAGTTTGTTCCAGTGAAGGCGCTGTGCACACGGCAGCCACCCAACAGTCGCTTGTCTTTTTCTTTTTTTCACTTTTCACCTTTTCACTTTTAATTTAATTTTAAGTTTTCGTGTACCTTGTGTGTTATGACTTCATGCAGACCAATTTCCCTCAGAGGATGAATAAGTTCTATTGCATCGTATTGTATCATATAACCATATAACCATATAACAATTACAGCACGGAAATAGGCCCTCGTGGCCCTTCCAGTCCGTGCCGACCATTTGTTTTCCCCTAGTCCCATCTACCTGCACTCAGACCATACCCCTCCATTCCCTTCACGTCCATATACCTATCCACTTTACTTTTAAATGTTAAAATCGATCCTGCCTCCGCCACTTCTGCTGGAAGCTCATTCCACACAGCCACCACCCTCTGAGTAATGACGTTACCCCTAAACTTCCGTCCCTTAATTCGCATGTCATGCCCTCTTGTTTGAATCTTCCCTACCCTCAATGGGAAAAGCTTATCCACGTCAACTCTGTCTATCCCTTTCATCATTTTAAAGACCTCAATCAAGTCCCCCCTTAACCTTCTGCGCTCCAAAGAATAAAGACCTAACTTGTTCAACCTTTCTCTGTAACATAGTTGCTGGAACCCAGGCAACATTCTAGTAAATCTCCTCTATACTCTCTCTATTTTGTTGACATCCTTCCTATAATTAGGCGACCAAAATTGTACACCATACTCCAGAATTGGTCTTACCAATGCCTTGTACAATTTTAACATTACTTCCCTACTCCTATATTCAATGCTCTGATTTATAAAGGCCAGCACACCAAAGGCTTTCTTTACCACCCCATCTACATGCGATTCCACCTTCAGGGAAACTATGCACAGTTATTCCTAGATCTCTCTGTTCCACAGCATTCCTCAATTCCCTACCATTTACCATGTACGTCCTATTTTGATTTGTCCTGCCAAGATGCAGCACTTCATACTTATCAGCATTAAACTCCATCTGCCATCTTTCAGCCCACTTTTCCATATGGCCCAAATCTCTCTGTAGACTTTGAAAATCTACTTCATTATCCACAACACCACCTATCTTAGTATCATCTGCATACTTACTTATCCAATTTTCCACCCCATCGTCCAGATCATTGATGTACATGACAAACAACAGTGGACCCAACACAGATCCCTGAGGCACCCCAATGGTCACCGGCTTCCAACCTGACAAACAGCCATCCACCATTACTCTCTGACATCTCGCATTCAGCCACTGTTGAATCCACCTTGCTACTCCACCATTAACACGTAAAGATTGAACCTTCTTAACCAACCTTCCAAGGGGAACCTTGTCAAAGGCCTTACTGAAATCCATATAGACAACATCCACTGCTTTACCCTCATCAATTTCCCTAGTAACCGCTTCCACAGGAGCCGTTGGAAGTGAAGGAGGGGGAGGAGCAACACCCGACCAGTACGGTTTAAAATCAAGCGCGGGGCTTGTTTTCCTCAGAGACCCACAGGAGCCATTGGAAGTGAAGGAGGGGGAGGAGCGACACCCGACCGGTAAGGTTAAAAATCAAGCGCGGGGCTTGCCGAAATCCATAACGTTCCATTTGGAGAAGTGTTTTTTTTTTGAGGAAGTAGCTAATTGGTGGGAAGTGGACTAGGGTAAGCAGCTGATTGGTGGGAAGTGGACTAGGGTAAGCAGCTGATTGGTGGGAAGTGGACTAGGATCCTTGCTTTGTATTGTATTGTATATTGTATTGTATCCAGGGTAAGGGGGAGGATGAGTGCCAGGGCAGTTCACTGTTCTGGATGTCAGATGTGGGAGGTCATGCAGTCAGATAGCTCTCCAGACATCCACATCTGCGCCAGGTGCGTCAAGATGGCGCTCCAAATGGACCGTATTCGGTATCTGGAGCAGCAGTTCGATGACCTCCGTCTGGTCAGGGAGAGTGAGGAAGCCATAGAGAGGAGCTACAGACAGGTGGTCACTCCAAAACCACAGGAGGCAGAAAAGTGGGTCACGGTTAGGAGAGGCAAGGGGCAGAGGCAGGGACTAGAGAGTACCCCGGTGGCTGTACACCTTGGCAATAAATACTCCTGTTTGAGTACTGTTGGGGGCACAGCCTACCTGGGGGTAGCAACAGCGACCGGGCCTCCGGTACAAAGACCGGCCCTGTTGCTCAGAAGGATAAGGAAAAGAAGAGGAGGGCAGCAGTAATAGGGGACTCTATAGTTAGGGGGTCAGATAGGCGATTCTGTGGACACAGTCAGGAGACCCGGATGGTAGTTTGCCTCCCTGGTGCCAGGGTCCAGGATGTGACTGAACGTGTCCAAGATATCTTGAAATGGGAGGGAGAGGAGCCAGAGGTCGTGGTACATATAGGTACCAATGACATAGGTAGAAAAAGAGAGGAGGTCCTGAAAGGAGAATTTATGGAGTTACAAAGAGTGTTAAGGAGAAGGACCGCAAAGGTAACAATCTCAGGATTACTGCCTGTACCACGCGACAGTGAGAGTAGGAATGGAGCAAGGTAGAGGATCAATGCGTGGCTAAAGGACTGGTGCAGAGCGCAGAGATTCAAGTTTCTGGATCATTGGGACCTCTTTTGGGGAAGGTGTGACCTGTACAAAAAGGACGGGTTGCACTTGAACTGGAGGGGAACCAATATCCTGGCAGGGAGATTTGCAAATGCTACTGGGGAGACTTTAAACTAGATCGGTTGGGGGGAGGGACTCAAATAGAGAAGGCAAGTAGTCCGTTTGTGAGGCAGGAGGCAGAGAAGAGAAGCAGTCAGACGCAACACGTAGGGAGGAAAGAAGAAAAAAATAACAAACGGAGAATAAGAAGTGGAGGGTTTCTTAAATGTGTGAGCAGAGAGACACAGGTGTGTAAAATGAGGATAGGAGCAATAGGCAGCAATGTGAAAAGTGGCAGGAAAATTAATCCAGGGCAAAAATCTAAAAGGGTCACTTTTCAACATAATTATAAAAGGGCCAAGAGTGTTGTAAAGACAAGCCTGAAGGCTTTGTGTCTCAATGCGAGGCGCATTCGTAATAAGGTGGATGAGTTGAATGTGCAGATAGCTATTAATAATTATGATATAGTTGGGATCACGGAGACATGGCTCCAGGGTGACCAGGGCTGGGAGCTGAACATCCAGGGATATTCAATATTCAGGAAGGATAGACAGAGAGGAAAAGGAGGTGGGGTAGCGTTGCTGGTTAGAGCGGAGATTAACGCAATAGAAATGAATGGCATTAGCTTGGAGGATGTGGAATCGATATGGGTGGAGCTGCGAAGCACTAAGGGCCAAAAAAGGCTAGTGGGTGTTGTGTACAGGCCACCTAACAGTAGTAGTGGAGTTGGGGATGGCATCTAACAGGAAATTAGAAATGCGTGCAACGAAGGTAAAACCGTTATAATGGGTGACTTCAATCTACATATGGATTGGGTGAATCAAATTGGCAGGGGTGCTGAGGTAGAGGATATCTTGGAATGTATGCGGGATAGTTTTCTAAACCAACATGTGGAGGAACCAACGAGAGAGCAGGCTATTCTAGACTGGATATTGAGTAATGAGGAAGGGTTAGTTAGCAGCCTTGTTGTACGTGGCCCCTTGGGCAAGAGTGACCATAATATGGTTGAGTTCTTCATTAGGATGGAGAGTGACATTGTTAATTCAGAAACACGGGTCCTGAACTTAAAGAAAGGTAACTTTGAGGGTATGAGACGTGAATTGGCGAAGATGGACTGGCAATTGATTCTTGAAGGGTTGACGGTGGATATGCAATGGAAGGTATTTAAAGACTGCATGGATGAACTACAACAATTGTTCATCCCAGTATGGCAAAAGAATAAATCAGGGAAGGTGGCGCATCCGTGGATAACGAGGGAAATCAGGGATAGTATCAAAGAAAAAGATGAAGCGTAAAAAATTAGCCAGAAAAAGCAGCCTACCAGAGGACTGGGAGAAATTCAGAGACCAACAGAAGAGACAAAGGGCTTAATTAGGAAAGGGAAAATGGAGTATGAAAGAAAACTGACAGGAAACATAAAAACTGACTGCAAATGTTTTTATCGATATGTGAAGCGCAAAAGATTAGTTAAAACAAATGTAGGTCCCTTGCAGTCAGAAACGGTTGAATTGATCATGGGGAACAAGGACATGGCAGACCAATTGAATAACTACTTTGGTTCTGTCTTCACTAAGGAAGACATAAATAATTTGCCGGAAATAGCAGGGGATCGCGGGTCAAATGAGATGGAGGAACTGAGTGAAATCCAGGTTAGCCGGAAAGTGGTGTTAGTTAAATTGAATGGATTAAAGGCCGATAAATCCCCAGGGCCAGATAGGCTGCATCCCAGGGTACTTAAGGAAGTAGCCCCAGAAATAGCAGATGCCTTAGTGATAATTTTTCAAAACTCTTTAGATTCTGGAGTAGTTCCTGAGGATTGGGGGGAAGCTAATGTAACCCCACTTTTTAAAAAGGGAGGGAGAAAGAAAACGGGGAATTACAGACCAGTTAGTCTAACATCGGTAGTGGGGAAACTGCTAGAGTCAATTATTAAAGATGGGATAGCAGCGCATTTGGAAAGTGGTGAAATCATTGGTCAAAGTCAGCATGGATTTACGAAGGGTAAATCATGTCTGACGAATCTTATTGAATATTTTGAGGATGTAACTAGTAGAGTGGATAAGGGAGAAGTAGTGGATGTGTAATATCTGGACTTTCAGAAGGCTTTCGACAAGGTCCCACACAAGAGATTGGTATACAAACTTAAAGCACACAGTATTGGTGGTTCAGTAACATGTGGATGTGGATAGAGAACTGGCTGGCAGACAGGAAGCAAAGAGTAGAACAGGTCCTTTTCGGGATGGCAGGCAGTGACTAGTGGGGTGCCGCAAGGCTAGTGCTGGGACCCCAGCTATTTACAATATACATTAATGATTTGGACGAGGGAATTAAATGCAACATCTCGAAGTTTGCCGATGACACGAAACTGGGGGGCAGTGTTAGCTGTGAGGAGGATGCTAGGAGGCTGCAGGATGACTTGGATAGACTGGGTGAGTGGGCAAATGCATGGCAGAGCAGTATAATGTGGATAAATGTTATCCACTTTGATGGCAAAAACAGGATGTTAGACTATTATTTGAATGGTGACCGATTATGGTCCCAGTTTAAGGATAAGGGGGAAGTCTTTTAGGACCGAGATGAGAAAACCGTTTTTCAAACAGAGAGTGGTGAATCTGTGGAATTCTCTGCCACAGAAGGTAATTGAGGCCAGTTTGTTGGCCATATTTAAGAGGGAGTTGGATGTGGCCCTTGTGGCTGAAGGGATCAGGGGGTATGGAGAGAAGGCAGGTACAGGATACTGAGTTCGATGATCAGCCATGATCATATTGAATGGCGGTGCAGGCTCGAAGGGCCGAATGGCCTGCTCCTGCACCTAATTTCTATGTTTCTATGTTTCAAAAAATTCAAGAAGGTTTGTCAAACATGACCTTCCAGGCACAAATCCATGTTGACTGTTCCTGATCAGACTCTGTTTATCCAGATGCTTATATATATTATCTCTAAGTATCCTTTCCATTAATTTACCCACCACTGACGTCAAACTAACAGGTCTATAATTGCTAGGTTTATTCTTTGAACCCTTTTTAAACAATGGAACTACATGCGCAGTGCGCCAATCCTCCAGCACTATTCCCGTTTCTAATGACATTTGAAATATTTCCGTCATAGCTCCTGCTATTTCTACACTAACTTCCCTCAATGTCCTAGGGAATATCCTGTCAGGACCTGGAGACTTATCCACTTTTATATTTTTCAAAAGTGTCAGTACTTCCTCCTCTTTGAATCTCATAGTTTCCATAGATACTCTACTTCTTTTCTCTTAACTCACATAGTTCAATATCCTTCTCCTTGGTGAATACCGAAGAAAAGAAATTGTTCAACATCTCCCCCATCTCTTTTGGCTCTGCAGATAGCTGTCCATTCTGTCTCTCTAATGGTCCAATTTTATCCCTCGTTATCCTTTTGCTATTAATATAGCTGTAGAAACCCTTTGGATTTACTTTCACCTTTCTTGCCAAAGCAACCTCATATCTTCTTTTAGCCTTCCTAATTTCTTTCTTCAGATTCTTTTTACATTCTTTATACTCCTCGAGCACCTCATTTACTCCATGCCTCCTATAATTATTGTTGATATCTCTCTTTTTTCGAAACGTGTCCAATTTCCCTTGAAAACCATGGCTCTTTCCAATTTTTACTATTTCCTTTCACCCTAACAGGGACATAAAGATTCTGTACTCTTACAATTTCCCCTTTAAATGTCCTCCATTTCTCTTCTACATCCTTCCCATAAAACAGAGTGTCTTATTTCACTCCTTTTAAATCCTTATGCATTCCCTCAAAGTTAGCCTTTCTCCAATCAAAAATCTCTACCCTAGGTCCAGTTCTGACTCTCTCCATTATTATATTGAAACTAATGGTATTGTGGTCACTGGTCCCGAAGTGCTCACCAACGCATACCTCCGTCACCTGACCTGCCTCATTTCCTAACAGGAGGTCCAGCACTGCCCCTTCTCTGGTCGATACCTCTATGTACTGCTGAAAAAAACTATCCTGCACACATTTTACAAACTCCAAACCATCCAGCCCATTTACAGAATGTGTTTCCCAGTCTATTTTTGGAAAATTGAAATCTCCCACAATCACTACCTTGTGCTCACTACTAATATCTGCTATCTCCTTACATATTTGCTCCTCCAATTCTCGCTCCCCATTTGGCGGTCTATAATACACCCCTAAAAGTGTTGCTACACCGTTCCCACTCCTCAGTTCCACCCAAATAGCCTCCCTAGAGGAGCCCTCTAATCTATCCTGCCAAAGCACTGCTGTAATATATGAATATGTAATCATATGAATATAAACTTGCCTAAACCTCCATCCACCCCTCTTGCCCCCTACCCTCACCCTTGTCCTGTTTTTACCAACTTCCCAGTCATCCCTCTCTCTGACTTAGAATGATCTATCCACAACAGAGGCCTTATATTTGTACCCCTCCGTTCCCACCTCAATGTGTTCCGAGCTCTCAATTACATGGTGCTTTTCTTCCATCCCATCCACCTTCATGCCTTTCAATGAGAAGGAGTGTTCACCGCCCAGTGTTGACATCTTCATCCATCCACAACGGTCCTCCTTTTCTTCTAAATGGCAATGGGCTTAGCACTGATCCTTAAGGCACACCATTAGTCACATGTCTCCAGTCCGTAAAACAACCTTCCACCACCACCTTCTGCTTCCTTCCATGAAGCCAATTTTGTTTCCAGGCGGCTAGCTCCCCCTGGATGCCATGCAATCTAGTCACAAAGAGCAGCCTTCCCTGCATAACCTTATTAAAGGCATTACTTAAGTCCACATAGACAACAGCATATAGACAACAGCCTTTCCCTGGTCTACCTGCATGGTTCCTTATTCAATCAGATTTGTGAGATATTCGTTAAGCCAAAACAAAATAATCGATGGTCGGCAAGGTCAAAGTAACATTGATATATAACATGGTATATATAAGCAAATTTGCAGATGACACAAAGCTGGGTGGCAGTGTGAACTGTGAGGAGGATACAATGGGAATGCAGGGGGACAATCTTGCTATTGAGGGTGTGCAGCATAGGTTCACAAGGTTAGGTAAGTGGGCAGATGCATGACAGATGCAGTTTAATGTGGATAAATGTGAGGTTATCCACTGTGGTAGCAAAAACAGGAAGGCAGATTATTATCTAAATGGTGTAAAGTTGGGAAAAGGGGAAGTACATCAGGAACTGGGGGTCCTTGTTCATCAGTCAATGAAAGTAAGCATGCAGTTACAGCAGGCAGTGAAGAAAGCGTATGGCATGTTGGCCTTCATAACAGGAGGAGTTGAGTATAGGAGCAAATAGGTCCTTCTGCAATTGTACAGGGCCCTGGTGAGACCACAGCTTGAGTATTGTATGCAGTTTTGGTCTCCAAATTTGAGGAAGGACAATCTTGCTATTGAGGGAGTGCAGCGTAGGTTCACAAGGTTAATTCCCGGGATGGTGGGACTGTCATATGCTGAGAGAATGGAGCGGCTGGGATTGTATACTCTGGAATATAGAAGGATGAGAAGGGTTTGGACACGCTAGAGGCATGTTCCCGAAGTTGGGGGAGTCCAGAACCGGGGACCACAGTTTAAGAATAAGGGGCAAGGCAGTTAGAACGGAGATGAGGAACCACTTTTTAACGCAGAGAGTTGTGAGTGTGCAATTCTCTTCCTCAGAGGATGGTGGAGACTGGTTCTTTAGATACTTTTAAGAGAGAGCTTGATAGGGCTCTTAAAGATAGCGTAGTCATGGGATATGTGGAGAGGGCAGGAACGGGGTACGGATTGTGGATGATCAGCCATGATCACATTGAATAGCAGTGCTGGCACGAAGGGCCGAAAGGCCTACTCCTGCACCTATTGTCTATTTGTCTTGGTGGGGCAAAGGGCCTGTTTCCACTCTATATCTCAAAACTAGATGAAACTAAAGGAGGGAAAGCAAAAAGAAGGAACTGTAGGCAGGTTAGCCTGATATAACAATGGAGACAAATGCTAGAAACCATAAAGGATGTGGTGGCAAAGCACTGGAAAACTAACAGTAGTTGGCCAAAGTCAAACAGGGACTGATGAAAATTTTTTTTTTTTAAAGCCTGGTATGTGGAAATCTAAAAACAACAGAAGATGCTGCAGAACTAGCATGTGATCTGCAGAAAATTGAACAATTCTGATGGTAGACAAAAATGCTGGAAAAACTCAGCGGGGGAGGCAGCATCTATGGAGCGAAGGAAATAGGCAACGTTTCGGGTTCGAGACTCAGTTAAATGTCTCAGTTTAAGCCGTCTGAAGAAGGGTTTCAACCTGAAACATTGCCTATTTCCTTAGCTCCATAGATGCTGCCTCACCCGCTGAGTTTCTCTAGCATTTTTGTCTACCTTCGATTTTCCAGCATCTGACGTTCCTTCTTGAACAATTCTGATAAAGGGTTTTTAACTTGCTACTTTAACTCTGTTTCTCTTTCCACATATGCTGCCTGACCAAATGAGCGTTTCCTACTTTTATGTATGAAATGCATTTCAAACTTTTTCACGTTTTTAGAGTTTCCGATCAGCAAAACAACAAGTATAAACCAATTGATGTGTTGTATTTTGAATTTCAGAAGGCATTCATTAAGGTGCCATTTAAAAAATGATTCATTTAAGCACACTCTAGAAGGAAGGTTACAGAGATGCCGTGCGGAAACAGGCTCTTCATCCCATCGAGTCTGCGCCAACCGGTGATTACCCAATACACTGACGTACACACTCTAGGGACCATTTTACAACTTACCAAAGCCAATTAACCTATGATCCTTTACATCATTGGATTGTGGGAGAAAACCAGTGCACCCGGAAATAAATCCAAGCGATCACAGGGAGAACATACAAACTCCGTAAAGTCAGCATCAGTAGTCAAGATCGAATCAGAGTCTCTGGGGCAGCAACTCCACCATGCCAACTCTATGCGCCCCTTGACAATGTATAATTGTTAAGCAACTATTTCATAGTTTTCACACAGTGAAAAATGTTTGTGGTATTGGCTTGCAAAATGCAATTTCACATTTTTAGAACACTCATCTGTGGCACACATAATCCAAAATGCCTGTTAGATTGACAAGTCCATAATTTTGACCCAGCAATACAAGGGTATCCAAATCCTTCTGGTTTGCCACTTGGAGTGGAAGCTTGAAGTTCCCTTGCTTTTGTCAACCCATGCCCGACTGCAGGAAACCATTGCGTTATCTTGAGAACTGAGAGAAAATGGTGTCAAAGATTCCTCTGAAAACATACCATGGTCATGCTGCATGGAAACAGACCCTTTGGCCCAACTCCTCCATGTCGATCAAGATGCCCCATTTAAGCTCGTTCAATTTCTTATCCATGTACTTGTCCGAGTGTCTTTTAATTGTTTGTATTTGCTTCAACAGCATTTACAAGACACTTAGACAGGTACATGGATAGGAAAAATGTAGAGAATACTCCGGCAGTTCGTTCAACATACCCATTACCATCTGAGTGAAAAAGCTGGCCCTCAGGCTTGTATTAAATCTTGCACCTCTCACCTTAAACATATGTCCTCTTGTTTCTTTGTACCCTGGGTAAAATACTGTGCAGTCATCCTATTGATTCCCATCATGATTTTATAATCCTCTATCGGATCACCCCAGCCTTCTGTGCTGCAAGGAATTAAGTTCTGGTCTCCCAAACCTCTCCCTACAGCTCCTCTGCATTCTTTCCAGCATATTGACATCCGACCTATAGCAGGGTGACCAAAACTGAACACAGTACACCAAAGTATAGTACAACTGTGACATAACGTCCCACCTTCTATACTTAATACACTGACTGGTGAAGATCGATGATTGAAAAGCATTCTGTCTTCCTGTGATATTACAATTACAATTTAGTTTATTGTTATTTGAACCTCGAAGTTCAAACAAAATTTGGTTTCTGCAGTCATACAACAAAAATAAACAATTAACAAGATACACAACCAACACAGTTCACACAAACATCCATCACGGTGAATCTCCTCCTGACTGTGATGGAAGGCAAAGTCTTGTTTCTCCCCTGCTCTCCATTCTTCTCCCGATGTCAAAGCTCCCGGCGGGCGATGGCAAGTCCCCCGGCCTTTAAGGCCTCGCCGGGCGATGTAAGGCCCCACTCCGGATCTTGATGTTGGAGCCCCCGGCGGGCGCTGGCAAGTCCCGCGGCCGTTAAAGCCACGTCAGGCGATGTAAGGGCCTGCTCCGGGTCGTTTTCAACCCCGAAACGTGGGCGGGAGAAGTTGCCGTTGTGGGAGCTCCTAAAAGCGGTCTCCCACCAGGGACCCGCGAGCTCCCAATGTTACCGTCCACCGGGCCTGCGGCCGGAACCTCTGAAGCTCCGGAGTTGGGTCGCAGCCGTGTGCCACCACAGCTCTGAAGCCAGGCAGCTCCACGATGTTAAGTCCGCAGGCTCCGCTACTAGAGTCCCCAGGTCGTTCCGGTTGGAGGCCGCTCCACGGTGCTAGGCCCCAACGACAACAGGGAAGAGATTTTAAAGTTTCCCCCACACCCCCCGCCCCCCACACATATACTCAGTTAAAAACAATATATAAACCACTACAAACTATACGCTCAACGGGACAAAAATAAAAAAAAGGCAGGCGGACCGCAGAGGCCGCTGCAAATGCCGGTCTGTGAAGATCCTGCCCTGGTTTGATTCCCCAAAATGCAACTCAATGCGTGCCAGATCGCCGCGCAGACGCCCGGGTCAGAGCCCGACCGGGACCTCACGGGTAGAAGCCTTGGAGGGGTGAAGCGGCCGATGGAGCCCGCAGCGGGAGCCCGGGTCCGCACTACGGAGGCGTCAAGTGGGGCGTCGACAGGGGTGAGGCCTCGACAGCAGCAGTGGTGAAAACTCACGACAATGGGGCCTCAGCGGTGGTGAAACCTCACGGCGGCGGCGATGCCTCGCGGGTCGACCCACAGTCGACGGTCGACGAGATGAGTGTGGAGAATAACTGTGAGGAAGGAGGGGAAGAACAATGGAGGACCCAGCGTGGTGGGACCGGCCTGAGGGGAGGGGGGAGGGGGAAGAACAATGGAGGATGCGGCGTGGGGGAACCGCTGTGGCAGGGGGTGGGGGTGGGGGGACAAAAGGGGGAGCCAGCGTGCTTTGTAACTTTGTCAGTGCTCTAGCTGGCTGCTAGTTGTATACATTGTTTATGCAAGCACAGAATCTCACGGTGCCTGGTCATATGTGACAATAAAGTATTCATATTCCTATTCAAGCATCCATCATTGAATTTCTTCACACTTTGCCCATCAGCAGAATATTGAAGTCTGCAATAGATGAAAAATTCCATCCATCAATGCCAATCTCGAAGATCAAATAAAAGAGAATGACTTGAGAGTCAGAGGTTTCTGCCCAGTTATTGTGACACAGATCCAGGGAACATACTAATTCAGGTCCTGAACCTACCCCCCCCTAGTCTGGGTCAGTCAAACACCGAATACGAGCACTAGAAATCCAACTCTGTTTTATTGTACATACAGTAATACCAATACCAATATAATACCTAGTCCATACCGCAGGTCCGATCCTTGTCTCTACTCACTCGAGCCCAACAGCCTCGCGCAAACAGAACACAGAACACCCCAATGTGCTCCCCACTCTTTTATACCCTTACAGACCCTGTTCGTTAATGATCCACAATGACATACATGGTAAAACGTAGGTCTTTATTCCATTCAGAAATACGGAGCCGTCGCACAGCCATGCTCATGAAGCTCAGCAAACGTTCTGCCAGCTGGGCATCAGTGTAGTACCGTAATACCATGTAATGGGTGGCATGCATTATATATGTAGTGGAGATTATAAATGGCATGGATTAATATAGGTAAATCTACATCCTTCCTCTTAAAGAAGCAATGCATATAAAGAGTGGTTAGTAGAGTATATTGTAAAACACCAGTATAGGGTATGTGCATTTTTTTTACTTGTACATTGTGTGAGCAAATAAAACAAAGAGCGTCATGCACAGTTCAAGTATAGCCGGTGAACTTTCCAATCAGCGGGTTTGGCTTTCAGACATGACTTCCACATGTACCCCTCATGCGCCTCATCTTTCTCTGAAGAAGCGAGCCCCTCATCGGGTGGATGTGGAGTAGACACCGGTGCGGATGGGGGCACAGTGGAAGACAGGGATGGTGCTGGCACCGGTAGATGAGTCGCTGGAGTAACGTTCGCACTCTGGTCAGGGTAAGAACAGTCCTTACCCAGGCTGGTCAGGGTTAGGACGGGAAGGTGCTGTTTCATTAACTGGGAGGAGGTAGATTCCATTGTCAACACTGACCAGGTACGAGCGTGGTTCCACTGTTGCCCCTAGAATGACACTGAGGCGGTCATAGCCTCTGAGCGACTGTAACCGGACAACCTGTCCCTTGATAAGCGGTTAAAGCGGAGAGCTGGTTTTATCATTGTATTTTCTTTGTGTGTCTCGGCGGTGTTGGAGCTGGGATTGGATCACCGATGGTGTGTAAACTTGTGGTTCTAACAGTTGCTTGGCCATAGGCAGTGTGGTGCGGGTTCGCCGTGACATGAGTCGTTCGGCCAAAGATCCCAGAAGAGGGTCGCTGGCGATGTTTCGTAGTTTGAGTAGGTCGAGATAGACTTCGGAGCCGGCCCTGTGTGGGTGTTCCATTAGTTGTTTTGCGCTTCTTACCGCGCGTTTGGCCAGGCCATTGGACTGTGGGTACTCAGGGCTGCTGGTGGTGTGGTGAAAGTCCCAGCGGGTCGCAAAATCCTTGAAGAGCTGACTGGAGAATTGAGTTCCATTGTCTGAGAGTAGCCGGAGGGGTGCTCCGTGGACAGAGAAGAGGCGAGTGAGTTTTTGAATGACCATGGCTGAAGTCGGGCTACTGAGCAGGTCAATTTCGAACCGTACCGAGTAGGAATCGACTAGAACCAGGAAATGTTTGCCTGTGCCACTCAAAGATGTTGACTGCTACTGTGGACCAGGGTAAGTTCGGTGTGGGGTGCAGGAGAAGTGGTTGTTTAGGCTGGTGCGGGGTCAGGCTGTTGCAAATCGGGCAGGCAGCAACTTTCTCACGAATGTAGTCAGCCATATCAGGCCAGAAGAACATACCTTTTGCATGTTGGAGGGTTATTTCTGCAACGGATAGACAATATCAAAGTACTTGTTGCGAAGAGACGTCGTGATATCTGCTTTATGTCCTTTCATTATAATGCCATCGAATGACCAGTTCTTCGCGGACAGGGTAGAACGGGCGTAAATGGGGTAGCAGTTGGTGCTGTTTGCCTGGCCAGCTGCGGCCGATGACAGTGGCAAACAATTGTAGTGTTTTGTCTACAGCTGTTTGTGCCACGAGGATGTCTAAGCCTAGGATGGAAGGCAGGATACCATCATAACCGTATACCCCTCATCACCTGACAGGTGTTTTTCGCAGGTGGGGCGAGGTGCCCGTGAGAGGGTATCAGCTAAGTACATATCCTTGCCGCGTTTGTAAGGTAGTTTGATGTCATATCACTGTAGTTCCATCATCATGCGTTGCAAACGTACTGGTGCCGTGCGGTTCAGTTTACTGAGGATACTGACCAGGGGCTGGTGATCAGTTTCAACCGTGATCGGGGTGCCAACGATTAAGTCCTTGAATTTCTTTCAGGCAAACGTTACTGAGAGTAGCTCCTTCTCAATTTGAGCGTAGTGCTGTTCAGTGTCGGTCATGGTGTGGGAGGCATAGGCGACCGATCTGGGACCATTCCCATCATCAGGCGGCACCCAGTAGGCAGGCGGCACCCAGTCCATACTGGGAGGCATCACAGGTTCGGGTGACGGGTAGCCCACCATCGAAGTGTGAGGGTTGAGGCGCAACACATTAGTTGTTTGAGGGTTTCAAATGCCCTTTGTTGGTGCTGGTGCCAGGACCAGTGCGTGTCCTTGTGGGTCAGTTGTCGCAGCGGGGCTGACAGCTCGCTGAAGTTTGGGATGAACTTTCCCAGGTAGTTTATCATGCCTAGAAATCGCTGTCATGCTGTCACGTCCGTGGGTGCTGGAATTTAATTGATGGCAATAGTTTTAAACGGTCTGGCCTGAGGCCGTTGTTGGTGAATACGTGGCCCACGTAGGTCACTTCGTCGACTCGAAACTGCACCTGAGGGGGTTGAGTTTGAGGTTTACCTCCCTGACCCGCTTCAGGTTTGAGTCATGATCTTGGATGTTGCGCCCGGCGATTACAATGTCGTCCACGATTATGTTGCATGGGTAGCCAGTAAAGAGTTGTTCCATAGTACGTTGGAAAATCTCATTGGCCGAATTGATGCCAGATGGCATACGTGAGAATCGGTAGCGTCTTTAAGGTGTTGCGAATGTGGTTAGCATGGAGGATGCATGGTCTAGCGGTATTTGTCAAAATAAGTTATTTGCATCTAGGATAGTGAAGACTGCAGCTTTACCCAGGTTGGCTGCAACCCCTTCCACCGTCTGCATCAGGTGGTGTGGTCGTTTGATGGCAGTGTTTATGTCTTTAGGGTTGATGCAAATCCTTATTTCTTCTTTGTTTTTCTTGATTGCTGCGACCATGTTGGAGACCTAGGAAGAGGGGTCGTTGACAGGGGCTATCACACCCAGTGTTTCCATTCTGTCTAGTTCAATTTTGACGCGGTCCTTCACTATGTGCGGGATTCGGTGTGGAGAGCGAATGACAGATGTGACCTCCGGTTCGGTTACAATAATGTATTCTGTGGGAAGCTTGCCCAGCTGGTTGTCAAAAAGGTCTTTGTGTTGTTCGAGTAGTTGTTGGGTGGGACTTTGAGAGGGAGATAGTTGGTACACAGTATTGCTGAAGGTGACTGTGTCCATATCATGGCATGCATTGATGCCCAGGAGGAGGGGCACTTCCCCTCTAACAATGAAAAAATCTAGATTGTAAACTTAGGACGCTAGATGACATTGTAGTGTGACTTTATCAACCTACCCCCCACCAAATGGGTGTAACTTGGGAGTTTGTTTTCATTTCATTGTTGTGAATTCTTTGGAAGTCCGATAAGGATAGTATGTTGCACCGTGCACCAGTATCTATCTTTGCCGCAACTTTAGTATTGTTGATACAAACGTTGTCATGGGATCATTGTGTTTGCACAGTGGGTCAGTTAAAGAATGTATATTATGACTAGTTTCTTGCAGGTGTTGTGGCTTTGGCTCTGCTGGTGCCAATATTTCAGCCAATGCCTCATTGAAAAGTGTGGGCTCGAGCGGGTAGAGAGATTGTTGTGGCAGGAACCTGTTACCACGAGCGCGGCAATAACGAATGAAGTGGCTTTTCTTCTTGCAGTAGTGGCAAGTTTTGCCGAAAGCGAGGCATTGCTCACAAAATTTTGGGTGCAATTACCACAGTTATGGACCAATGGGTAGGTTACCCTCCCTGGGGCTGTTGGTGGTTGTCGAGGGACTGTTGATGGTTGTCGCGGAGACCTACAGATGGCATGGACATCGTGGGTGGAGTGGGGTCCTGGTTCCAGGAATTTGGTATGGGTGTAATTGAACTCCGCAACCCAGCAAGCATGTTCAGCCTTAGCTAGTGTGAGCTCCTCATCCCGGAGTAGTTCATTTGTCACCTTGTTCAAGAAGGAACTGCAGATGCTGGAAAATCGAAGGTAGATTGTTGGAGAAACTCAGCGGGTGCTGAGTTGTCATTTGTCACCTTGACATTCCCTCCCTTCTCTTTTTAAGAAGGGAATGACGTGTCGTGTGTCATGTGTCGTGTGTCGTGTGACGTGCGCCAGGTGCGTCGAGATGGGGTTCCTAAAGGACCGTGTTAGGAACCTGGAGCAGCAGCTTGATAACCTCCGTCTGGTCAGGGGGACATAGAGAGGAGCTACAGGGAGGTAATCACTCCCAGACCACAGGAGGCAGACAAGTGGGTCACAGTTAGGAAGGGCAAGAGGCAGGGGCTAGAGAGTACCCCTGTGACTGTACGCCTGGAAAATAGGTACTCGGGTTTGAGTATGATTGGAGGGAACAGTCTACCTGGGGGCAGCAACACTAGCCGGGTCTCCAGCACAGAGACCGGCCCTGATGCTCAGAAGAGTAGCAAAAAGAGGAGGGCAATTGTAATAGGGGACTATATAGTTAGAGGGTCGGATGGGCGATTCTGTGGACGCAGTCGGGAGACACGGATGGTAGTTTGCCTCCCTGGTGCCAGGGTTTCGGATGTGTCGGAACGTGTCCAAAAGATTCTGAAAAGGGAGGGAGAGGAGCCTGATGTTGTGGTAAACATAGGTACCAATGACATAGGCAGAAAAAGAGATGAGGTCCTGAAGGGAGAATTGAGGGAGTTGGGGGGAAAGTTAAGGAGAAGGGCCAAAAGGGTAATGATTTCAGGATTACTGCCTGTGCCACGTGACAGTGAGAGTAGGAATGGAATGAGGTGGAGGATAAATGCGTGGCTGAGGGACTGGTGCAGTGGGCAGGGATTCAAGTTTCTTGATCACTGGGACCTCTTTTTGGGAAGGCATGATCTGTACAAAAAGGACGGGTTGCACTTGAACCCGAGGGGGACCAATATCCTGGCAGGGAGATTTGCAAAGGCTACTGGGGAGACTTTAAACTAGAAAGGCTGGGGGGAGGGACTCGGGTAGAGGGGGCTAGGGGACAGGGAGTGGGGCAAGAGGCAGAGAAGGGAAGCACTCGGACCCAAAATATAGGCGAGAAAGAGGAAAAAGATAATAGACAGAGAACAAGGGATGGTGGGTTTTTTAAATGTGTATATTTTAATGCTAAGAGCATTGTAAGAAAGGTGGATGAACTTAGAGCCTGGATTGACACCTGGAAATATGATGTTGTGGCAATCAGTGAAACATGGTTGCAGGACAGCTGTGATTGGAAACTAAATATTCCAGGATTTTGTTGCTTCAGGTGTTAGAATTGGAGGGACCAGAGGGGGAGGTGTTGCATTGCTTGTCAGAGAGGATATTACAGCAGTGCTTTGGCAGGATAGATTAGAGGACTCGTCTAGGGAGGCTATTTGGGTGGAACTGAGAAGTGGGAACGGTGTAGAACACTTTTAGGGGTGTATTATAGACTGCCAAATGGGGAGCGAGAATTGGAAGAGCAAATATGTAAGGAGATAGCAGATGTTAGTAGTAAGCACAAGGTAGCGATTGTGGGAGATTTCAATTTTCCAAAAATAGACTGGGAAACACATTCTGTAAATGGGCTGGATGGTTTGGAGTTTGTAAAATGTGTGCAGGATAGTTGTTTTGCAGCAGTACATAGAGGTATCGACCAGAGAAGGGGCAGTGCTGGACCTCCTGTTAGGAAATGAGGCAGGTCAGGTGACGGAGGTATGCGTTGGTGAGCACTTCGGGACCAGTGATCACAATACTATTAGTTTTAATATAATTATGGAGAGAGTCAGAACTGGACCTAGGGTGGAGATTTTTGATTGGAGAAAGGCTAACTTTGAGGGAATGCGTAAGGATTTAAAAGGAGTGAATTGGGACACTCTGTTTTATGGGGAAAATGTAGAAGAGAAATGGAGGACATTTAAAGGGGAAATTGTAAGAGTACAGAATCTTTATGTCCCTGTTAGGGTGAAAGGAAATAGTAAAAATTGGAAAGAGCCATGGTTTTCAAGGGAAATTGGACACTTGTTTCGAAAAAAGATATCTATAATAATTATAGGAAGCATGGAGTAAATGAGGTGCTAGAGGAGTATAAAGAATGTAAAAAGAATCTTAAGAAAGAAATTAGGAAGGCTAAAAGAAGATATGAGGTTGCTTTGGCAAGAAAGGTGAAAGTAAATCCAAAGGGTTTCTACAGCTATATTAATAGCAAAAGGATAACGAGGGATAAAATTGGACCATTAGAGAAACAGAATGGACAGCTATCTGCAGAGCCAAAAGAGATGGGGGAGATATTGAACAATTTCTTTTCTTCGGTATTCACCAAGGAGAAGGATATTGAACTATGTGAGTTAAGGGAAAAAAGTAGAGTAACTATGGAAACTATGAGATTCAAAAAGGAGGAAGTACTGACACTTTTGAAAAATATAAAAGTGGATAAGTCTCCAGGTCCTGACAGGATATTCCCTAGGACATTGAGGGAAGTTAGTGTAGAAATAGCAGGAGCTATGACAGAAATATTTCAAATGTCATTAGAAACGTGAAAAGTGCCGGAGGATTGGCGTACTGCGCATGTTGTTCCATTGTTTAAAAAGGGTTCAAAGAATAAACCTAGCAATTATAGACCTGTTAGTTTGACGTCAGTGGTGGGTAAATTAATGGAAAGGATACTTAGAGATAATATATATACAGTGGCTTGCAAAAGTATTCATACCCCTTCAACTTTTCTACATTTTGTCACGTCACAACCACAAACGTAAATGTATTTTATTGGGATTTTATGTGATAGACCAACACAAAGTGGCGCATAATGGTGAAGTGGAAGGAAAATGATACATGGTTTTCAATTTTTTTTACAAATAAAAAACTGAAAAGTGTGGCGTGCAAAAGTATTCAGCCCCCTTTACTCTGATACCCCTAAATAAAATACAGTGCAACCAATTGCCTTCATAAGTCACCGAATTAGTAAATAGAGTCCACATGTGTGTAATCTAATCTCAGTATAAATACAGCTGTTCTGTGAAGGCCTCAGAGGTTTGTTAGAGAACATTAGTGAACAACCAATGTTCCTTGGGCATCATGAAGCCCAAGGAACACACCAGACAGGTCAGGGATAAAGTTGTGGAGAGGTTTAAAGCAGGGTTAGGTTATAAAAAAATATCCGAAGCTTTGAATATCTCACGGAGCACTGTTCAATCCATCATTCGAAAATGGAAAGAGTATGGCACAACTGCAAACCTACCAAGACATGGTCGTCCACCTAAACTGACAGGCTGGGCAAGGAGAGCATTGAGGCCATGTGGGGGACACAGCAAACATGTGGAGGACGATGCTCTGGTCTGATGAGACCAACATTGAAGTTTTTGGCCTAAATGCAAAACGCTATGTGTGGCGGAAAACTAACACTGCACATCACCTGAACACACCATCCCCAAACATGGTGGTGGCAGCATCATGCTGTGGGGATGCTTTTCTTCAGCAGGGACAGGGAAGCTGGTCAGAGTTGATGGGAAGATGGATGGAGCCAAATACAGGGAAATCTTGGAAGAAACCCTGTTAGAGTCTGCAAAAGACTTGAGGCTGGGGCGGAGGTTCACCTTCCAGCAGGACAACGACCCTAAACATATAGCCAGAGCTACAATGGATTTAGATCAAAGCATATTGTTGTGTTAGAATGGCCCAGTCAAAGTCCAGACCTAAATCTAATTGAGAATCTCTGGCAAGACTTGAAAATTGCTGTTCACAGACGCTCTCCATCCAATCTGACTGAGCTTGAGCTATTTTGCAAAGATAAATGGGCAGAAATGTCAGTCTCTAGATGCGCAAAGCTGGTAGAGACATACCCCAAAAGACACAGCTGTAATTGCAGTGAAAGGTGGTTCTACAAAGTATTGACTCAGCATGCCACTTTTTTCAGTTTTTTATTTGTAATAAAAGTTGGAAACCATGTGTCATTTTCCTTCCACTTCACAATTATGCATCACTTTGTGTTGGTCTATCACATAAAATCCCAATAAAATACATTTACATTTGTGGTTGTAACGTGACAAAATGTGGAAAAGTTCAAGGGGTATGAATACCTTTGCAAGCCAATGTAAGCATCTGGATAAACAGGGTCTGATCAGGAACAGTCAACATGGATTTGTGCCTGGAAGGTCATGTTTGACAAACCTTCTTGAATTTTTTGAAGCGGTTACTAGGGAAATTGATGAGGGTAAAGCAGTGGATGTTGTCAATATGGATTTCAGTAAGGCCTTTGACAAGGTTCCCCATGGAAGGTTGGTTAAGAAGGTTCAATCTTTGGGTGTTAATGGCGGAGAAGCATGATGGATTCAACAGTGGCTGAATGGGAGATGTCAGAGAGTAATGGTGGATGGCTGTTTGTCAGGTTGGAAGCTGGTGACCAGTGGGGTGCCTCAGGGATCTGTGTTGGGTCCACTGTTGTTTGTCATGTACATCAATGATCTGGATAATGGGGTGGAAAATTGGATAAGTAAGTATGCAGATGATACTAAGATAGGTGGTGTTGTGGATAATGAAGTAGATTTTCAAAGTCTACAGAGAGATTTGGGCCATATGGAAAAGTGGGCTGAAAGATAGCAGATGGATTTTAATGCTGATAAGTGTGAAGTACTACATCTTGGTAGGACAAATCAAAATAGGACGTACATGGTAAATGGTAGGGAATTGAGGAATGCTGTGGAACAGAGACATCTAGGAATAACTGTGCATAGTTCCCTGAAGGTGGAATCGCATGACGTGAGAGGGAACTTCTTTACTCAGAGGGTGGTGGCTGTATGGAATGAGCTTCCAGCAGAAGTGGTGGAGGCAGGATCGATTTTAACATTTAAAAGTAAAGTGGATAGGTATATGGACGGGAAGGGAATGGAGGGGTATGGTCTGAGTGCAGGTAGATGGGACTTGGGGAAAACAAATGATTGGCATGGACTGGAAGGGCCGAGGGGGCCTGTTTCCGTGTTGTAATTGTTATATGGTTATATGAGGGAGAGAGAAAACGGGGAATTACAGACCAGTTAGTCTAACATCGGTAGTGGGGAAACTGCTAGAGTCAGTTATTAAAGATGGGATAGCAGCACATTTGGAAAGTGGTGAAATCATTGGACAAAGTCAGCATGGATTTACGAAAGGTAAATCATGTCTGACGAATCTTGTGGAATTTTTCGAGAATGTAACTACTAGCGTGGATAAGGGAGAACCAGTGGATGTGGTATATCTGGACTTCCAGAAGGCTTTCGACAAGGTCCCACATAAGAGATTAGTATATAGACTTAAAGCATACGGCATTAGGGGTTCAGTATTGATGTGGATAGAGAACTGGCTGGCAAACAGGAAGCAAAGAGTAGGAGTAAACGGGTCCTTTTCACAATGGCAGGCAGTGACTAGTGGGGTACCGCAGGGCTCAGTGCTGGGACCCCAGCTATTTACATTGTATATTAATGATCTGGATGAGGGAATTGAAGGCAATATCTCCAAGTTTGCGGATGACACTAAGCTGGGGGGCAGTGTTAGCTGTGAGGAGGATGCTAGGAGACTGCAAGGTGACTTGGATAGGCTGGGTGAGTGGGCAAATATTTGGCAGAAGCAGTATAATGTGGATAAATGTGAGGTTATCCACTTTGGTGGCAAAAACAGGAAAGCAGACTATTGTTTAAATAGTGGTCGATTAGGAAAAGGGGAGATGCAGCGAGACCTGGGTGTCATGGTACACCAGTCATTGAAAGTAGGCATGCAGGTGCAGCAGGCATTGAAAAAATCGAATGGTATGTTAGCTTTCAAAGCAAAAGGATTTTAGTATAGGAGCAGGGAGGTTCTACTTCAGTTGTACAGGGTCTTGGTGAGACCACACCAGGAGTATTGCGTACAGTCTTGGTCTCCAAATCTGAGGAAGGACATTATTGCCATGGAGGGAGTGCAGAGAAGGTTCACCAGACTGATTGCTGGGATGTCAGGACTGTCTTATGAAGAAAGACTGGATAGACTTGGTTTATACTCTCCAGAATTTAGGAGATTGAGAGGGGATCTTATAGAAACTTACAAAATTCTTAAGGGGTTGGACAGGCTAGATGCAGGAAGATTGTTCCCGATGTTGGGGAAGTCCAGGACAAGGGGTCACAGCTTAAGGATAAGGGGGAAATCCTTTAAGACCAAGATGAGAAAGACTTTTTTCACACAGAGAGTGGTGAGTCTCTGGAACTCTCTGCCACAGAGGGTAGTTGAGGCCAGTTCATTGGCTATATTTAAGACGGAGTTAGATGTGGCTCTTGTGGCTAAGGGGATCAGAGGGTATGGAGAGAAGGCAGTTACGGGATACTGAGTTGGATGATCAGCCATGATCATATTGAATGGTGCTGCAGGCTCGAAGGGCCGAATGGCCTACTCCTGCACCTAATTTCTATGTTTCTATGTTTCTAGGATGCCATCTTGCCGCGGATGAATATGTCGCGGTCCTGGACGTGGCATCTTGCAGCGATGCTCTTCAGGGCACCGATGTAGGATTTGACCGTCTTGCCCTTGTGTTGGCTACGGGAAAATCATTTGTGGTTCTCCATGATAACGTTGGTGCGAAGTTGGCACAGTTCACGGAACTTTTGGAGAAGGCAGGTTGGGTCTCTGATAGACTCTGCCGGGGTCACAACGTGGGTTACCTCATCAATGTGTTCTGGGGCTTAATAAAAATCCTGTCGCCGCGGGGCAGCCTCTGTGCCCGCTATGTTGAGGAGGATTGATGCAACGGTGTGAGGAGCAGCACCTGGGTGGGCAGCATCAATGAAAATTCCGAATTCCTCCTCGAAGACACGCCAATGTTCGGCAAGTTCCCTGTCGAATATCGGAGGATCGGGTTTGCAAAATGAACCGGTCATGGTAACAGAGTTTTGGTCCGTTGTAAAAAAAGAAAGTAAAATAAATTCAGGCTAAAAGAGTTGGAGAAGTGATCCCACTTCTGACACCATGTTCGTTAATGATCCACAACAACATACATGGTAAAACATAGGTCTTTATTCCATTCAGAAATACAGAGCATTTAAATTGTACAGCCATGCTCATGAAGCTCAGCATATGTCCTGCCAGCTGGGCATCAGCGTTAGTGTAGTACCGTAATACCATGTAATGGGTGGCATGCATTATATGTGTAGTGGAGATTATAAATGGCATGGATTAATAAAGGTTAATCTACAGACCCTTTGGCATGAAAATACATGGGGTTGTGCGACCCCTACAAGCCAATTATCGCTAATGGTTGCAGAATAAATGACTGAGGTAAGAAAAAACTTTTTTACCCAGAGAGTTGTGAATTCATGGAATTCCCTACCACAGAGGGCAATGGAGGCCAAATCACTGGATGGATTTAAGAGAGAGTTGGATAGAGCTCTAGGAGCTCGTGGAGTCAAGGGATATGGGGAGAAGGCAGGCATGGGTTATTGATAGCGGACGATTAGTGATGATCACAATGAATGGCGATGCTGGCTCGAAGGGCTGAATGACCTACTGCAACTATTTTCTATGTTTCTAATACATTGAATAACAGTTCACAAATCCAATCATATAATATCACATAACATAGTTTCAACACAAAGCAGGGGGAAAAACTTCTGTTAAGGAGAGAAACATTGTCCCAGGTAAAGTAAATATCTTGGGTGAGGCCCCTCTCCTGGACCAATCATAATTAGCGGTGGGAAGACTTTGCAACATTATTGTAACCCATCATTTCCCCAACAAACCCCATGTATTTGTAACAGGACCTAGCTCCTTCTGCAAAATCTCATACATATTAACAATTAAAGGCCATCTGGACATCAACCTCTATTCAACCCCTTCCCAGGCCACAGACTTTCTGGAGCCATGGTCCTCATGGTCTTGCAGCTTTTGCAAACGATGACAAGCAGGTTTTACAGAAGCAGAAATCCTCCATTTTGTCAAGTACCCAAAATGCCTACTTTGACATAACCCAGTGGGCCAAGCAGGGGACTGAACAAAGTAGGGTGCAACAATGACCTTTCCTTGACATTAATACAAGGGAAGAAGCAAAAGTTTGCAGATTGATGATCAAACTAACTGGATTCTCCCTGCTGCTAGCATTACAGCAGATGCCCACCAGTGAAAGCATCCACGTGAGGCGTTGCCTCAAGAACGCAGGATTAATCATCAAGGATCCACACTGTCCGGGGTATGCCCATTACTAGTTGCACTGTCAGATTGGAGATACAGAAACTAGGTTCAGTAGCTGCTACTTTTCGATACCAATCAGGGTCTTGAACTGATTGGAATACTATGGACCACCATGGACACAACCATGGACTTGTTTTCTAATTGTATATTTTGCACGATTGTTGTAATTTTGCAGTTTTTTTCTTTATGCTATCATGCAGAATTCATGTCTAATTTTGTATAATTTATAAGGTCATGAGGTGATAAGTGACAGGAGCAGAATTAGTCCATTCTGCCCATCAAGTCTACTCCACCATTCAATCATGGCTGATCTACCTCTCCCTCCTAACCCTATTCTCCTGTATTCTCCCCATAACCCCTGACACCCGTACTGATCAATAATTTATCTATCTCTGCCTTAAAAATTCCATTGATGGCCTCCACAGTAAAGAATTCCACAGATTCTCCACTCTTTGACAAAATTAATTCCTTCTCATCTCCTTCCTAAAGGAACATCCTTTAATTCTGAGGCTATGACCTCTAGTCCAAGACTCGCCCACTGGTGGAAACATCCTCTCCACATCCACTCTATCAAAGCCTTTCACTATTTGGTACGTTTCAATTAGGTCCCCCCCTCATTTTTCTAAACTCCAGCGATTATAGGCCAAGTGCCATCGAACACTCTTCATAAACTAATCCACTCATTCCTGGGATCATTCTTGCAAACCTCCTCTGGACCCTCTCCAGGGCCAGCACATCCTTCCTCAGATATGGTGCCCAGAATTCGTTCCAATATTCACAATTACGTTTGCTGTCTGCTATGGAAACCCACTGACTGTGTATCTGCTGAAAAAAAAAGATTTAAATTGTAACTGAACCTCACCATACTTGTAGATATGACAATAAACTCGACTTTTGAATCAATAGATTGTGGGTCCACCAAGGTTTAATCAGTGTAGCACTGAACCACTGGAATGGGCACATCGGCCCACAAAGTTTGAGCCCAACCTAATGCCAATTTAACTGAGTTCATCTACCTTTACATCATCCATATCGATCTAATCCCTGCACTTAACCATATAACCATATAACAATTACAGCACGGAAACGGGCCCTCTCGGCCCTTCCAGTCCGTACCGATCATTTGTTTTCCCCTAGTCCCATCTACCTGCACTCAGACCATACCCCTCCATTCCCTTCCCGTCCATATACCTATCCACTCTACTTTTAAATGTTAAAATCGATCCTGCCTCCACCACTTCTGCTGGAAGCTCATTCCACACAGCCACCACCCTCTGAGTAAAGAGGTTCCCCCTCACGTTACCCCTAAACATCCGTCCCTTAATTCGCATGTCATGCCCTCTTGTTTGAATCTTCCCTACCCTTAATGGGAAAAGCTTATCCACGTCAACTCTGTCTATCCCTTTCATCATTTTAAAGACCTCAATCAAGTCCCCCCTTAACCTTCTGCGCTCCAAAGAATAAAGACCTAACTTGTTCAAGCTTTCTCTGTAACATAGTTGCTGGATCCCAGGCAACATTCTAGTAAATCTCCTCTGTACTCTCTCTATTTTGTTGACATCCTTCCTATAATTAGGCGACCAAAATTGTACACCATACTCCAGAATTGGTCTTACCAATGCCTTGTACAATTTTAACATTACTTCCCTACTCCTATATTCAATGCTCTGATTTATAAAGGCCAGCACACCAAAGGCTTTCTTTACCACCCCATCTACATGCGATTCCACCTTCAGGGAACTATGCACAGTTATTCCTAGATCTCTGTTCCACAACATTCCTCAATTCCCTACCATTTACCATGTACGTCCTATTTTGATTTGTCCTGCCAAGATGTAGCACTTCACACTTATCAGCATTAAACTCCATCTGCCATCTTTCGGCCCACTTTTCCATATGGCCCAAATCTCTCTGTAGACTTTGAAAATCTACTTCATTATCCACAACACCACCTATCTTAGTATCATCTGCATACTTACTTATCCAATTTTCCACCCCATCATCCAGATCATTGATGTACATGACAAACAACAGTGGACCCAACACAGATCCCTGAGGCACCCCAATGGTCACCGGCTTCCAACCTGACAAACAGCCATCCACCATTACTCTCTGACATCTCCCCTTCAGCCACTGTTGAATCCATCTTGCTACTCCGCCATTAATACCCAAAGGTTGAACCTTCATAACCAACCTGCCATGGGGAACCCTGTCAAAGGCCTTACTGAAATCCATATAGACAACATCCACTGCTTTACCCTCATCAATTTCCCTAATAACCGCTTCAAAATATTCAAGAAGGTTTGTCAAACATGACCTTCCAGGCACAAATCCATGTTGACCGTTCCTGATCAGACCCTGTTTATCCAGAGGCTTATATATATTATCTCTAAGTATCCTTTCCATTAATTTACCCACCACTGACGTCAAACTAACAGGTCTATAATTGCTAGGTTTATTCTTTGAACCCTTTTTAAACAATGGAACAACATGCGCAGTACGCCAATCCTCCGGCACTATTCCCGTTTCTAATGACATTTGAAATATTTCTGTCATAGCTCCAGCTATTTCTACACTAACTTCCCTCAATGTCCTAGGGAATATCCTGTCAGGACCTGGAGATTTATCCACTTTTATATTTTTCAAAAGTGTCAGTACTTCCTCCTCTTTGAATCTCATTGTTTCCATAGCTACTCTACTTTTTTTCCTTATTTCACATAGTTCAATATCCTTCTCCTTGGTGAATACTGAAGAAAAGAAATTGTTCAATATCTCCCCCATCTCTTTTGGCTCTGCAGATAGCTGTCCATTATGTCTCTCTAATGGTCCAATTTTATCCCTCGTTATCCTAACTTACACATAAAAGCCTCTTAAACGCCACTATCCATTCTGCCTCCACAACCACACCTGGCAATTTGTTCCAGGCCTTGACCACTGTGTGTGAAAAAGCTTGCCCTGCACATCTCTATTAAACTTCCTCCTCTCATCTTATAGCTATGCCCTCTAGTGTTGGTCATTTCCACCTTGGGGAAATGATTATGACTGTCTACAGCATCTATACCTCTCATATATTTTTTTAAATTTCTATCAACCTTTGATATTCCATAGAAGTACAGCAATGTTGAAGTGCAATCTTTCCAATTAGATATAAACACCAACACATTCATTTTTTGTAGAAGACCCCACAGCACAATTTTGAAAATGATCAATGGAGTCATACCTATTGGCCTGGTTAATATATTTACCTTTCAAACAATACAACATAAAAAGTGAATGAATGGCCTTTTATATCCATTCACAGAGTGAAACTTATTAGATGCACTTCCAGCATTAAAGTCAATAGTGTTTTAATGGCAAATGGCCCAAAATGGAACAATGAAATTCTTATTTGCAGCACCACAACAGGTATGTTAACAAAGTACTCTGTGGATACCATAACAAACATCAATAAATTGCAAAAAACAAAAATAAATCCCAACGTTGATGAGGAAGTCGAGGATCCAGTTGCATAGAATTGCACAGAGGCCCTGGTCCCTAAGCTTGGTAGCAACGTCAAGTCAAGTCAAGTCAACTTTATTTGTCACATGTGTTAAAGAAGGAACTGCAGATGCTGGAGAATCGAGGGTACACAAAAAGCTGGAGAAACTCAGCGGGTGCAGCAGCATCTAAGGAGCGAAGGAGATAGGCGACGTTTCGGGTCGAGACCCTTCTTCAGACTCTGAAGAAGGGTCTCGACCCGAAACGTCACCTATCTCCTTCGCTCCTTAGATGCTGCTGCACCCGCTGAGTTTCTCCAGCTTTTTGTGTACCCTTTATTTGTCACATGATGTGCAGTGAAAGGACAATAGACAATAGGTGCAGCAGTAGGCCATTCGGCCCTTCGTGCCAGCACCGCCATTCAATGTGATCATGGATGATCAGCCCCAATCAGTACCCCGTTCCTGCCTTCTCCTCATATCCCGATATCGCTATTTTTAAGAGCCCTATCTAGCTCTCTCTTGAAAGCATCCAAGGAACCTGCCTCCACCGCCCATATGTTTCAAATAGATCCCCTCTCATTCTTCTAAACTCCAGAGTGTATAAGCCCAGCTGCTCCATTCTCTCAGCATATGACAGTAACGCCATCCCGGGAATTAACCTTGTAAATCTACGCTGCACTCCCTCAACAGCAATAATGTCTTTCCTCAAATTAGGGAGCTAAAACTGCATACAATACTCCAGGTGTGGTCTCACTAGGGCTCTGTACAACTTCAGAAGGACCTCTTTGATTCCTCTAGTTATGAAGGCCAAAATGCCATTAGCTTTCTTCACTTCTGTACCTGCATGCTTACTTTATGAAAGTATATGAGATGAGATGTCAGTCTATGAGATGAACAAGGACCCCACAGACCCCGTTGTACTTCCCCTTTTCCCAACTTGACGCCATTTAGATAGTAATCTGCCTTCCTGTTTTTGCTACCAAAGTGGATAACCTCACATTTATCGGCATTTAACTTCATCTGCCATGCATCTGCCCACTCCCCCAACCTGTCCAAGTCACCCTGCATTCTCATAGCATCCTCCTCACAGTTCACAGTTTACTTTGAATCCCTTTATCCAAATCATTGAGGTATTTTGTAAATAGCTGCGGTCCCACTAGTCACTGCCTGCTATTCTGAAAGGGACCCATTAATCCCTACTGTTTGTTTCCTGTCTGCCAACCACTTCTATATCCATGTCAGCACTCTACCCCCAATATCATGTGCCATAATTTTGCCCACCAATCTCCTGTGTGGGACCTTATCAAATGCTTTCTGGAAGTCCAGGAACACTACATCCACTGGCTCTCCCATGTCCATTTTCCTAGTTACATCTTCAAAAAAATCCAGACGATTAGTCTAAAATCCAGACTTACGCAGGCTAGATTTGTTCCCGATGTGGGGAAGTCTCACAGCTTAAGGATAAGGGGGAAATCCTTTAAGACCGAGATGAGAAAGACTTTCTTCATGGTGAGTCTCTGGAACTCTCTGCCACAGACCAGTTCATTGGCTATATTTAAGAGTGAGTTGAGATGTGGCCCTTGTGGCTACAGAGGGTGCAGGTATACTGAGTTGGATGATCAGCCATGATCATATTGAATTGCAAATGGCAACTTCATCTTTTATAATTGACTCCAGCATCTTCCCCACCACCGATGTCAGGCAAACTGGTCTATAATTCCCTGTTTTCTCTCTCCCGCCTTTCTTAAAGAGTGGGATAACATTAGCCACCGTCCAATCCACAGGAACTGATCCTGAGTCTATAGAACATTGGAAAATTATCACCAATGCATCCACGATATCTAGAGCCACTTCCTTAAGTATCCTGGGATGCAGACCATCAGGCCCTGGGGATTTGTCAGCCTTCAGTGCCATCAGTTTATCCAACACCATTTCCTGCCTAATGTAGATTTCCCTCAGTTCCTCCGTCACCACAGATCCTCTGGCCACTACAATATCAGGAAACATAGAAACATAGAAATTAGGTGCAGGAGCAGGCCATTCGGCCCTTCGAGCCTGTACCGCCATTCAATATGATCATGGCTGATCATCCAACTCAGTATCCTGTACCTGCCTTCTCTCCATGTCCCCTGATCCCTTCAGCCACAAGGGCCACATCCAACTCCCTCTTAAATATGGCCAACGAACTGGCCTCAACTACCTTCTGTGGCAGAGAATTCCACAGATTCACCACTCTCTGTGTGAAAAACGATTTTCTCATCTCGGTCCTAAAAGACCTCCCCCTTATCAAATGGAAAACAAATGGTCGTCACGGACTGGAAGGGCCGAGAGGGCCTGTTTCCGTGCTGTAATTGTTATATGGTTATATGGTTATCCTTAAGCTGTGACCCCTTGTCCTGGACTTCCCCAACATCGGGAACAATCTTCCTGCATCTAGCCTGTCCAACCCCATAAGAATTTTGTAAGTCTCTATGAGATCACCCCTCAATCTTCTAAATTCCAGCGAGTGATTGTTTGTGTCCTCCTTAGTGAAGACAGATCCAAAGTACCTGTTCAACTCATCTGCCCTTTCCTTGTTCCCCATAATAAAGTCACCTTTTTCAGTCTTTAAGGGTCCAACTTTGGTCTTAATTATTTTTTTCCTCTTCGCATACCTAAAGAAGCTTTTACTATCCTGCTTTATATTCTTGGCTAGCTTACCTTTGTACTTCATCTTTTCTCCCCGTATTGTCTTTTTTGTTATCTTCTGTTGCTCTTTAAACATTACCCAATCCTCTTGCTTCCCGCTCATCTTCTTCGCTTTAATTTTTATACTGTCCCTGACGTCCCTTGTCAGCCATGGTCACCCCTTTTTCCACTTGGAATCTTTCTTCCTCCTCAGAATGAACTGATCCTGCACCTTCTGCATAATTCCTAGAAATACCTGCCATTTTTGTTCCACTATCAACCCTGCTAACGTATCTTTCCAGTCAACTTTCGCCAGCTCCTTCCTCATGGCTCCATAGTCCCCTTTATTCAACTGTAACACTGACACCTTCGATTTACCCTTCTCCCTCTCCAATTGTAGATTAAACCTGACCATGTTTTGGTCACTACCTCCTAATGGCTCAAATGAAAGTGGCATTGTGCAATAACTACAGAATAGAACAGAATCAGTATTTACATGTTGGAAAATATTGTTTTACAAAAGACACAACACAACAGTAAATAAGTACAGTAAATTAGTCCCTGGTGAGATAAGTGTTTACAGTCCTGATGGCCTGTGGGAAGAAACTCCATCTCAACCTCTCTGTTTTCACAGCGTGACAGCGGAGGCGTTTGCCTGACCGTAGCAGCTGGAACAGTCCATTACTGGGGTGGTAGGGGTCCCCCATAATGTTGCTGGCTCTGGATCTGCACCTCCTGGTGTATAGGCTCTGTAGGGGGGCGAGTGTAGTTCCCATAGTGCGTTTGGCCGAATGCAGAGATTTCCTGTCCTGGGCAGAGCTGTTCCAAAACCAGTTTGTGATGTTGCCAGACAAGATGCTTTCGACAGCCCCAGAGTAGAAGTACTGAAGGATCCTCAGAGAGACTGAATTTCCTCAGCTGTCTGAGATGGTAAAGGCACTGCCTTACCTTACTCACCAGTGCGGCAGTGTATGTTGTCCATGTCAGATCCTCTGTGATGTGGACTCCCAGGTATTTAAAGCAGCTCACCCTATCTACGGTAGTCTCATTTATCTCCAGTGGCGTGTATGTCCTCGGATGTTGAGCCCTTCTCAAGTCGAAAATCAGCTCCTTAATTTTTGTGACATTCCTCTTGAGTGCCAGATCAGCCACCTCCTCCCGGTAGGCCTTCTCATCGTTATCGGAGATCAGGCCCACCAGCACAGTGTCATCAGCAAACTTGATGATGGAGTTGGAGCTGAACCTGGCTCCACAGTCATGTGTGTACAGGGAGTACAGTAGGGGGCTAAGGACGCAACCCTGGGGGGGTCCTGTGCTCAGGGTAAGGGGGTTGGATGTGTGTCTTCCCATCTTGACCACCTGGGGCCTGGCGGTGAGAAAGTCCAGGACCCAGGCACACAGGGGAGTGTTAAGCCCCAGTTTGGAAGAGATGATGTTAAACGCTGAGCTGTAGTCTATGAACAACAACCTAAGGTATGTATTTTTATTGTCCAAGTGATCCAGTGTAGTGGAGAGCAAGCGAGATTGCATCCTCCATAGATCTATTGTGGCGGTAGGCAAATTTTAGTGGGTTCAGGTTCTTGCTGAGGTAGGAGTTGATGTACGTCAAAACTAACCTTTCAAAGCACTTAATCACCAATGAAATTAGTTCTACTGGTTAGTTGTCACTGAGGGAGGTCACCTTAATCTTCTTGGGCACTGGTATTATTGGTGCTCTTTTAATGCCAGGTGGAAATCAATAATGAGGGGTTGAAGATTTCTGCAAAAACTCCAGCCATTTGCCCGGGGCAGGTTTTGAGATAGCAACCAGGTACACCATCAGGTCCAGATGCTTCCTGAGGGTTCACCTTCCTGAAGTATCTTCTGACGTGGGCCTTGGTGATTGAGATTGCAATACCATTGGGGCTATGTGGGCCCAAGATGGCACATTAGTGTTCTTCCTGTTGAAGCATGCATAGAACACATTGAACTCATCCAGGAGTGATGCCTCACTGATGCTTTAGCTGCCGCCTGTTTCGCCTTGTAGGAAGTGATGTGCAAGGTGCAAAATTTGCTCCAGCTGCCGAAACTCTGTCTCATCCTAGTCCTTTGCATTACCACTGTAAATACTCATCCAAAATACTTAATCAGCTGTAAAGTATCATAGAGTCATACCAGACAAAAACAGGCCCTTCGGCCCAATTTGCCCATGCTAACCAAGATGCCTCATCAACATTGTCCCACCTGTCCGAGTTTGGCCCATATCCCTCTAAACCTTCCTATCTTGTATTTGTATTTAACTTTGTATTTAAAGTCTGCGTTGTATTTAAATTTGCGCAAATGCTACTCTATATCGCTAGGATTACTCGCCACCTTACTCGCCGTTCTCCTCTGCTCCAAGCCACTAAGTTTTGTTCAGATCAGTGGAGGATTACAAACGTTATGAAGGTTTAAAAAAATCATGAGATCAGCAGATTGGTGTTAAACCCTTGATGTTAAAGTCCGCAGTTGGAGCGGTCCCAGGCAAGAGACGTACAGGCCCACAGGAGCCGTTGGAAGAGAAGGAGGGGGAGGAGCAACACCCGACCGGTAAGCTTTAAAATCAAGCGCGGGGCTTGTTTTTACCTAAATCCATAACATTCCATTTGGAGAAGTGTTTTTTTTGTTGTTGTTTTTTTTTAGGAAGCCGCTGATTGGTGGGAAGTGGACTAGGGTAAGCAGCTGATTGGTGGGAAGTGGACCAGGGTAAACAACTGATTTACAGTCAGATTTCAGCAGTTTGGTGTGTACTTTGTATTGTGTTGCTATTGTACCCTGTGTAAGGGGGGCAGTATGAAGGCCAGGGCAGTGTACTGTTTCGGATGGCAGATGTGGGAGGTCAGGGAATCTGATAGCCCTCCAGGCATCCACATCTGTGGCAGGTGTGTCGAGATGGAGCTCCTAAAGGACTGTGTTAGGAACCTGGAGCAGCAGCTCGATGACCTCCGTCTGGTCAGGGAGAGTGAGGAGGTCATAGAGAGGAGCTACAGGGAGGTAGTCACTCCCAGACCACAGGAGGCAGACAAGTGGGTCACAGTTAGGCAGGGCAAGGGGCAGAGGCAGGGGCTAGAGAGTACCCCTGCGACCGTACACCTGGAAAATAGGTACTCGGGCTTGAGTACGATTGGAGGGGACAGCCTAGCTGGGGGCAACAACAGCGGCCGGGCCTCCGGCACAGAGACCGGCCCTGATGCTCAGAAGGGTAGCAAAAAGAGGAGGGCAATTGTAATAGGGGACTCTATAGTTAGGGGGTCTGATAGGCGATTCTGTGGACGCAGTCGGGAGACCCGGATGGTAGTTTGCCTCCCTGGTGCCAGGGTCTCGCATGTGTCAGAATGTGTCCAAAAGATTCTGATAAGGGAGGGAGAGGAGCCTGATGTTGTGGTACACATAGGTACCAATGACATAGGCAGAAAAAATGACGAGGTCCTGAAGGGAGAATTTAGGGAGTTGGGGGGAAAGTTAAGGAGAAGGACCAAAAGGGTAACGATTTCAGGATTACTGCCTGTGCCGCGTGACAGTGAGAGTAGGAATGAAATGAGGTGGAGGATAAATGCGTGGCTGAGGGACTGGTGCAGTGGGCAGGGATTCAAGTTTCTTGATCACTGGGACATCTTTTGGGGAAGGCATGATCTGTACACAAAGGACGGGTTGCACTTGAACCCGAAGGGGGCCAATATCCTGGCAGGGAGATTTGCAAAGGCTACTGGGGAGACTTTAAACTCGAAAGGCTGGGGGGAGGGACTCGGGTAGAGGGGGTTAGGGGTCAGGGTGTGGGGCAAGAGGCAGAGAAGGGAAGCACTCGGACCCAAAATATAGGCGAGAAAGAGGAAAAAGATAATAGACAGAGAATAAGGGATGGTGGGTTTCTAAAATGTGTATACTTAGAGCCTGGATTGACACCTGGAAAGATGATGTTGTGGCAATCAGTGAAACATGGTTGCAGGACGGCTGTGATTGGAAACTAAATATTCCAGGATTTCGTTGCTTCAGGTGTGATAGTGATTGTGGGAGATTTCAATTTTCCAAAAATAGACTGGGAAACACATTCTGTAAATGGGCTGGATGGTTTGGAGTTTGTAAAATGTGTGCAGGATAGTTTTTGCAGCAGTACATAGAAGTATCGACCAGAGAAGGGGCAGTGCTGGACCCCCTGTTAGGAAATGAGGCAGGTCAGGTGACGGAGGTATGCGTTGGTGAGCACTTCAGGACCAGTGATCACAATACCATTAGTTTCAATATAATTATGGAGAGAGTCAGAACTGGACCTAGGGTGGAGATTTTTGATTGGAGAAAGGCTAACTTTGAGGGAATGCGTAAGGATTTTAAAGGAGTGAATTGGGACACTTTGTTTCATGGGAAGGATGTAGAAGAGAAATGGAGGACATTTAAAGGGGGAATTGTAAGAGTACAGAATCTTTATGTCCCTGTTAGGTTGAAAGGAAATAGTAAAAATTGGAAAGAGCCATGGTTTTCAAGGGAAATTGGACACTTGTTTCGAAAAAAGAGAGATATCTACAATAATTATAGGAGGCATGGAGTAAATGAGGTGCTAGAGGAGTATAAAGAATGTAAAAAGAATCTTAAGAAAGAAATTAGGAAGGCTAAAAGAAGACATGAGGTTGCTTTGGCAAGAAAGGTGAAAGTAAATCCAAAGGGTTTCTACAGCTATATTAATAGCAAAAGGATAACGAGGGATAAAATTGGACCAATAGAGAACCAGAATGGACAGCTATCTGCAGAGCCAAAAGAGATGTGGGAGATATTGAACAATTTATTTTCTTCGGTATTCATCAAGGAGAAGGATATTGAACTCTGTGAGGTAAGGGAAAAAAGTAGAGTAGCTATGGAAACTATGAGATTCAAAGAGGAGGAAGTACTGACACTTTTGAATAATATAAAAGTGGATAAGTCTCCAGGTCCTGACAGGATATTCCCTAGGACATTGAGGGAAGTTAGTGTAGAAATAGCAGGAGCTATGACTGAAATATTTCAAATGTCATTAGAAACGGGAATAGTGCCGGATGATTGGCGTACTGCTCATGTTGTTCCATTGTTTAAAAAGGGTTCAAAGAATAAACCTAGCAATTATAGACCTATTAGTTTGACGTCAGTGGTGGGCAAATTAATGGAAAGGATACGTAGAGATAATATATATAAGCATCTGGATAAACAGGGTCTGATCAGGAACAGTCAACATGGATTTGTGCCTGGAAGGTCATGTTTGACAAACCTTCTTGAATTTTTTGAAGCGGTAACTAGGGAAATTGATGATGGTAAAGAGTGGATGTTGTCTATATGGATTTCAGTATGGATGACAAGGTTCCCCATGGAAGGTTGGTTAAGAAGGTTCAATCTTTGGGTGTTAATGGCGGAGTAGCAAGATGGATTCAACAGTGGCTGAATGGGAGATGTCAGAGAGTAATGGTGGATGGCTGTTTGTCAGGTTGGAAGCCGGTGACCAGTGGGGTTCCTCAGGGATCTGTGTTGGGTCCACTGTTGTTTGTCATGTACATCAATGATCTGGATGATGGGGTGGAAAATTGGATAAGTACGTATGCAGATGATACTAAGATAGGTGGTATTGTGGATAATGCAGTAGATTTTCAAAGTCTACAGAGAGATTTGGGCCATTTGGAAAAGTGGGCTGAAAGATGGCAGATGGAGTTTAATGCTGTTAAGTGTGAAGTGCTACATCTTGGCAGGACAAATCAAAATAGGACGTACATGATAAATGGTAGGGAATTGAGGAATGCTGTGGAACAGAGGGATCTAGGAATAACTGTGCATAGTTCCCTGAAGGTGGAATCGCATGTAGATAGGGTGGTAAAGAAAGCCTTTGGTGTGCTGGCCTTTATAAATCAGAGCATTGAATATAGGAGTAGGGAAGTAATGTTAAAATTGTACAAGGCATTGGTAAGACCAATTCTGGATTATGGTATACAATTTTGGTCGCCTAATTATAGGAAGGATGTCAACAAAATACAGAGAGTACAGAGGAGATTTACTAGAATGTTGCCAGGGTTCCAGCAACTATGTTACAGAGAAAGGTTGAACAAGTTAGGTCTTTATTCTTTGGAGCGCAGAAGGTTAAGGGGGGACTTGATTGAGGTCTTTAAAATGATGAAAGGGATAGACAGAGTTGACGTGGATAAGCTTTTCCCATTGAGGGTAGAGAAGATTCAAACAAGAGGGCATGACATGAGAATTAAGGGACAGAAGTTTAGGGGTAACGTGAGGGGGAACTTCTTTACTCAGAGGGTGGTGGCTGTGTGGAATGAGCTTCCAGCAGAAGTGGTGGAGGCAGGATCGATTTTAACATTTAAAAGTAAAGTGGATAGGTATATGGACGTGAAGGGAATGGAGGGGTATGGTCTGAGTGCAGGTAGATGGGACTAGGGGAAAACAAATGGTCGGCACGGACTGGAAGGGCCGAGTGGACCTGTTTCCATGCTGTAATTGCTACATGGTTATATGCTTAAGAGCTCAGCTCCGATGGTAAGTCCACGCCCCCGCGGTGGGGCACAAAGTCAGTCCCGAGCTAGGCCTCCAGCTTCACGATGTTAGGCCTCAGAGCGACCGGAGATGCGACCCGGAAAACAATCGCATCTCTGGCAAGATAAGAGACTGAAAAAAAAGTTTCCCCCAACCCCCTCCCCCACATAAAACAAACTGGAAAATATTTACACAACTTTTAAAACACACTAAAAATAACCAAAAAATGACGAAAAAACAGACAGACTGTTGGCGAGGCTGCCAATCGCGGTACTAAACAATAAACTAAACAAACAAAACTAAACCTATTTCTTTGTTTCCCCTTTTTCTTTTCACCTATATTCCTTCATCTGGCTTCTTAACTTGCGCCTCTTTCAACGTTATGTCCTCATCCCACTTTTTATCTTTTCATCTCTGGCTTTTGTCTGACCGTCTGCCATTCAAAACAACTCCTCACCTGTATCTACTTATTACTTACCAGACTTGGTCCTAACCCTACATCTCTTCCAGCTTTCCTCCCCCCACCTCCCCGCAGAAACAGTATAAAGAAGGGTCCCGACGTGAAATGTTGCCTCTCCATGTTCTCCAGAGATAATGCCTGAACCGCTGTTACTCCAGCACTACATATCACTCACCTTCTTTGCATTCAGCACATTCCCCACAGAATAGGAAGAAAGAAACAGGCTTCCAGGTTTCTTTGTTAATTACTCATCTTTTTAGTTTCCTTCAAGCTTTAAAGAGAACATCATTTCTCCCATGCCCCAAACACAATTTGTGTCACAGTGTTAACTCAAGAGAGAAGGTAAAAATAAAGAATATGAATAAAATGAATGCAAGAAAATAGATGCAAAATTGTTGCTTACCTTGGGCTCTGAAGGTCTGAAACCTCCCAAAAGTAAACATGGAATCTTTTCACCATTCATCATGACATGGTGTTCAGCAAAAGCTTCTGCGAAGAGTCCCAACTCTGTCAAAGCTCTCATCTGTTTCATTTGGTCAAAATAAAAATATGTACTCTGTGATGAATATATAAACAATTGTACAATGTAGCTAAATCAAAGCCAATTCCAATTCCCAATGTTAGGAAAGCAAGAAGCCCTATCTTCTCCAAATGTTATAAAAACAAATAGTGATGGTAAGCCATTAAATAAAACATTCACAAGTTCTATCACAACTTGTGATGGAAAATATAAATGCTTAAAAAACGAATGATTCAATAAAGATTATTAATCCTGCCCAGAAAGCAATTTATTGACTAAGCAATGAAACAATGGAGAAGCAGTGGAAAAGTATTTTGCTTTGTTATTCTATAGTTCTGCCATATTGTTGAAAACTAAGAAATAATTTCCCAGCAGGTTGCTGAATGCTCACTCATTAATATATTTTCTTTGTACAGCATGATTTGCCAAATTAGACATATGAAGTTGCATGTAATGACTCTAGCGGAGATTCAATTGGCCTCACCTTATTGTTACTGTAATTGGAGTGGAAAATCCAGAGAAGCTAACCTATAGTTCCATGTGCTTTATATTTACACACTTTAAACAGAATCTCACGCAAAAATGCATGCTTCAAAATGCACTGTTACTCACTCACCTTCAATATTCTTGCTTCAATGGTCTTCTGTACATCACGACAGATTGAAGTGACAACATATTGGTAGAGTGTGAACAATGGTAAAGCCTATCATACAAGAGATACATGATTAAAAAAAGCAAGCTTCTTAAACGGAAGTAAGCATCGATTCTTTGTACATAATTGTTGGCTATTAATGGCTGCTTGAACCCATTACCTCCTCTTTGCGGCGGGAATCATTGGTTTTTATTTTGAATGTTTCTTTTGATTTACTGGTTTAGAATGACGGTATGTATTTTTGGAATTTATTTAATTTACTTATTTCACATATGCATTTTAAAAAGTTTACTTAATTTGCTTACCTGCAGATTAACAGATGACCATAAAACTACCTCCCACCACTTCCCACTAAAGTGCCATGTGAGAAATCACAGGCATTTCTTGATCAAACTTCTAAGAAAATACTGGTACCCCATGAGCACAGGCAGCTCATAATGAAACTTTATTGACTTCTGGAAAATATGTTAACAAAACAGCTACTCTGTTGAGAGCCAACTGATGGCTGAATAAAATGAGATTCAAAGTATTTCTTGGAACATCCCTGAAGAGTTTCCACATTGACAGAACTGGGACCATCAAGTATTGGATCATCCTATTTGACACAAAAAAAAGTGGAGGAAGCAAAGAGGAAATGAGAATTTAGAAAATTAAAAACCACTGATGCTACAGCAGCCCATTTGGAGTATTGTGTACAGTTCTGGGCATAAGGAATGATATCGAGACTTTGGAGAGGACGCAGACAAGGTTTTCAGACTCATGATTGTTCCATGTAGAAGAGATTTACTGTAATGTTTCCTGGGAACTATTGTATAGATTTTTAATTATTGTATAGATTTACAAGCTGAGGGTTTTCTCCTCGAAACAGTGAAGGCCAAGAGAGATCTGATAGAGGTATTTAAACCCGTGAAGCCAGAGTAGTAACTGTTCCCACTAATGAGACACCAAGAACGAGAAAATATATAACAAAGGAGATTGGCGAAAGAATCTAGAGTGATACTAAGAAAGACGATTCTGCAAGGTTAGGGTGTGGAATGCACTGCTTTTACTGGGGCTAACGGGCAGTTTCAATTATGCCATTCAAAAGGGAACTGTATAAGGACTGTGCAAGGATATGGAGAGGAGCAGGGAAATGGGACCAGCTGGATAGCTCTGACATACAATCAGCATGGATTCTTTGGGACAATTATCTCCTTCCATGGTGTAACTTGCTATGATTCATTGAAACAACAGACATAGTTCCAGCTGTGCCATATTATTTTTATTGAGGTCAATGCTAAATTAATAAGAACTATCTCAATCACAAAATCATTCTTGACAAAGTAACATTGAAAAAAGCAGGTTGGACTTGCCCAGAGACCCAAACGGAGGCGCAAGCAAAGTTAGAACGGAGACGACTAAACACTTTTTCTCACAGAGAGTGGTGAGTCTGTGGAATTCTCTGCCTCAGAGGGCGGTGGAGGCAGGTTCCCTGGATGCTTTCAAGAGAGAGCTAGATAGGGCTCTTAAAAATAGCAGAGTCAGGGAATATGGGGAGTAGGCAGGAACGGGGTACTGATTGGGGATGATCAGCCATGATCACATTGAATGATGGTGCTGGCTCCAAGGGCCGAATGGCCTACTGCTGCACTTATTGTCGATTGTCTATTGATTCATGATTGCAGATTCTACCTTAGATTGCAGATTCTAACTGCAGATTGCAGAAGCTCCAACGTAGCGAAAGGTTCGACCAGCCCCGACGCGAGGTTCGATTGCCCGGCGCGGGGAAGCTGACATCCCCCGTTGTGTATTTGGGTGCTTGGAACAGACTTTAATAAGGCTCGGACATGGGAGTAAACTAACAAGCTTCTTTATCCAGGACCACAAGCTTGAGTCTCCCCCACGCATGCGTACTTGCATAAGACATCACATATGCAAATTATATCACATACCTAACACTCCTCTCCCTTTAACTTGGAGGCAGGTAACACCATTTCTATGACATACCTAACACTCCTCCCCTTTTAACTCAATTTCACCTGCACGGTATATGCTCTTTTGGTTTTGGCGAGAAATGAGCCATTAATGTCTCCTTACGCTCCTTGTACGCTTTATCTGTGGGCTTTGCTGGCCGCAGTAACATACGTAAGTTGTGATAACCCTCTCTTCCTAAGCCTAATATCAACCATGATCTCTTCTTCTCTGCTGTAGTGACATCACTTGACCGGAACCAAACCGGAACACTTCATTTTTTTTGTTAAATATTTTTATTGTAGAAACATATTGATGAAAAATACATTATTTTACATTAATGAAAATACATTATTAGATACTTTCATAATATTATTAATATTAATATTAATATTAAGATTTAAGACTTTATGCTTCTATACACTTTTTAAATTTTTTTATAAAGTAAGAAAAGATAGAGAGAAATAATATAGAAAATATGAAAGTGAATGGAGTATTAATCATTAATCCGTCATTGGAGATATAAGCATGATTTATTATGTATACTTCTTCATACATTCTATTATTCAGGCCTCAGTCAAGCCCTCACACTGAGCCATTTTGACTCTGTAAATATTCAATATATGGAGACCATATCCCTCTGAAGAGATCCAACCTGTCCATTAGGACAAGCCTCAATCTTTCCAGATGGAGTGTCTCCAACATTTCTGTATTCCACATTTTGATTGTGGGGGATGTAGGGCCTTTCCAGAATTTTAATATTGATTTTTTCCCAATTATTAAACCGTAATCAATAAAGGTTCTTTGATTCTTCGTTATTAATTGGTCTGTTTCCAGTATTCCTAGTATTATTAACTTTGAATCAGGGGTCAAAATTATATTAACAACATTCGAAATTATCCTAAATATTTATATCCAGAATTTTGTAATTTTTACACAGTTTGTAAATGAATGTGACAGATTAGCTTCTAAATGTTGACATTTATCACATATGGGAGATACTTTTGGAAATTGATTTTGGATTGGATTTTGAATAATGTAGTCTATGTAGTATTTTAAACTGTATAAGAGAGTGTTTAGCATTTAACAAACAATGGTGTATATGTTGTAAACTTTTGTCCCATACTTCTGGTCTAATAATTTGGCCTAGTTCATTTTCCCAAGATTGTCTATATATTTCTGTTGATGGGACATCACTTTCCAATAAGATGTTATATATATATGAAATCATTTTTTCTGTATGCGGGTGTTTATTTAAGCATTCATCTAAAATTTCTATCTTTCTATTTCTAAGTTCCTGCATGTTTGCTTTAACATAGTCTCTGATTTGTAAATATCTAAAATAATCTTTAGAGTGTAGTCCATAAATTTGTTGTAAATCTTGAAATGAAAGGAAAGAGTTTTCCTTATAGAGATCACCCATCTTAATAATTCCCTTGTTTTTCCATTGTAAAAAGGCTTTATCCATCATTGAAGGTTTAAATGTAACGTTGTTTACAATGGTGAGGGATAGTGGTATAGATTTTAGTTTTAATGTTTTCTTTATTCGTTTCCAAATACGTATTCCACTTTCTATTATCGGGTTTTCACCATAAATTTTCTTAGCAAATTAATATTAGCAAATATTATAGAACTTATTTCAAAAGGAGAACAATCTTATTTTTCCATATTTAACCAAGTTGGTTGGTTATCTGTTTCTTCTAACCAAAAATTCATATTTTTAATATTAACTGCCCAGTAATAAAACATAAAATTTGGTAGTGCTAAACCTCCATTTATTTTTGATTTACATAAATGTTTTTTATTTATTCTATGGCTCTTATAATCCCAAATGAAGTTAGTAATTAGGGAGTCCACCTTTTTAAAGAAATTTTTAGGGAGATATATCGGAATTAATTGGAAAAGATATAATAATTGTGGAAGAAAAATCATTTTTATTATATTAATTTTACCTAACATTGAAATAGATAGGGTTTTCCAATATAAAATATTCTTATTTAATTTATTCAATAATGGTGGGAAGTTAGATTTAAATAAAGAATCAAATCTTTTTGTTACGAAAATTCCAAGATATTTAATTTTTCATTTGTTATCTTAAAAGGGAATTGTTGTAATATGTGTAAGTTATTTACCGTTATTGGCATAAGTTCACTTTTATTCCAATTGATACTATATCCTGAGAAAGATCCAAATTCAGTTATTAATTTTAACAAATTTCGGATACTAGTTTCTGGTTTTGTGATGTAAAGTAATACATCATCCGCATATAAGGAAATTTTATTTTTAGTATCTCTAGTATCGTATCCATATATTTCCGGATGTAATCTCACCCTCTCAGCTAGCGGTTCTATTGCAAGTGCAAACAATAGGGGGGATAAAGGGCAACCTTGTCTACAGCCTCGAGATAAATTGAATTTAGTTGATAACATTCGATTTGTTGTTATTCTAGCTGTCGGATTTGTATATAACAATTTGATCCAGGTAATAAACTTCTCTCCCAGTTTGAAAGCTTCCATAACCGAAAACAAATAAGGCCATTCCACTTGATCGAAGGCTTTCTCTGCATCTAACGAAATAACTACTAGATCTTTTTTAATACCTCTTTTCGAGTATATAATATTGAATAACCGTCTCAGATTATATGAGGAATATCGTTTTGGTATAAATCCTGTTTGATCGGGGTGAATTAATTCATTAATAACTGTGCTTAGCCTTTGTGCTAATATTTTGGTTAATATCTTTTGATCAGTATTTAAAAGAGCTATTGCTCTAAATGATCCTGGTTCACCCAGGTCTTTGTTTATTTTAGGTATAAGTGTTATAGTAGATTCATTTAAAGTTTCTGGTAATTTCTGCTGTGTATATATATATATTCATATAATGATTTCAGACGTGGTACAATCTGATCATAAAATATTTTATAAAATTCCGAGCCAATACCATCTGGTCCCGGTGTTGTACCATTTTTTAATGATCTAATAGATTCTTGGATTTCTTTTATTGAGATATCAGCATTTAATGATTCTCTATTTTGTAAGTCCAATCCTTTCAGGTTACATTTTTTTTTAAATGCTTCTATTCCTACTTTATTTTCTGTTGTTTTAGCAGTGTATAAGTTTTTATAATATTGCATAAATCTTTCGTTAATATCTTTAGGTTGTATAAGCAGTTCGCCATTATGTGATTTAATCCTATGGATTATTTTTTCGGCTTCCATTTTCCTTAGTTGGCGAGCCAATAGTTTTCGAGGTTTATCTACGAATTCAAACTGTAATTGTTTAGTATGTTGATAAAGTTTTACAACTTGATCTGTATATATTTTATTTAATTTATATTTCAATGCTGCAATTTTATTATGTAATATTATAGATGGATTCAGAGTTGACGTGGACGACAGAGTTGACGTGGATACGTTTTTCCCATTGAGGGTAGGGAAGATTCAAACAAGAGGGCATGACATGAGAATTAAGGGACAGAAGTTTAGGGGTAACGTGAGGGGGAACGTCTTTACTCAGAGGGTGGTGGCTGAGTGGAATGAGCTTCCAGCAGAAGTGGTGGAGGCAGGATCGATTTTAACATTTAAAAGTAAAGTGGATAGGTATATGGACGTGAAGGGAATGGAGGGGTATGGAGGGAATGGAGCAGGTAGATGGGACTAGGGGAAAACAAATGGTCGGCACGGACTGGAAGGGCCGAGAGGGCCTGTTTCCGTGCTGTAAATTGTTATATGGTTATATGTTGTTTGTTATATGATTCGCTGCATTCTCTATATCTAATTGTTTAATTTCCTTTTCCAATTCTTGTTGATCCTTACGATTCTTTTTATTATAAAATGCTTGGGAGGAAATCATGATTCCCCGGAGATATGCTTTAAATGTTTCCCATAATAAGGAACAGGATATTTCCGGTTTATCATTTGTTTCGAAAAAAATCTTAATTTGTGCTGTGATATATTCCTGAGTTATTTTATATTTTTAAATTTGTGGGTTAAATCTCCACTGTCCCGATTTTTCTGTTTTATCATTTATTTTAATCTTAAATGTTAACGGTGCATGATCTGAAATTATAATATTGTGATATTTGGAATTATAAGTGAGTGAAATAAGTTTGGCATCCACCAAAAAATAATCTATTCTTGAGTAGGTTTTATGTACTGACGAATAAAAGGAGTATTCTTGTCCGGTAGGATTTTCTACTCTCCAAACATCTTTGATATTAGTGGTTTCCATATATGCATTTAATAAGTCACTAGAATGTGATTTAGTTTTCCTTTGCCTTGTAGATCTGTCTAAGTAAGGGTCTAGTGTACAATTAAAATCTCCTCCAATTATTAGATTGTATTGTGTTAATTCCGGGATATTGTTAAATATTTTCTTGAAATATATTTTCTTTTTAAGTGAGTTTCTTGAATGAAAATTACGTCAGCTTTAATTGCTTTTAAATTGCTAATACTTTTCCTCTCTTAATCGGTTCATTAATACCTTTAACATTCCAACTACAAAACGTTATTCCCTCATTCCCCATATTCATTTTTGAGTCTTGCATCTTTTGTCTATGGAGGTCTACAATAGAGTCTATGGTTCAGCCCGACAGACCCGACCTTACACCCGAACATCGAATAGATGAATTTTGTGTCTTGTGAATGTCTCTCACGTATATATCTCCTTGGGTCCAATGTATAACTCCATTCAAACTGATAAAAACAATAGTAGGTTATAAAAAAGAGCAAAGGATAGATTAAGAAGTTAGTATTGTGTATAAAGAAAGAAAAAACTACATCTAGAATTGTTGCAGTTAGTGCTAGCCATACTAGCATGGCTAACCATCTACTGACTTCCATCGTTGATGTTAGTAACTTAACCAGCTCCCAGGTTTTTGGAATTATTATTCCATAATAATAATTTACCGGGGGTATAACATTAAAAAAAGAAAGGGAAAAAAGGCAAAAAAAAAAAATCAAATTATAATAATTAAAGATATAGAAATACATATATTTAAAACTTATTTAAAAATCTAATTAATATAAAAAAACGGAGCAAAAAAGAAAAAAAAAACATAAAACAAAAGGAAAACAAGAAGTAAAAATGAAAATTGCTGGTGTAAAAGAAAAATCTCCAAATGAAATCCATCCCTATATTTTACTCTATTCATTCCAACATAGATAAACATTAATTATTAGTGATAGTGATTAATTTTAATTAGTAAAAGTGATACTGCTAAAGATACCACAGTGTGACTTTAATATGTGTTAGTTATTTATATTAGTAGTGTGATTATACTAATTATTAGTATCCACGTGAGGTTTTCCGCTTCTTTCTCCAGCTTCCATCCAACGTTGTCCAATTCCGTCCAGTCCTGTGTTGTCTTGTGAAGTCTTGCAGAGTCTTGAGGATTCTTGTAAAGTCCGTAAAAGTCAGTATATTCGATAGTAGGTGCTTCTCAGGTCTTGATCTGCCGGGCAAAGTCCAGTGCTTCTGCTGGATTGGAAAATAAATATTCCTTGTTGTTGAAAGTAACTCTTAAAGTAGCTGGATAATTCAGGCCGTATCTCAAATTTTCCACTCCCCTCAGAAGACTTTTAGCCTCATTAAATGCTTTCTGTTTCCTGGAAACTTCTGCTGGGTAATCTCGGTAGATACTGATCCTTTGTCCTTCAAATGCCAGGTTTCTGTTTCTCGAAGTTTTTCGCATTATCTCCTCCAACACGTAGTCATATTGTAGCTTTATAATCATTTGTCTTGGGAGGGGCGTTTAGTCTTGTCTGACGTCTCCTCACTCTATGTGCACGGGCTAATAGAGGCTTTTGTTCCAGAGATAAAACGTGTTGCAGTAGGTTCGCAGTAAATTCTCGAGGATCTTCATCTTTCTCTCGTCCTTTGGGAATACCTGCGATTCTTAGGTTTTGTCTTCTCTGGCGACCTTCTAGCTCAGTACATTTCTCGGTTATTTTAGTCAGTAAATCCGTTAGACGTTCGTTTTCTGTAACCAGCTTTGCTGTAGTCGCAGCACTTGTATCAGCTAGTTCTTCAAGGCTTTTTATACCAGCCGTCTGTTGGTCCAGTACCTTCTCCATAGGATTCAGCCTTTTTTCAAAGTCAGTTTTGACCTTTTCAATTTTATCATTCATCTCCTTTGACATTTCGTTCATCATTTCTGTAATTTCTTTCTTCAGATCTTCTGATATTTTCTTAGCCTTATTATTAATATTGGAATTAGTTTCCAGTTGAAATTCTTTCATTTGATTATTCATCTGGTTTATTTCTTCCTTTAAACCAGCAATTTCACGTGAAATAAAGGTTTTCAGTTCTTCACTTTCAGTTTTTTTCCCTGTTCTTTTCGATACATCTTCCTGGGATGAGGTCCTACTTGAGTCCGAGGCTTCAGTCAGGCCTTCTGCCGGTCTCTGCCTGGTTGGTCGACTTTTCGATTTTTCGGTAGGGCTGCGTGTTGTAGACATAACTAGTCGCGCGCCTGATGATGTCACTCACAACAATCGGTGCAGAAACGGCAGGCAGCAAGCAGCAGGCAGCAGGTAGGTCCGTTAATCCCCCATTTTTCCCCGTTTTTTTTACGGAGCTGGCTTATCCTCTAGCCCTCCATAGCGCCACCGGAAGTCTGAAACCGGAACACTTCAGTCCATTCCTCCAAGTTATGCTCAGGATCAAACAGGGGCACCTTTCCTGCCATTTGAAAAGCCATGCTACCTGTTGCTATTCAGGTGCACTATATTCTGTTCTCTCACTGTGTTTTCTGCCCTGAACTTAATCCTTCTACACACTAAGAAGTGATCCAGCCCATTGACTATTAATAATTTTTATAATAATAGATTTATACTATTAACCAACATTTCAAGTTAATAGCCAACTAGAACATTTTAAACCATATTCCTTCTATGCACACAGATTTACTATTAATAACAATGACCAATACATTACATCCAAACAGTCCTGCTTTTACTGTGAAGGAATAGTGAACAATGCATTACATTCAACCAGTGCTTTTATTGTGAATGATTTCACCGGTCCAGCTTGTCGGCCTGTGGACTCTGGTGCATCCTCGACCTCTCAGATTCTCCAGAGCTTCTCCCAAGAACACTGTTGCTTTTGCTGCTGGCCTCACCGGACCTCCGCTGCTGCTTTCGCTGGTTCCCCGGGCCTCACCGTTACCTCCAAATTCTGCTGGCCACTCCGGACCTCCGCTGCTACCGCTGGCTCCGCCGTTGTTGTTGCCTCCGCTGGCTTGCTGCCAAGTGGTCTCCCGCTACTCCGCTGATTTCCCTGCTGTCTCCCTTGGACACCCTGCGGAAGGTAAATCTCTGGCTCCCTGCTGCTCCGCCTGTCGAGGCTCCACAGCGCGGCCTCACTCTGCTGGGCCCCGCTGCTCGGTTCGTCGTTGGTTCCACAGCCCGCCTGGCTACTGCTAGACCCGCTGCTCGGCTCGTCGCTGGCTCTCATGGACACCCTGCGGAAGGTGAATCGCTGCTCGTTACTGCTGCTAGTCCCCGCTGCTCGGCTTGTCAGGACTGTGCCCCACTGTCAGGGCTGGCTAAGCACTGTGTCCCGCTTCTCTCGTGCGGACCCGCTGCTCTAGGCCGGCTTTCTCCCGCGACCGGGCTTTCTCCGCTTTCGACTTCTCTCCGCTTCTCTCGCAGGGTCTGTCCGTTTTTCTGCTAACATTCGGGCTGACTGCTCCCGACTGGGCTGACTCTGCTCTCGACCGGGCTTTCTCCACTTTCGACCGTCTCCCATCACCGGGCTTTCTCCGCCGACCGGGCTGACTCTGCTCCCGACCGGGCTGAAGACTCGGTTTTCGTTGGTGGCTTCTCTGGACCTGTTCGTGGCCTACACGGTACTAGGCCCTCAGCCGACGTCTGTGGCTGCTACTGGGGCTGGCCGGGGGCTACACGGCCCTCTTTTGTCGGTAACTTCTCTGGACCTGTCCGTGGCCTACACGGTACTAGGCCCTCACCCGACGTCTGCTGCTTCTGCTTGGTCCTGGCTGTAGGCAGCAAAGCCCTGGAAGATGTTCCAGGTAAGTTGACACCGTCGCTCCTAGCTTCCAGCTGCGCTTGGTGAGCCTTACTGCCCGCTTGTCTTCCTTGCGCTCTTTCTTCCCTGAGCTCTTGTTTCCCGGTCCGACCTTTTTTTTCTTTGGCATCAATTCAAAACCATTTGGCGCCAAATCTTTTTGCTTGGTGCTGTTCCACTATGTTTCCAAATACAATCTCTATTTTAACTTGTTCTTTTGTTTTCTATTCTTTTATCCTTGTCGCCAATTGTTGTGTATTTGGGTGCTTGGAACAAACTTTAATAAGGCTCGGACACGGGAGTAAACTAACAAGCTTCTTTATTCCAGGACGCCACCTTGAGTCTCCCTCGCGCGTGCATACTTGCATAAAACATCACATATGCTAATTATATCACATACCTAACACTCCTCCCCTTTAACGTGGAGGCGGGTAACACCATTTCTATGACATACCTAACACCCCCGATGCGGAAGCTGATCGCCTTGATGCGGAGGGCCCGAACGGCGCCGGCTACGGGAGTCAAGATCGTCCCGTGAACGGAGGCTCGAGTCCCACGACCGAGGAAGAACTAAGGGGAGGACTTGAACTTTATTTCGCCTTCCATCACAGCGAGGATTGTGTAGGAGTCACTGTGGTGGATGTTCATGTTAAAATGTGTTTTTGTCTGATCTGTTGCTATTAATTGTATGACTGACATGGCCAATGAAATTCCTCGTATTTTGCAGAACATACTTGGCTAATAAAGTGTGATTCTGATTCTGATTCTGATTTTTAAATGTTGGCATCGTTGTAGCAGGTAATGTCTATTAGTGATGGGAAACAGGATAAGTTACAGCAATGGAGATTTGGATCAATATATTTAAGTGGGGTGAAAGATAAATGCGGTTAGTTCAAAAAGGTTGAGAGAGAGAGAGTTTATCACAATTCCATTCAGAAAACCAGTGCCATTTCTGTAACGCACCAGAGCAGAAATCTGATTCGAAAGATTGTAAGTGAAACAGTAGAGGTGTCTAGAGGGTCGGGGTAAGAAATTTAGTGCACGGTGTAAGAGAATCAGAGGAAGAACATTTTCACCCACAGGATAGGTGGACTCTGGCACACATAGCTGGACGGACACATTTCAGAAGTGAACAGATGAGCACTTGAATGATTAGGGTCCAAGCACTCGTAAATTAGATTAGTGTAAACAGTTACTTGAGGGTCAACATGTTTCTCCACTACATGAATCACTGAAATTTGGAACTGAAAGCGAAAAAACTCAAGAGAGACTGAAGATGTTGGGTTTGTTTTCCTTGGACCAGAGGAAGCTGAGGGGAACCATTATAGAAGTCCACAAAATTGTGAGAGGCATACATAGGATGGCTTGTGAGACACCTATCTCCATTACAGGTCATATAAAGCCAGAGGCATTATTTTAAGGTGAGGAATAAAAAAGAAACAAGGAAAAACAAATTGGAGGATGATAGAAACATAGAAACATAGAAATTAGGTGCAGGAGCAGGCCAATCGGCCCTTCGAGCCTGCACCGCCATTCCATATGATCATGGCTGATCATCCAACTCAGTATCCTGTACCTGCCTTCTCTCCATACCCCCTGATCCCTTCAGCCACAAGGGCCACATCCAACTCCCTCTTAAATATGGCCAACGAACTGGCCTCAACTACCTTCTGTGGCAGAGAATTCCACAGATTCACCACTCTGTGTGAAAAACGATTTTCTCATCTCGGTCCTAAAAGACTTCCCCCTTATACTTAAACTGTGACCCCTTGTCCTGGACTCCCCCAACATCGGGAACAATCTTCCTGCATCTAGCCTGTCCAACCCCTTAAGAATTTTGTAAGTCTCTATGAGATCACCAATCTTCTAAATTCCAGCGAGTACAAGCCAAGTCTATCCAGTCTTTCTTCATATGGAAGTCGTGCCATCCCAGGAATCAGTCTGGTGAACCTTCTCTGTACTCCCTCTATGGCAAGAATGTCTTTCCACAGATTAGGAAACCAAAACTGCACGCAATACTCCAGGTGTGGCCTCACCAAGACCCTGTGCAACTGCAGTAGAACCTCCCTGCTCTTGTACTCAAATCCTTTTGCTATGAATGCCAACATACCATTCGCTCTCTTCACAGCCTGCTGCACCTGCATGCCAACTTTCAATGACTGGTGTACCATGACACCCAGGTCTCGCTGCATCTCCCCTTTTATTAATCGGTCACCATTCAAATAATAGTCTACTTTCCTGTTTTTGCCACCAAAGTGGATAACCTCACATTTATCCACATTATACTGCATCTGCCATGCATTTGCCCACTCACCCAGTCTATCCAAGTCATCCTGCAGCCTCCTAGCATCCTCCTCACAGCTAACACTGCCCCCAGCTTCGTGTCATCCGCAAACTTCGAGATGTTGCATTTAATTCCCTCGTCCAAATCATTAATGTATATTGTAAATAGCTGGGGTCCCAGCACTGAGCCTTGCGGCACCCCACTAGTCACTGTCTGCCATCCTGAAAAGGACCCGTTCACTCCTACTCTTTGCTTCCTGTCTGCCAGCCAGTTCTCTATCCACATCAATACTGAACCACCAATACCGTGTGCTTTAAGTTTGTATACCAATCTCTTGTGTGGGACCTTGTCGAAGGCCTTTTGAAAGTCCAGATACAACACATCCACTGCTTCTCCCTTATCCACTCTACTAGTTACATCCTCAAAAAATTCAATAAGATTCGTCAGACATGATTTACCCTTCGTAAATACATGCTGACTTAGTCCAATGATTTCACTACTTTTCAAATGCGCTGCTATCCCATCTTTAATAATTGATTCTAGCAGTTTCCCCACTACCGATGTTAGACATTCCTAATGCATCTGGAGGTGGGATATAATCTTGAAAAAGTCTGAGCTCAGGGCTCAGACTGGACATAATATTCAAAGAACTTTAGTCCAAAGCACTAGAGAGAAATGCCAGATATGACTAAACCCAAGGTTTGTTAATGTCAAGAGGTTCATGATCTATTTGCAGGATTTGTTAGAGGTCGGGATGGTAGAATAAAAAGGTGGTTTTCAACAGGGAAGAAAACGCCTAGAAGTTATCTTTAAAATCCTGGGTGACCCTTAAAAACTGGTTTGACGAGAAAGACTCCAAAATAAAATGAAGTCCAGCAGATCCAATTGTTAAACATGTTATGGACCAACGATGTCCAAATCTGCAATTTTTGAATGAGAATATATCATTCACTTTTTGCAATACCTGTCCGTAAGTGGCATAAAGATAAAGGAGAGTGAAGAAGAAATTTATCGAATTTGATAACAATTAATGCATTTTTATTTGCATTTTGCAGGTTTCAAAAGCATACAATATTGCTATCAAGCGATGATTTAAAAAAATTATAATATATAATTAAGAAAACAAATACTAATTTTTCTAGAATGTTAATTGTTAAGTAACTTTTGACAGGTTTCAATACAGTGAAAATAACTTTGCGAATTATAATTAAAATATTTTTCGTACCAATAGGTTTTGCTTTGCAGCATGTAGTTCATGGAGCAGGAAGTTCATACATCCCACCATTGTCCGTATATCAGCTCTGAAACGGTCTGAGAAAAGGTCGATCCCAGGAATGAGCTCAACAACGTCACAATCAAGCCCGATTTCATATGATGCATATTCACAGTCACTTCTTGGGTGTGGAAGAGTAGTTCTGAGCAGGCCCTGGAATGATATATTTATATGTTGTTACATAGAAACATAGAAAATAGTAGGAGGAGGCCATTCGGCCCTTCGAGCCAGCACCGCTATTCATTGAGATCATGGCTGATCGTCCCCAATCAATAACCCGTGCCTGCCCTTGAGTCCACCAGCCCCTAGAGCTCTATCCAACTCTCTCTTAAATCCATCCAGTGATTTGGCCTCCACTGCCCTCCACAAATTCACAACTCTCTGGGTGAAAAGGATTTTTCTCACTTCAGTCTTAAATGACCTCCCCTTTATTCTAAGACTGTGGCCCCTGGTTCTGGACTCACCCAACATTGGGAACATTTTTCCTGCATCGAGCTTGTCCAGTCCTTTTATAATTTTATATGTTTCAATAAGATTCCCCCTCATCCTTCTAAACTCCAGTGAATACAAGCCTAGTCTTTTCAATCTTTCCTGACATGACAGTCCCGCCGTCCCAGGGATCAATCTCGTGAACCTACACTGCACTGCCTCAATCACAAGGATGTCCTTCCTCAAATTAGGAGACCAAAACTGTACACAATACTCCAGATGTGGTCTCACCAGAGCCCTATACAACTGCAGAAGAACCTCTTTACTCCTATACTGAAATCCTCTTGTTATGAAGGCCAACATTCACTGCCTGCTGTACCTGTAAGCCAACTTTCAGTGACCGGTGTACAAGGATGCCCAGGTCTTGTTGATCCCTTTTTGCAATACATTTCTGCATTAAATAATATTACATTTCTTCTCACAATGTTTTGCCTGGATGGCAGAACCATGCAAATGGAAGAGAGACTTTAGAGGTCTGGAGACATAGTGTGCCAACAGGCCCTTTGGCCCACCTGGGTCCGTGCTGACCAGCGATAAATAACCCTGTACACTAGCACTATCCTGTTCAATTAGGGACAATTTATAATTTTACCGACAATAAGGGACAATTTACCATTTTCACAAGGGAAACGTACAAACTTCGTAGTTAGCATCCATAGTCACGATTGAACTCGGGCCTCTGGTGCTGTGAGGCAGTAATTCTACTGCTGCACCATTATGCTGTACCATTATCATCAGAGACCCACACCACCCAGGCCAGGCACTCATTTCACTCCTGTCAATGGCAAGAAGGTACAGGGCCCCTGAAAATTGTAATGTCCAGGTTCAGGAACAGCTTCTTGCCTATAGCCATCAGGTTATTAAACACTACTACCTCAAATAAGCTCTGAACTACAATAGACTATTATTGTTATTATTGCACTGTGTGTGTGTGTGTGTGAGAGAGTGAGAGTGAGAGTGAGAGTGAGAGAGAGAGAGAGAGAGAGAGAGAGAGTGAGAGTGAGAGTGAGAGTGAGAGTGAGAGTGAGAGTGAGAGTGAGAGTGAGAGAGAGAGAAGAGAGAGAGAGAGAGAGAGAGAGAGAGAGAGAGAGAGTTGGTTCTTAATGGAGGTGGTAGTAATTGCAAAGAATGACCCGTTGAAATAGGAGGCTGGTAGGGTGGAAGATACCTGCAGAGCTCTGTTCTTGCTCTGTCCGAGAAGACACAAGCACAGGTGCAGGAAATAGATGTGATGCAGCCAATTATTCTGACCACAGTTCAGAAAGAAGGAAGTTATTTCAGATATACCTCTGCAGAATGTTTGACCACTGGAGCACACACAAAGGAGATGTTGGAACTGAAAGATGGAATAAATTTGTTACAGGAGGCAAGATGGAAGGAAGTATTTGGATTAAAATCCATCTACCTTTTCTCAGCACATTTCAACAAAACAGGGGAGCACAATGGTGTAGCTGTAGAATTGCTGCATTCCAGCGCCAGACACCCGGGTTCGATCCTGATTATGGGTGCTGTCTTTTCGGAATTGTGTACATTGTCCTGTGACCACATGGGCTTTCTCCAGGTCCTCCGGTTTCCTCCCACATTCCAAAGGCATGCAGGTTTGTAGGTTAATTGAGCTCTGTAAATTGTCCCGAGTGTGTGTGATAGAACCAGTGTATGGGTGATCACTGGTTGGCGTGCACTCAGTGGTCCTAAGGGTCTGCTTTCATATTGCATCTTTAAATTAAATTAAATGTCAATAAATCCCTATGGCCTATGACCGCCCTTCACACTATCAACAACCCCACCATCTTTCATCTGCAATCATTCTTCCTTAAGGGCCTGGCCCACTTGGCCGTCATTTGCGCGTAATTTACACGACATCATTTATGCGTCACGACGCACGCCACACGTGTCGTGACATGCACGTGATGCGCACATGGTGCACATTACACACGCATAATGCGTGATGACATAGGCAGTGACACGTGGCTGCGAGCGGCGTCGCAGGATTTTGTGATGTACAAAATCTTTGCGCGCCATCTCCGTGACGCGCAAACGAAGGCCAAGTGGGACGGGCCCTTTACTGATGTCCTTTTACATGTACATCCAAATCGTTCACATACATTAAAAACTCTTTCTGAGTCCCAATACTGATCTCTTTGAAACACAGAAGCAATGCCATAACCTCACTTGCTGACTCCTATTGACAAGCAGGTTTTGTATTCAATGTACAAATTTTCCCTGAATCCCATGGGGCCTAACCTTTTTCACCAGTCTATCATGTGGGACCTTGTCAAATTACCTTGTCAGAAGCTTAGGATAAATCTCAACCAGCCCTGAGGATTTATTCATCTTTTAGACACCAGTAAGACATCAAGTACCTCCTCTTTATCTGTGGAAGCTTGCACTAGACCTTCACCTCTTTCGCTAAATCCTCCAGCTACAAACTCCATTTCCTTTGCAAATACTGATGAAAAGCTTTCACTTGGAAAGTCACCTGTACCTTTTAGCTCCAAGTACAGATTGTCCCCATTGTCCATTACGGGACCTACTCTTTCCCGTTATTCTTTTGCCTTTAATATACATTAAGCACCTCTGGATTTACCACAAAATTCTAGAGTAACTCCGCAGGTCAGGCAGCATCTCTGGAGAAAAGGAATAGGATTAGATTTGCTCCGTCTTTTGTTGGTTCATCTTCATACTGTGTGAAAAAGTTGATGGATACACACCTAAGCTTTTTACACTTGCAATCCTAGTTAATGTTCAGTAACTTTAAATCCCCAAGGGCAACAATCTTACTATTAATAAATCTCCCTGCTAGTTGCCGACATATCTGTCCCTGTATCTCCAGCACGGGTTCGATCTTGGCTATGGGTACTGTCTGTATGTTGTTCGTACGTTCTCCCCGTGACCTGCATGGGTTTTCTCCAAGATCTTTGGTATACTCCCGCACTCCAAAAACACACTGGTTTGTAGGTTAATTGGCTTAGTAAAATTGTATAGCTATTAAAATAATCGTTGGTACGTGTAGGATAGTGCTAATTTGTGAGGTTTGCTGGTCGGTACGGACTCTGTAGGCCGAAGGGCCTGTTTCTGCGCTGTATCTCTCAACTAAACTGAAGGTTTGTAATGCGCCCACAGCAGAATGTCAATACTTTTTTTCCTTCCTAATCTCTACTCATATGGCCTTATTTGAGGAGCTCTCTAAGATATCCTTCCTGCCTACTGAGGTAATGCATGTCTTGACCAACCGTTCAAAGCTATCTCCCTTTTATATTCTCCTCCTCAACCTCCAACGTCCAGCACATCTCACCTGTGAAGTCTACACACTAGGACACTTGGATGCCAGTTCTTCCCTATTGTCACAAGCTCCCTCGGTGACGGCAACAATAGTGTCATCCCACATGCATTGTGCGTAGAAAATAGATTATTTTTTATGGGCATATAATCATGAATATACCTTAAAGAAAAAACTTGATAAGATGCAGCAATCAGTTCTGAATTTGAAGTCCGAGAGTGTAATAAATCTAAACCACAAGAAGAGAGCATTATTAAACAAAAGACAGACTTATGGTGAAGCATTCACAACTAAATACTAATAACAGTTAATTGACACAAAAATAGTGTCTACGGTTTAATCCAGCATTTGCAGTTCCTTCCTACTAATAACTGCTTATCGAACATCAGAAAAAAGAGGAAGGAGGAAATGAGCTTACATTGCATGTTTATTAACAACATTAAGTATTTTTAATTAATCAACCAGTGGTTTCATAGGAGTCAACGCAAGAAAAATATTAAATTGAAAAGATAAAAACGGAAAAGAAAGGAATGAACTATTCTCCTGTCCGCCTGACATTGGTAGTTGAGACAATGCTTGACTAAATACAAGGCACCAAGAAAATATTAATATGTTTCAGCAGAGTCAACGTGGATTTTGAAAGAGATACCACATTTGACTAATTCATTGGAATTCTATGAGAATACATTAATGAAGTAGATGGGGTGGGAGATTGCAACCTTCACGTGGTCCACCCTGTTTCGACGAATGCAATCAACCTGGCGTGCACATCTAACAGAACAGGTTGTCTTCCAACTTTAGGCTGTGCATGCCATACGCAAGAAGAAGAAGAAGAAGGAGATGAATGGACGGTGCATTCGGATTCTTTTGAAGGCTTTCAATAAGTTTCCTCATAGGTGAACAATGCTGGAGCACATGAAACCAGGTGATACACTTGCATGGACTGAGAGTTGGTTAACAGATCGAAAACACAGAATAGAAATAAATGTTTTTTTCTCAGGTGGTGGTCAATAGTGTACCACTATATAGATTGGGACTAAATGTCACATTTCAAAGTTTGCTGAATATATAAAATTAAATTAAATGGAAATCAGGTAGAGATGGGAATGCATAGAGGCTGTAATGGAATAGATTCAATATCAGCGTATACAAGCAGAGTTGCCAATGGGAAATTTGCAGCAACTTGCTGCATTATTTTACTATCTTGCAAGAAATAAAGTTTCCTATGTCCATTTGCTGCAATACCTGAACATAACTCAGGCTTAGACTCATAGAGTGTACACCATTGAAACATAATCTTTTCGACCCATTATGTCCATACTAGCCATCATACCCATTTGTAATAATTCAATCTACCTATATAATTCCTTGTCTCTCGATGCTCTGCTCAAGTAACTGTATGGAGTTTGACTCTGCTATTGTGGGTTGCACAGTGTTTCCACTTCGAAGGAAATTACCAGGAATTTTAGGGAGATGGAATAATTTCGGGAAATTGCGGGAAATTTCCGCATCCGGCCCGCAAAGGGATGTAAAGGTAATACACACAGCACTGCCGGTTTGGCACTCAAAGGTTTAAACAGAGCGCAGTTGTCAGTTTAACGCGTGAGATTTTAAACAAAGAGCTGTTGGCTGCAGCACTATCGGTCCTAAATATAGCGCAACCGGCTGCTTTAAACATAGCGCTATGGCCACAGCACTAAGGGTCACAGACTGTTCGGGAAAATTCTCATAAAACAATGAGTCTTTGGAATTCTCTTTCTCAGTGGAAGTTGAGCCTTTGATTATTTTTCAGGCAGTGGTAGAATTCTGGAAAAGGTGGGAAAAGGAGGGATAAGGAGGGAGGAGAGAGGGAGAGGGAGGGAGGGGGAGCGAGAGAGGGAGGGGGGAATAAGAGAGGGAGGGAGAGATAAAAGGAAGGGGTTGAGAGAGAAAAGAGAGAGGGAGGGAGGGGAGGGAAAGGGGGAAAGAGTGAGAGAAAGCAGGAGGGGTGGGACATAAAGGGGGGGAGAGAGGGAGGGAGAAGGAGGGAGAGGGAGAGAGAAGGAGGGAAGGGGGGAGAGAGAGAGGGAAGGAAAGAGGGAGAGAGGGAGGGAGGGACAAAGAGAGGGAGAGAGGGAGGGAAGGAGAAAGAGAGGAGGGAGGGAGGGAGGGAGGGAGGGAGGGAGAGAGGGAGAGAGGGAGAAAGAGGGAGAGTGGGAGGGAGAGGGAGCAGAGAGACACATGAGAGCAGGTTGAAAAAACAAAGACAGCAAAAGCTGCTGGAGGCAACAAAAACTGTCAAGTTTTGGCAGAGCATTTCAGTATTCTAGTACCCGAAAATCAGTATTTTACTGAGGAAATCAGCATTTTACGCAGTGCCATTTTGCTGAAAAAAATGTTTTTTTTATGTGTGGTCATACCCATGTAAGTGTACAAGAATACATAACTTTACTACCAATTGACATGTCTTCTATGCACCTTACTTGACAGTGCATTCATTGTCATCTCTTTGAACGGCTGCTTCCTGCTTTTAGCACCAGATGATGATGTAGAAGCTGTTTTGGAAACCTTCCTCTCTCTCCCTCCTTCTTCTCTTTCCCTCCACCCTCTCTCCCTCCCCTCTCTCCTTCCTTTTTTTTCTCCCTCCCTCCCTCTCTCCTTCTCCCTCCCCGAACAGTCTGTGGCCATATGTGAAAAGCCCACAGAGCTATGTGTAAAGGCAATAACGCTCTAGCTGGTAGCTGGTATAATTAGAACCCATAGCGCTGTTCGTTTAAATTCCCACTACTAATAGATTTAATCTGCTCTAATTTTTAGAATTACAGTCCTTGCATTTTATAAACAGCAAGATGAAACAGGAAGTCGAGCCGATTTGAAAAAAATCCGTATTTGACAAAGCAAATCTGTATATCCGTATTTTTGTCGCTTTTCTGTACAAAATACGGAACATCCGTACTAATCAGCTGCTCTGTGCAAGTGAGTAACAGAAGCAGGCAGATACGGTGTAGTTACATTGATATGTTTTGCCTTGTTATTTTTTGTGTTGTTAATGTGTGCCCACAAAAAAAACAACAAATAGCACACAGGAAGCATTTTTCAAAATTTCAAGAAATACCATCAAATTCCATGAAATTTGGGATTCTATTTAAGGAAATGTTTTTTGAGGTGTGGACGCACTGGGGTTGCATCAGTGAGGGGAAGAAAGCTGAATACAGAGATGTAGTCTGAATCAGCTGCAGCTCAACACTGACAAGACTAAGGAGTTGGTGGGGGACTTTAGGAGGAAAGGAACACCCCTGGTCCCCTGTCTCCATCAATGGTGTGGATGTGCAGTTTACCAGGGAGTACAAATACCTTGTAGTGTACCTGGACAGTAAACTGGACTGGTCCAGGATCGCTGAGGCCCTGTACAAGTAGGGACAGGGCCAGCTGCATTATGATGCTGCAGATGTGCAACCAATCGGTGGTAGCTAGTCCCATTTGCTGCGGCAGCAGAGCGAAGGCTGCGGATGCCATTAGGATCAACAAACGCGTCAGGAAGGATGGCTCCGTCCTGGGGGCGGAGTTGGATTCATGGGAGTTGGTCTTGGAGGGGAGGATGCTCCTCAAACTGCGGAACATCCTGGACAATACAGCTCTCCCCCTCCATGACACACTGGTCAATCTGAGGAGCACCTTCAACAACAGTCTGGTTCCACCAAGATGCAGGACTGAACGCCATAGGAGATCCTTCTTCCCTGTGGCTATCAAACTCTACAACTCCTTCCCCTTCTGTTATGGGGTAGATGGAGACTGACCCCCCCCCCCCCCACCCCAGCCCCTCCCCAACGTTTGCCTTTCTACTCGTCACTTTAATTTAACCATATAACCATATAACCATATAACAATTACAGCACGGAGACAGGCCCTCTCGGCCCTTCCAGTTCGTGCCGACCATTTGTTTTCCCCTAGTCCCATCTACCTGCACTCAGACCATACCCCTCCATTCCCTTCACGTCCATATACCTATCCACTTTACTTTTAAATGTTAAAATCGATCCTGCCTCCACCACCTCTGCTGGAAGCTCATTCCACACAGCCACCACCCTCTGAGTAAAGAAGTTCCCCCTCACGTTACCCCCCCGAAACTTCTGTCCCTTAATTCTCATGTCATGCCCTCTTGTTTGAATCTTCCCTACCCTCAATGGGAAAAGCTTATCCACGTCAACTCTGTCTATTCCCTTTCATCATTTTAAAGACCTCAATCAAGTCCCCCCTTAACCTTCTGCGCTCCAAAGAATAAAGACCTAACTTGTTCAACCTTTCTCTGTAACATAGTTGCTGGAACCCTGGCAACATTCTAGTAAATCTCCTCTGTACTCTCTCTATTTTGTTGACATCCTTCCTATAACTAGGCGACCAAAATTGTACACCATACTCCAGAATTGGTCTTACCAATGCCTTGTACAATTTTAACATTACTTCCCTACTCCTATATTCAATGCTCTGATTTATAAAGGCCAGCACACCAAAGGCTTTCTTTACCACCCTATCTACATGCGATTTCCACCTTCAGGGAACTATGCACAGTTATTCCTAGATCCCTCTGTTCCACAGCATTCCTCAATTTCCCTACCATTTACCATGTACGTCCTATTTTGATTTGTCCTGCCAAGATGTAGCACTTCACACTTATCAGCATTAAACTCCATCTGCCATCTTTCAGCCCACTTTTCCAAATGGCCCAAATCTCTCTGTAGACTTTGAGAATCTACTTCATTATCCACAATACCACCTATCTTAGTATCATCTGCATACTTACTTATCCAATTTTCCACCCCATCATCCAGATCATTGATGTACATGACAAACAACAGTGGACCCAACACAGATCCCTGAGGCACCCCACTGGTCACCGGCTTCCAACCTGACAAACAGCCATCCACCATTACTCTCTGACATCTCCCATTCAGCCACTGTTGAATCCATCTTGCTACTCCGCCATTAACACCAAAGATTGAACCTTCTGAACCAACCTTCCATGGGGAACCTTGTCAAAGGCCTTACTGAAATCCATATAGACAACATCCACTGCTTTACCCTCATCAATTTCCCTAGTTACCGCTTCAAAAAATTCAAGAAGGTTTGTCAAACATGACCTTCCAGGCACAAATCCATGTTGACTGTTCCTGATCAGACCCTGTTTATCCAGATGCTTATATATATTATCTCTAAGTATCCTTTCCATTAATTTGCCGACCACTGACGTCAAACTAATAGGTCTATAATTGCTAGGTTTATTCTTTGAACCCTTTTTAAACAATGGAACAACATGCGCAGTACGCCAATCCTCCGGCACTATTCCCGTTTCTAATGTATTCTAGAACTTTGTATTTTATTCGATACTTGAGCAGTTCCCTAAGTCTCTTATCGATCCTTACCTGCAAATGCAAATAAATCCTGTCTCTCAGAATCCCTTCCAATAACTTTACCACCAGGGATATAAGACTCGCCAACATATACCCTAAGTGAAAAGTGTTAGGGTATTGTAATGACTCAGCTGGTAGAGCTGCTACCAACGAACTCTAGCTAAAAAGTTAAAAACATATCTCCAGCATTGTCTTTGTGGTGTTGGTTTGTTTTCCTTGTGACTCTGTGGATTTCCTTCAATTGTCACCCACATTCCAAGGATGTGGGTTGATAGGTTAATTGGTCACTGTAAATCAACCTTGGTGTATAAGGCAAGTAGCAGATACCGGGGGATGTTGATAGGAATGTGGGGAGACTAAAATGGGAGCAGTGTTGGATGAGTGTAAATGGGTGCTTCATGATCAATCGGGGCTCAGTGTGATAAAGGTCCTATTTCCATGCTGTACGATACTATAACTTAATCTCTCAGAGTAGCATGGTGGCGCAGAGGTATAGTTGCTGCCTTACAGCACCAGAGACTTGGGTTCGATCCTGACTACGGGTGCTGTCTGTACTGAGTTTGTACGTTCTCCCAGTGACCTGCGTGGGTTTTCTCCGGGATCTCCGGTTTCCTCCTACAACGCAAAGACATACAGGTTTGTAGGTTAATTGGCTTGGTATAATTGTAAACTGTCCCTAGGGTGTTGAGGGTAGTTTAAGTGTGTGGGGATCGCTTGTTGTTGTTGTTCTTCTTCTTGCGCTTGGCGTGCACAGCCTAAAGTTGTAGGTCAACTTGTTCTATTTGATCTTATTTGATTGTGCACACCAGGTTCATTGCATTCGTCGAAACAGGGCGGACCACGTGAAGGTTTCAATCTCCTTCGCTGGTCGGTGTGGACTTGATGGGTCGACGGGCCTGTTTCCACGTTATATCTCTAAACTAAACTAAACTAACTCTATGACATCATTTTTTTCGCCAAAATATATTACAGAGGACTCCAGTCACGTATAATCTGTGCGGCAATTTATAACTTTAATCCTGACATGTTAAAAAAAAATGTCACTTTTTTTCGCTAAACCTACCTGATCTCCCGGTTGCGAAACACTAACTCCCCCTCCCACATTGACAATTTTGTCCTGGGCCTTCTCCATTATCAGGCTGAGGCCCAGCGCAAATTGCAGGAACATTACCTCAATTTTGCTTGGGCAGCTTACATCCCTGTGGTATGAATATTGACTTCTCAAACTTCAAGTAACCCTTGCTTTCCCTCTCTTTATATCCCTCCCCCTGAACAGTCCTCCGACCAGCATGACTGTCCCTGATTATATTTTATCTCCGTTTGCTTTGTTACCTTCTCCTAGCTGACACTGATCTTTTCTACATTTTGCTTGATCTCCACCCCCTTTGATGTCTCGTTCTCACACCTTACACTTCCTTATCTCTGTATCTTCCCCTCCCTGACTCAGTCTGAAAAAGGGTCTCAATCCGAAACAACACTCATTCCTTCTCTCCAGAGATGCTGCCTGTCCCGCTGAGTTACTCCAGCATTTTGTGTCTATCTTCAGTTTAAACCAGCGTCTGCAGTTCCTTCCTACACAAAAAAGTTACTTTTTGCTTATTACGGAATAATGTAGTATGTGCTGGTTTGTCATACTTACTGAGCTATTTTTGCAGATAAGATTCCAGCCAGCACACAGCCCCAGATACCAGCTCGCTGTAGCAGGGTTTCACTGAAATCTTTTGAATGTTTAAATGAAATGCCGCTACTTTCCATGTCTTGCCAGTTATTGATAAAGTCGGTCACATTTACAATTGCATCAATTGCTTGCGACCAGCATTTAAAAGCATTCCTGCAAAATATATTTTTTTCTATTATAGGGAAGTAATAATATCATAAATATTAGCATTCAAATCCTTGCACACAGTAATGCCAGCTGGTCTCCAGGATACTGCTCATGCTGACAAATAAATGTTTGCTGTCCGTACAATTCTCAGACTCCCAGTACCCTTGCTGATGTGAGCTCCAACTAACCTCTTCCGGACCATATTCTGCTTGTTCCTTGTATTTGCAAATATCACTTCTTTGCCAGTTGTTAGCAATAGGCTTGAAAATTACCTGGGAACTTAAGCCCTGAGGGAACAACGGAAGGATAGAGAGAGAAAAAGTTGCAGAATGGGACAGAGACAGAAACATACAAACTGGAGTAACAATCAAAGGTGGAGAACAATCTGAGTGAGGGGGGGGGGGGAGATAAAGGAGTATTCACAATGGAGGAAGAGATGTGAGCTACAAAAAATGGTGGAGGGAAGGAGGGATAGAGGGGAAGCCACACAAACTAGTGAAAGTGCAAGGCAAAGAGTGAGGAAGGAGGGCACTATTAAAAAGGGAAAGAAGTAAAGATGCAAGAGGAACATATAGGTGGAGTGCAAGGAGGAAGAATGGGAGCAACAAACTCAGAAGGGAATTGAGAAACACTGTCAACAACTATTACTGGGAGAAGACCGCAAGACAGATGGATAAAAACAGAAATAACCATCTAAATATACTTGAAAAGCAATAAACTCCAAATGATGGGCAACTGAAATAAAATCAGAGAAACCTACAATACGCAACAGGTGAACCTTTCAGGTTCATGATCTTTTATATGTTTCTCTCTCCACAAAAATGCACAACTTGCTAAATATTTGCATAATTTTCCATTTTTAAACCAGATGTACTTCACAATTGATGTTAAGTAAGTATATTTTGATTGGCCGCTTTCATCCTGCAGTTAAATCTCAGCCGCAGTTAGCAAGACCAATGGTAGACATTCTATACTTGGACTCAGTCCTCTTGGATTAGGAAACAAAAATTCCCATTGATTTACCACCTCACCCCTCTAAGAGGAGAAAATATGGCACATTAGTTGTGGCAAATGTAGCAAAATAGTTACATAAGCTCAACAATGTGGGGAAATAAAGCTTGGACATTTTAGTCCATTTTAGTAGTATGTACAATGGGTTGCCAAACCTCCCAGAATGTCCAAGAATTTGTGAGAGATACAGTAGTTCAAACATGTAACACTGCTGCCTCAAAGCTCCAGAGCTATCTTTTCAATTCCGACCTCCAGTGCCGTGTGGTATTCCCCCTGTGACCAAATGGGCTTTCCCCCTGGTGCTCCAGTTTCTTCCCACATCCCAAAGGCACGTAGGCTGGTGGGTTAGTTTACAATTCTAAATTGCTGTTAATGTAGGTAAGTGCTAGGGGACTCAAAGTGGAGTTAAAGAGTTAGAGAGTCACATAGCGTGGAAACAGGCCCTTCAGTCCAACTTGCCCATGCTGACCAACATCCCCCCCCCCTTCACTAGACTCACTTGTGTTGCCCCATTAACCCCTGAACCTATCCTATCCATGTGCCTGTCCAAATGTCTCTTAAACAATATGATGATATATGCCTCAACTACCTCCTCCGGCAGCTTGTTCCATACACCCACCACCCATTGTGTACAAAAAGTCACCCCTCAAGTTTTTATTAAATCTTTCCCTATCAACTTAAACCTGTCCGCTTGTTCTCGATTCCCATCATCTATTCCTCTCATGATCTTGTACACCTCATCTTCTGGTGGAATATAATCCTAGCCTGTTCCACCTTTAGCTCAGGCCCTTGTAGGTCCTGCCCTTGTTGGACTACCCAAACGCAACACCTCGCACCTCTCTGTATTAAACTCCATCAACCATTTCTCAGCTTACCTGCCCAACCGATCAAGATCCTGCTGCAATTTTTGAAAACCGTCTTCACTATACCACCCACTTTAGTGTCATCTGCAAATTTGCTGATCATACCTTCGATGTTCTTGTTAAAATCATTGATATAGATGCAGTTCTGATTGGATCCCATGCAATTTAACCATCCAGATTAGCCTACCATGAGGAACGGTCAAATGTCTTTCTGAAATCCATATATGCAGTGCTAACAGCTCTGCCCTCATCAACTGTTTTAGTCACATCTTCAAAAACTCAATTAGATTTGCGAGGTACAATCTCCCACGTACAAAGCCATGTTGACTATCTCTAATGAGCTCTTGTTCATCAAAATATATGTATATCTTGCCCCTCAAAATATTATTTTGTAATTTGCCCACAGCAGATGTTGGATTCACTGGCCTGTAGTACCCAGGCTTTTCTCTGCATCTCTTTTTAAATAGAGGCACAACATTTGCCACCCTCTAGTCAACCGGCACATCACCCGTATTTAATTATGACTCATAAATGCAAATGGGCAAATGCAATTTCGTCTATAGTTTCCCACAGTGACTACCTTCGTAAGCTTGAGGATCTTCATTACCTCCTCAACCATAACGATGACTGCCCTCAAGACACTTCCATTGACTGCCCCAGTTCCCCAGTCCTCATGTATTTTTTCAAGATAAAAACAGAGGAGAAATACCTTGCCCATCTCCTATGGCTCCACACAGAGTTGACCAATTTGATTCCTGAGGGGTCTTATCCTCCCTCTGGTTAACCTTTCCCCCTTAATGTACTCATAAAATTGCTTGGAATTACCCTGAATATTATCTACCAGAACCATCTCGTGTCACCTTATCGCCCGCCTGGTTTCCTTTTTTGTAGTGTCCCTCAGTTCCCAAACCTCATCCTGAGGTACACTTCATCCCAGCTGCCCCATGCCTCCCTCTTGCTCTTGACCAGATTACAGACAGCTGCCTGTAATCATTCAGGCTTCTCTTGTCATCAAGCTTCCTTAACTTGCCTTGACCTGCACTCTAACAGGAACATGCATGGCCTGGACTCTTGTCGGCACATTTTTTAAAACATCCCACTTTCCTGACGTTACTTTTCCTTTAGGTAACCCACTCCAATCAACTTGAATAAGTTCCTGTCTAATGCCTCCAAAGTTGGCCTTGCCCCAATTTAGAATTTTAAGTCATGGGCCTGCCCTGTCCCTATTCATAACTATCTTAAACCCTAATAGAATAGTGGTCACTGGTTCCCAAATACTCATCCATGAACACATCATCCACTTGTCGCTCCCAATTTCCCAAGACTAGATCAAGTATTGCCTTCACCTGTGTAGGGCCTACATTTTGCCAGAGGAAACTTTTCTGAACACATTTGACAAATTCTGCCACATCTAAACCTTTGCACTATGACATTCCCAGCCAATATTGGAAAGTTAAAATCCCTCACTACAGCACTTTATTAGTTCTACAACTGCCTGTAATCTCTTGGCATATTTGGCATGTTCTAATTCCCATTCACTATTGTAGTACACTCCCAACAAGGTGATCGTCCCTTTCTTGTTCCTGAACTCCACCCATATAGCCTCACTGGACGAACAGTCCGTAATGTCACACCTGACCACAGCTTACTGTGATCCTTCTTAATCAACAATGCAACACCCCTCCTTTTTTACCCCCACCTTTGCATCTTCTGAAGTGGTGGACATGCGAAAGAGAATAACATATGTGGAAATAAGTGGAGGAATGGGATTGATGGATTGCACTCACAGCTTACATAGATTAATGCGTCAAATGATCTATTTTGTCATAAGGAAATTGGAAACATAATTTGAAGATTAGCCTCTGTTGGAAGAAAGTCAAAAGTAACATTGTCACATTGAATACTTTCTTGGATAGCCTGCAGTTCTTTTAAATTGCTGAATTTAGAAATGATTCTATTGCCGACTTCCAAGAATATATCATTTTGAAAACAAACTTTCTTTGTTTATCTATTGGTATGAGAAGACATCGCTCCATGAGACTGGGCAAATTAGACAACCAATGATTGGGATTTGAGGTAAGGTAATTGGAGGCAGGAGATCATACAATGGACCACAAAACCAAAGCTGACAGTCTATGTTCTCCCAACAATGATATTGCTTTACATTTTATACCATAGAATGTATTGTTACCCTAACCCTAATGCAACATCTGTCTGGATAATAAAAAGAGAAAATGTTAGAAGTATTGAACTAGTCAAGTAACATCTGTGGAAAGAGAAAAAGTGTTTCATGCTAATGGCCTGAATGTGCAATATTTTAATTTTGGATAACTGTCATGTTAATATGGAGGTCAAATGTCTGATTGGTATAAAATTACCTCCTCTTTGCTCTATAGAAGTGAAGATTTCCTTGTTCATGGAGGGCCTGTGCACACAAACTGTTCATGCCATTTGATCGAAGTAGGTCTAATTGATAAGATAACAAGTAAGACAAATTTTATATGTACCATGTCAGCAGATTGTTACATTCAAAGATAAATGTAATTTAGATTAAGGTTATTTATTTTACCTGTTCACCAACCCAATTCCACTGAAATATTGTTTTAACTCCCCATTTACGTAGTGGAGAAGGTCCATTGAAAAATAATGGAATTTGCATCACCAGGAGAAACTTGGACACAGCTCAAGTATTCTTTCACTCTGCTTTTTTTCCAAAAGGTTAGAATTAGGAGATATAGTTTTGATAGAGTCTATCCACTCTTTCCTGCAGCAAAAAGATTGAGCTGCTTGAAGGACTCAGCAGGTCCGACAGCATTGGTGGCGGGAAATAGGCAGTCGATATTTCGGGTCAGGACTCTTCATTTGGACTGGATCCACATGAAGTGTCTCGACTCAAAATATCGTTCATCTATAAATAGACACAAAGTGCTGGAGTAATTCAGGGGGTCAGGTAGAATCTTTGGAGAAAAGAAAATTCTGGAGAAATACAAGATCATGTGTTAGAGTAGAATTAGGCTATTCGGCCATCAAGTCTACTCCGCTATTCAATCATGGTTGATCTATCTCTCCCTCCTAACCCCATTCTCCTGCCTTCTCCCCATAACCTTTGACACCTGTACTAATCAAGAACCTATCGCTATTTCGGGTCAGGCCCCTTCATTTTGACTGGATCCACATGAAGGATCTTGCCTATCCCGCTGAGTTACTCCAGCATTTTGTGTCTATCTCGGTTTAAACCAGCATCTGCAGTTTCTTCCTACACAAGAATGTACCTATCTCTGCCTTAAATATATCCACTGATGTCCACAGCCTTCTGTGACAGAGAATTCCAGAGATTCACCATCCTCTGACGAACGATGGGTGACGGTTCGGGTTGGAACTCTTCTTCAAACTATGTTGTCCATCTATTTCCCTCTAAGATTCGACATGATCCACTGAGTACCTCAGCATGTTCCTTTTCTCCAGATTCCAGCATCTGCAATCTCTTGTGCCCTACTCTCTACTGTACTTCACATGTTAAACAGCAATTGTAGATGATATGTGTGTACACCTTTAATTGATAGTAACGAGGTCCATGCTAACCACTCCCCCCTCCATTTAGTATAACTGCAACCCACACGCCCCTAGCTCTCTCTCTGGTGTTCGTGACAGACCACGTACAGCCAGGGCTATGTATGACGTGTGCTTAATAAAAGTACTGAAGACTTTAAGGTGTCTTTGAGCCTTCTTCATGGCAACAGAAGTGGTTCTTCCTGCGTCTCTGATCTATCGCGTTTTATTTTCTTAGTCCCAGTACCCCCTCCTGGTTCCGTGATGGCTTCTGCCTGTCGTAAGCCTGACATCCTAGTCTTTGATGCAGACATCACTCATCGCTGGAGTGTGTTCCGACGGGACTTTGAGCATTATGTTGCAATCGCCCACCCTGCTGTGGCCCCCGCTGTCAAGGCTTCCCTGCTGCTTAACCTGGCTGGTCCGGAGGCGCTCGAGCGTTCGGAGTTGTTCGTCTATGGACATGGTGAGAGTGTCCAAGACCCCGATTGCCTGATTGCTAAATTAACGGCGATGTGTGACCTTCCCACTAACCACATCTTAGAGCGTTTCAAACTGTTCTCCAGACGCCAGAACCCTGGGGAGTCTATTGACAATTTTGTGGCCGCGCTGCGCCAGCTGGCTCGCCGATGTAACCTGCATGACCTGACCTCCGATACTTTGACCCGTGACATTTTAGTCTTTGGTCTGCGGGATGAAAAGCTGCGCTCTGAGCTGCTGCGTAAGCCTGATCTGACATTCCATGAGGCGCTGCATGCCTCTCGTTTAGCTGAGGCTGTCTCCTCCGCTGTACCTGACCCTGTGGTCCACACAGCCAGTCTCGCTGGTCCCCAGTACAATGCTCCCCGGCGACAGTGGGCAAGACCACTGCTGGGCTCCAGACCGCCTCAACGATGTCCAAATTGTAACTTTGTCTCACACCGTTTTAATGTGTGCCCGGCGTTGGGGAAAACCTGTAACTTTTGCAACAAGCTCGGGCACTTTTCAGCAGCATGCCGTTCCCGTGGGAACCCTGCACAGCCACAGCAGAAACCGTCTCGCTACCTGTCACGTGATGACTCAACATCTAGTTCCCATCTCCAGCATGTTGATCTTCCCCCGTCTGACCCTGACTCTTCTCCGAGTGAGCTGGATGTGTTTTCCTTGCGAGGTGCAGCTGGACTGATAACGGACCCGACCGTCCGAGTCACGGTGAATATCATGGCCTTCTCTGCTAAGGTCGACACGGGGGCAGCAGCCAATGTTATGTCAACAAGCCTGTTCAGGAAGATAAGAAATAATGAGCCTGTTTCCACAGACAGTGCTGTTTTGAGTGCCTATGGGGGTGGCGTGCTTATTCCTGTGGGGAGGGCCACTCTCCACTGTCGACCACTCGGCCCCTCTCTTTCTTCCTGCTAGACAGTAAATGTGACCCCCTGCTCGGCGTGGAGGCCTGCCAGGACCTCGGGTTGGTGAGCTTCCACAGCGATGTCCACCTGGTAGAGGCACCCCTGAACCCGCTGGCCGAATTCCCGGACCGGTTCGACTCGAAGCTGGGGAAGTTGCCCTGCAGCTACAAGATTGCCCTCAATCCCGACATCACGCCGGTCGTCCGTCCCCCGCACCGCGTGTCCTTTGCCATGAGGGGCAAGGTCGAGTCTGCTCTTCGCGAGATGGTGGCCACGGGCATCCTGGCGCCAGTCACGGACTCCACCCAGTGGGTTTCTACTATGGTTGTCGCTGCGAAGAAAGACAAGAGCGAAATACGGATCTGCATCAACCCCAAGGACTTGAACTTGGCCATCAGGCGCCCGCACTATCCCATGCGGACGGTGGAGGATGTTGCTGCGCAGGTTGGCCCTGCCACCGTGTTCTCGGTTCTAGATGCCAAGAGTTTGTTCTGGCAGATACCTCTAGACGAGCGGTCCTCGCACCTGACAACCTTCAGCACGCCCTTCGGCAGGTATTGCTTCCTCCGCATGCCGTTTGGGATCAACTCTGCCAGCGAGGTGTTCCAGAGGACCATGGAACAACTGTTTGCTGGACTTCCGTGTGCCATCATTGTCGACGACATCCTGGTCTATGGGGAGAATGTCGCTGAGCACGACCACCACCTTCGCCAGGTGCTGCAGCGGGCCCGGGAGGTCAACCTGAAACTCAACCCGAAAACGTGCCGATTCCGGGTCCCTGAGGTCACCTACGTGGGGCATGTTTTCACGGCATCGGGGCTGAAGCCCGACCCGCAGAAGACGGCCGCAATATCCGAGATGCCTGCACCTGCTGACGTGCCTGGCCTGCAGCGCTTCTTGGGCATGGTCAACTACCTGGGAAAGTTCATCCCCGACCTGAGTGAACTGAGTGCCCCTCTGCGGGATCTGGTGAAAAAGGACACTGCCTGGGCCTGGTTCCCGCAACACCAGCGTGCATTTGACACCCTCAAATCTAAGCTGGTCAGCATGCCAACGCTGAAGTACTTCGACCTCCAGCGCCCCATCGTTCTCACGTGTGATGCCTCTAAGTTTGGCCTCGGGGCCGCCTGTCTGCAGATCCATGACGGGGTGCAACTGCCTGTATCCTACGCGTTCCGCACAATGACGTCCGCTGAACAACACTATGCCCAGATCGAGAAAGAACTGCTGGCAGTTGTCTTTGCCTGCTCCAAATTCAAAGACTATATCCTGGGCAACTGCTTCACTGTCGAGACGGACCACCAGCCTCTGGTCACCATCCTCAACAAGCCAATACACATGGCCTCCTCCCGGCTCCAGCGCATGATGCTCCAGCTACAACGCTTCACTTTCACAGTGGTTTATCGCAAGGGCAAGGACATGGTTGTTGCGGACACGCTGTCTCGGGCGCCTCTCTCATCCACAACCCAGCATCCGTACGAGACGTCCGATCTGATGGTCCTGGGCGTGAACTTCGTGCCGTCCGGACAGTTGAAGTCCCTAGCCGAGCACACGGAGGCAGACGCTTCGCTACAGCAGCTGGCCGCGATCATCAGGCAGGGTTGGCCAGACCGCCGTTCTTCCCTGCCGGCCGCTGCGGTGCCTTACTTCTTGGTTCGTGACGAGTTGGTGCTGCGTGGTGGTGTGATTGTGAAGGGGCACAAGGTGGTGGTGCCCGAAGCACTACGGGAATAATACTTCGAGACCGCTCATCGTGGCCATCCTGGGGCCGAGGCGACCCTTTCCATCGCTCAGAGCCAGTTCTTCTGGCCCGCCATGCCTCGCTACTTCCGGGATAGGGTCTCCGCGTGCCCTACCTGCAACAGCCTCGCTCCACAGCAACAGCGGCAGCCGCTCCTGCAGCAGCCGGCTGCTGACCTGCCATGGTCTGCGCTAGCAACCGACATCTTCGAGTGGCACGGAAAGCACTTCCTGGTGCCTGTCGACTCTTACTCCAGCTGGTTTGAAATTGACCAGCTCCACTCCCTCTCTTCCTCCGCAGTCATCGACAAGTTGCGCCGCCACTTTGCCACCTTCGGATCCCCCGTCAGCCTGCAGTCGGACAACGGCAGCCAGTTCACCAGTGCCGAGTTCCGCGATTTTGCTGAGCGTTGGAACTTTCGTCATTACACCAGCAGCCCGGAATACCCACAGAGCAATGGACTGCCCGAGCGCGCGGTCCGCAGTGCTAAAGGATTGTTGGAACGCTGCCGCCTATTCCACACCGACATCTACCTGGCCCTGCTGAACCTCCGCAACATCTCCCGCGACCATGCCCTGGGCTCCCCGGCTCAGCGACTCATGTCCCGAGTCACGAGGCCCACGGTCCCGGTGTCTCAGCAGTCCCTGTCCCCTTCCGTCTTTAAACCTGCCTTGGTCCGGGAGCGCATTACCGAAAGACACAGTATCCAGAAGCGTTCCCACGACAGGTCCTGCCGTGTCCTCTGCCCTCTTCTCCCCGGCCAGGTCGTCCGTATGTGGTCCCCTTCTGGCCATTCCAGGCTGGCCGTGGTCGTCGGCTCTGCCGGTTCCCCTCGTTCATACCTTGTCAACCGCGACGGAAGGGTGTACTGCCGGTCCCGCCAGCATCTCCGGCTCGTGAACGAGCCTCTCCCACCCCCGGCGGCTCCGTATGCCCCCCCGCTGCCCCTGTCGCGGCCCTGTGCTTTGCCCATTCCTCTGGGGCCGGCCTCCCCTCGTCCTCCTCCGGAGCGCCTCCCGGCTGCGGTCCCGCTTTCTCCGGCTTCCGCGCCCTTCTCTTCGCCTCCCTCCCCGCTGCCTTCGTCGCCAAGGAGTTCTCCTGTCCGTAGCCCCCACCATGACCCGGCGTCCCCGCTTGTTCCTGTCGGGGAAGGAGGTGATGGCGAGGTGCGGACCCGGTCTGGTCGCCTGGTCAGGCCGCCGGTCCGTTACGGCGATTACGTGTGATCCGGTATCCCTGTGCTTTACTGTTTGCACTCACCCTGGCGCATGAGACGTGGTCGCCCTGTCACTCACTGTTTGTTTTGGTAGAGGAAGGATGTAGATGATATGTGTGTACACCTTTAATTGATAGTAACGAGGTCCATGCTAACCACTCCCCCCACCATTTAGTATAACTGCAACCCACACGCCCCTAGCTCTCTCTCTGGTGTTCGTGACAGACCACGTACAGCCAGGGCTATGTATGACGTGTGCTTAATAAAAGTACTGAAGACTTTAAGGTGTCCTTGAGCTTTCTTCAGCAATGTTAACAGGCTGGTTGAATGCACAGACATCAGCTATTTGTTTGTATGCACTAGCCAGCTATGGTCAGTGTTTACAATGTGGAAAGGAAACCTTCCATTATACCAGTTCTACAGCTCAAAGGAAATGTTGAACTATGAACAATAATCCCTTTCATAGACACAAAATGCTGGAATAACTCAGCGGGATAGACTGCAAGCATTTTGTGTCTATGAAAGGGATTATTCCCACTTATTCCCTTCCTATAACTAGGCGACCAAAATTGTACACCATACTCCAGAAGTGGACCAGGGTAAGCAGCTGATTGGCAGTCAGATCCCAGCAGTTTGTTGTGTACTTTATATTGTATCCTGTGTAAGGGGGGCAGTATGAAGGCCAGGGCAGTGTACTGTTCTGGATGTCAGATGTGGGAGGTCAGGGAATCTGATAGCCCTCCAGACGTCCACATCTGCGCCAGGTGTGTTGAGATGGGGCTCCTAAAGGACTGTGTTAGGAACCTGGAGCAGCAGCTCGATGACCTCCGTCTCCTCAGGGAGAGTGAGGAGGTAATAGAGAGGAGCTACAGGGAGGTAGTCACTCCCAGACCACAGGAGGCAGACAAGTGGGTCACGGTTAGGAAGGGCAAGGGGCAGAGGCAGGGGCTAGAGAGTACCCCTGTGACCGTACACCTGGAAAATAGGTACTCAGGTTTGAGTACGATTGGAGGGGACAGCCTAGCTGGGGGCACCAACAGCGGCCGGGCCTCTGGCACAGAGACCAGCCCTGATGCTCAGAAGGGTATCAAAATGAGGAGGGCAATTGTAATAGGGGACTCTATAGTTAGGGGGTCGGATAGGCGATTCTGTAGACGCAGTCGGGAGACCTGGATGGTAGTTTGCCTCCCTGGTGCCAGGGTCTCGCATGTGTCAGAACGTGTACAAAAGATTCTGATAAGGGAGGGAGAGGAGCCTGATGTTGTGGTACACATAGGTACCAATGACATAGGCAGAAAAAGTGATGAGGTCCTGAAGGGAGAATTTAGGGAGTTGGGGGGAAAGTTAAGGAGAAGGACCAAAAGGGTAACGATTTCAGGATTACTGCCTGTGCCGCGTGACAGTGAGAGTAGGAATGAAATGAGGTGGAGGATAAATGCGTGGCTGAGGGACTGGTGCAGTGGGCAGGGATTCAAGTTTCTTGATCACTGGGACCTCTTTTGGGGAAGGCATGATCTGTACACAAAGGACGGGTTGCACTTGAGCCCGAGGGGGACCAATATCCTGGCAGGGAGATTTGCAAAGGCTACTGGGGAGACTTTAAACTAGAAAGGCTGGAGGGAAGGACTCGGGTAGAGGGGGCTAGGGGTCAGGGTGTGGGGCAAGAGGCAGAGAAGGGAAGCACTCGGATCCAAAATGTAGGCGAGAAAGATGAAAAAGATAAATAGACAGAGAATAAGGGATGGTGGGTTTCTAAAATGTGTATATTTTAATGCGAGGAGCATTGTAAGTAAGGTGGACGAACTTAGAGCCTGGATTGACACCTGGAAATATGATGTTGTGGCAATCAGTGAAACATGGTTGCAGGAGGGCTGTGATTGGAAACTAAATATTCCAGGATTTCGTTGCTTCAGGTGTGATAGAATTGGAGGGACCAGAGGGGGAGGTGTTGCATTGCTTGTCAGAGAAGATATTACAGCAGTGCTTTGGCAGGATAGATTAGAGGGCTCGTCTAGGGAGGCTATTTGGGTGGAACTGAGAAGTGGGAACGGTGTAGCAAGACTTTTAGGGGTGTATTATAGACCGCCAAATGGGGAGCGTGAATTGGAAGAGCAAATATGTAAGGAGATAGCAGATATTAGTAGTAAGCACAAGGTAGTGATTGTGGGAGATATCAATTTTCCAAAAATAGACTGGGAAACACATTCTATAAATGGGCTGGATGGTTTGGAGTTTGTAAAATGTGTGCAGAATAGTTTTTTGCAGCAGTACATAGAGGTATTGACCAGAGAAGGGGCAGTGCTGGACCTCCTGTTAGGAAAAGAGGCAGGTCAGGTGACGGAGGTATGCGTTGGTGAGCACTTCGGGACCAATGATCACAATACCATTAGTTTCAATATAATTATGGAGAGAGTCAGAACTGGACCTAGGGTGGAGATTTTTGATTGGAGAAAGACTAACTTTGAGGGAATGCGTAAGGATTTTAAAGGAGTGAATTGGGACACTTTGTTTCATGGGAAGGATGTAGAAGAGAAATGGAGGACATTTAAAGGGGAAATTGTAAGAGTACAGAATCTTTATGTCCCTGTTAGGTTGAAAGGAAATAGTAAAAATTGGAAAGAGCCATGGTTTTCAAGGGAAATTGGACACTTGTTTCGAAAAAAGAGAGATATCTACAATAATTATAGGAGGCATGGAGTAAATGAGGTGCTAGAGGAGTATAAAGAATGTAAAAAGAATCTTAAGAAAGAAATTAGGAAGGCTAAAAGAAGATATGAGGTTGCTTTGGCAAGAAAGGTGAAAGTAAACCCAAAGGGTTTCTACAGCTATATTAATAGCAAAAGGATAACGAGGGATAAAATTGGACCATTAGAGAACCAGAATGGACAGCTATCTGCAGAGCCAAAAGAGATGGGGGAGATATTGAACAATTTATTTTCTTCGGTATTCACCAAGGAGAAGGATATTGAACTCGGTGAGTTAAGGGGAAAAAGTAGAGTAGCTATGGAAACTATGAGATTCAAAGAGGAGGAAGTACTGACACTATTGAAAAATATAAAAGTGGATAAGTCTCCAGGTCCTGACAGGATATTCCCTAGGACATTGAGGGAAGTTAGTGTAGAAATAGCAGGAGCTATGACATAAATATTTCAAATGTCATTAGAAACGGGAATAGTGCCGGAGGATTGGCGTACTGCGCATGTTGTTCCATTGTTTAAAAAGGGTTCAAAGAATAAACCTAGCAATTATAGACCTATTAGTTTGACGTCAGTGGTGGGCAAATTAATGGAAAGGATATTTAGAGATAATATATATAAGCATCTGAATAAACAGGGTCTGATCAGGAACAGTCAACATGGATTTGTGCCTGGAAGGTCATGTTTGACAAACCTTCTTGAATTTTTTGAAGCGGTAACTAGGGAAATTGATGAGGGTAAAGCAGTGGATGTTGTCTATATGGATTTCAGTAAGGCCTTTGACAAGGTCCCCATGGAAGGTTGGTTAAGAAGGTTCAATCTTTGGGTGTTAATGGCGGAGTAGCAAGATGGATTCAACAGTGGCTGAATGGGAGATGTCAGAGAGTAATGGTGGATGGCTGTTTGTCAGGTTGGAAGCCGGTGACCAGTGGGGTGCCTCAGGGATCTGTGTTGGGTCCACTGTTGTTTGTCATGTACATCAATGATCTGGATGATGGGGTGGAAAATTGGATAAGTAAGTATGCAGATGATACTAAGATAGGTGGTGTTGTGGATAATGAAGTCTACAGAGAGATTTGGGCCATTTGGAAAAGTGGGCTGAAAGATGGCAGATGGAGTTTTATGCTGATAAGTGCGAAGTACTAAATCTTGGCAGGACAAATCAAAATAGGACGTACATGGTAAATGGTAGGGAATTGAGGAATGCTGTGGAACAGAGGGATCTAGGAATAACTGTGCATAGTTCCCTGAAGGTGGAATCGCATGTAGATAGGGTAGTAAAGAAAGCCTTTGGTGTGCTGGCCTTTATAAATCAGAGCATTGAATATAGGAGTAGGGAAGTAATGTTAAAATTGTACAAGGCATTGGTAAGACCAATTCTGGAGTATGGTGTACAATTTTGGTCGCCTAGTTATAGGAAGGATGTCAACAAAATAGAGAGAGTACAGAGGAGATTTACTAGAATGTTGCCAGGGTTCCAGCAACTATGTTACAGAGAAAGGTTGAACAAGTTAGGTCTTTATTCTTTGCAGCGCAGAAGGTTAAGGGGGGACTTGATTGAGGTCTTTAAAATGATGAAAGGGATAGACAGAGTTGACGTGGATACGTTTTTCCCATTGAGGGTAGGGAAGATTCAAACAAGAGGGCATGACATGAGAATTAAGGGACAGAGGTTTCGGGGTAACGTGAGGGGGAACTTCTTTACTCAGAGGGTGGTGGCTGTGTGGAATGAGCTTCCAGCAGAAGTGGTGGAGGCAGGATCGATTTGAACATTTAAGAGTAAAGTGGATAGATATATGGACGTGAAGGGAATGGAGGGGTATGGTCTGAGTGCAGGTAGATGGGACTAGGGGAAAACAAGTGGTCGGCACGGACTGGAAGGGCCGAGAGGGCCTGCTTCCGTGCTGTAATTGTTATATGGTTATATGGTTATATGGTCTATATTCAGTGTAATTCAGCATCTGCAGTCCCTTCCTACACATTAGTTATTTTCAAAGGTGCTAGATAGGACGCCTCTTTTTCAGTAGTGTATGCTATGTTAAAGTTATTAGTTGAATATTCACTGTCTATTATGACTTTGGCCTTTTAGTTGCAACTCCACAGTTTCTTTGTTTTGTTAGTTATGATATGTTCAGTTTTTAGTTAAGATCGGTGAATATTTTAATGTTTTGCTCTGATGCCGTATAATCATAGTGCTTGAATAAAAAGTTTTAAAGTTTGAAATTCTACTCCAGGACTTGGAAACCGATTGAGAAATCAGTGAAGCTGCAGGAATGAAGATTGATACATTGCCGAGTCATTGTTCTGGCGTATGATCAGGATGTTCAATTCCAATTGCACTCAACTCAGTAACACCTAGAAACCTTTGATGCATTATCTCAACATGATAAAATATCTACTATATTAAATAACATTGAAGCTTTAGAAGCATTTTAATTGATCTGACTAATATGTAGTTTCTATTATTTACGTTTGTACCAATCATCGTACCTCCTGAACTCGGACAGATCTATGAAAGAACTTCCAGCATGGGAAAGTTATCTATTTGTTAAAATTATGACATAAAAACAGAAAGAAGACATACAACATCTGTGTAGACTGTCTTTCCTTTAATCCAATCATATAGCGTGCTTATATTGTTGCATTTATCTAAACATACCTGAGTGAGTCTCTATGATAGGCAGAACCACAGCATACAAATCTAAAAAGCTAGATGTTGTAATGCATATCTTACCAATGGTATTGTCATATGATACGATGACAAGTGAAACTTGTGACCACGACAGTGGCTTACTCAAAACGTTACTAAAAAAAAGAAAATCTTCATTCGACAGGTCCGCTGGTTTGGAATTTTCAATAAGTGTTGGTGTTGGATTGAAGCCAACTCTTCCAGGTGTGGCTCTCATTATTTCCCTCCGTCCTAAAATGTAAACGGAGGAAGTTTAAGTATTTTATGATATTTTAACAATTTATCTTGCTGACACGTTTTACCTCCATTTTGCCGCAATGAAAATAAAGTTCATTACTTTCTGCAGATGACTTAATACTTATTCTCATTACTTAATGCACCTTGATATGCTTTAAAGTCAATTGTATTATGACATATATTCTAAGTCCTATTAATATCCCAAGTTCACAATAGTGGTGCAGCTGACTTGCTGCCTCACAGCGCCAGAGACCCGCGTTCAATCCTGACTATGGGTGCTGTCTGTATGGAGTTTATACTTTCTCCTCGTGACCCGCATGGGTTTTCTTCAGTAGCTCTGGTTTTCTCCCACACTACAAAGACATCCAGGTTTGTAGGTTAATTGGCTTGGTAAAATTTAAGTTGTCATTTGTGAGTAGGATAGTGCGGGGATCGCTGGTCGACGCGGATTCAGTGGGCCGATGGGCCTGTTTCCTCACTGTATTTCTAAACTGAAGTTGTGGTCATTTCAAGCTGCTGCCAAGACCTGGCTCCATTTTCTTCCCATTAAGATGCATGGGTCCAATTGGCCTGGGCCTCCCAAACTCCCGAATTAGACAGAGAGGTGAATTGAGCCCCCTGAACTGACTAGTTCTCTGCCGACACATCATAGAAACACTGCCCCTGGAAAATCCTGATAGTTTAGACAAGAGGCACAGCTGAGAGACTGTACTTACTGAGGGAGGGGGATGGAGGAATCTGGGGCATTGGGTGATAGGTGCTATTATGTAAGATGGTTCACAGCTTGAATGGTCTATAAAACTCATCTTCTATTTATGGCATGAAAGTTTTGTAAGGGCCAATGGTGGTGGGGGAGTGCATGTTGAAATTTGTGTCATAGTGGATGTTGACTAGCTAATATAGTTTTATTGTTGTGCTGATTTTATGCCATTTTGGCACAATTGGTGGATGGCTTGCGAGATCTCTTAAGTTCCCCTGGGTCTTGAGCATAGTCAGGACAAGTAATCTTGATATGTTTTTCAGCAACCCAATAGTTGCAGGGTTACTGAAGTCAGCCTATTTTTATTCCAGAATTATTTGACTAACTGAATTTAAATTGATGTTAGCTTGCTGAGGTTTAAATAAAATCTTTGGGATTGCTTGTCCAGGTCTCAGTAATATATCCATACAATATTGCCCATATCACCTCCAAACCTATCCTATCTATGCACCTGTCTAACTGTTTCTTAAACGTTCGGATAGTCCCTACCTCAACTACCTCCTCTGGCAGCTCGTTCCATATACCCACCACCCTTTGTGTGAACAAGCTACCCCTCAGATTCCTATTAAATTCTCTCCCCTTCATGACTGCGTAGCCGGTCATATGGTGAACTCCATAATCAAGTTCGCTGACGACACCACTGTTGTGGGACGCATCACTGATAGGGATGAGTCAAGAGTATAGAAGTGAGATCGGCCGACTGACCAAATGGTACCAGCACTTATTGCGGACTATGGAAGGGGTAGGATGGGGACCCACAATCCCGTTTATATCAACGGGTCGATGGTGAAGAGGGTCAAGAGCTTCAAATTCCTGGCGTGCATATTTCCTGGTCCGAGAACACTGATGCAATTATTAAGAAAGCACATCTGCGACTCTACTTCCTGAGAAGATTACAGAGAGTCGCTAAATCAAGGAGGACTCTCTCTAACTTCTACAGGTGCACAGTAGAGAGCATGCTGACCAGTTGCATCGTGGCTTGGTTCAGCAACTTGAGCGCCCACGAGCGGAAAAGACTACAAAAAGTAGTAAACACTGCCCAGTCCATCATCGGCTCTGACCTCCCTACCATCGAGGGGATCTGTCGCTGCCTCAAAAAGGCTGGCAGGGCTTCCGGTGGCGTCAATGGTGGGTGAGAGACGTCGCTGTTTCGCTCTGCTCCCGAAGAATGTTTTAATGTGCTAAAATATGAGTTCGAAGACGGGGGAGTTCTGAAAATAACTACCGAAGCTGCTATTTAATTGTGTGTTATCAGAAATCCTGCTGATAACAGAGAATAATTGCAGTTTTAAATGAAAAGACAGAAACCTTGCCAGAAGCCTGCAAAAGCAAAAGCCGCTTCAAGACCTGCTACAAGAGCCTACTTGAAAAAAACTGAAAAGACTCCTCAATCCCCTCAAACATCAGCTGGAAATTCAGAAGAAGAAGTTGATTCCCGAAATCCTTCTACAGAATTGCCTTTAATGGAGGAACAAATGGAACATCTGGAAAAGTCAGTATTAGCTTCAGTCACTGAAGCTATTTCTAAAGTGATACGAGAGGAGAATCTCGCGCTGGACAAAAGGCTCTCTGAAAAAATTAAACAAGGTAATGATATGCTGATGGGGAAAATTGATGACTTAACCAAATGTGTGGTCGAAGTTGAGGAGGATTTAAACAAAAAAATTAAGCAGGTTGATAAGGATTGTAATAAAAAACTGGATGCAATGCTAAAATCTACTGAGGCGGCTATGGAAGGAATGGACAATACGATAACTGAGATGGCTAAGGAGATAAAGAGACTAAAAAAGGAACAAGAAAGGACAACTCAAAATAGGACGTACATGGTAAATGGTAGGGAATTGAGGAATGCTGTGGAACAGAGGGATCTAGGAATAACTGTGCATAGTTCCCTGAAGGTGGAATCGCATGTAGATAGGGTGGTAAAGAAAGCCTTTGGTGTGCTGGCCTTTATAAATCAGAGCATTGAATATAGGAGTAGGGAAGTAATGTTAAAATTGTACAAGGCATTGGTAAGACCAATTCTGGAGTATGGTGTACAATTTTGGTCGCCTAATTATAGGAAGGATGTCAACAAACTAGAAAGAGTACAGAGGAGATTTACTAGAATGTTGCCAGGGTTCCAGCAACTATGTTACAGAGAAAGGTTGAACAAGTTAGGTCTTTATTCTTTGGAGCGCAGAAGGTTAATGGGGGACTTGATTGAGGTCTTTAAAATGATGAAAGGGATAGACAGAGTTGACGTGGATACGTTTTTCCCATTGAGGGTAGGGAAGATTCAAACAAGAGGGCATCACATGAGAATTAAGGGACAGAAGTTTAGGGGTAACGTGAGGGGGAACTTCTTTATTCAGAGGGTGGTGGCTGTGTGGAATGAGCTTCCAGCAGAAGTGGTGGAGGCAGGATCGATTTTAACATTTAAAAGTAAAGTAGATAGGTATATGGACGTGAAGGGAATGGAGGGGTATGGTCTGAGTGCAGGTAGATGGGACTAGGGGAAAACAAATGGTCGGCATGGACTGGAAGGGCCGAGAGGGCCTGTTTCCGTGCTGTAATTGTTATATGGTTATATGGTTAACAACAATTCTTCCGTGATTTTCCAGCTGAAATCATGGAAAAGAGGGACAAGTTTACAAACACAAGGCTACTGAAAGAGGTTTCGGGAGTAAGATATAGGATAGTATTTCCTGCGAAATTGAGAATTACTTATAACTCTGTTGAACGTGCATTCACGGATCCAGAAGAGGCATTAAATATGCACAAAGTATCACAAAGGAGGACTACTGATCATTAGGAGTTGATCTCCTACAATAACACCGAGGAGAAACGACAAAGAAAGGATTGTGTCTCTTTTTTTTTAACATACAAAAAAGACTGCTCTTGTTAAAATGGCGAATCTTCCTCGAGGCATTGTCTAGACATTTTATCTTTGGAATGTTAATTCAAGGTCGGATTTTATGTTTCATTTTAACAAAGGATAGACAAAGAAGAGAAACTGTGGCGGGGAAAATAAATTGAGAATATAGTGTAATATAGAATATTATTAGTGGACTTGTATATAGAAAATTATGATTTAAGAAACATATAATTACATACTAACATAAAATATAATTAATAAAACTGTGTAATATTACGGCATAGCTTAATTATAGCTGATGTTTATTTCATGATGTTAATTATTTGCTAATAAGAATAACGAGTTAAATATGAATGATAAGTATTAATAAAATACTAACATATTTTATGGATATAGTAGACTTAGTATAGATTGCGCGTAAAGGGGGGTGGGAGGAGACTCAGGTACTTGGAAGTCATCCAAGGGTCTGAATCTGGTTAACCCCCTGGAACCTGCTGTTGTCTGATACAAACGTTTGAGACTTAATTGTAATAAATCTAGGCATATTGATAGATATTGATATGTAACTAACATAATTACAGTTATATCTAAGTATATACTTAATGTTGGAAATTATTTTTTATTTTGTTTTTCCTCTTTGAAGATACATTCTAATCTAACTAATGGAGTGCGTTTTATTTTATATATTTTTTTTTTAACTTTGTATCGCTCTCTCTTTCAAATAATAATAATTGGTCAAGGGGGCAGAACGAAACATATAAAAACATCTATGGAAGTAATAAGAATTTTCCTACCACCTGTTGGTGGTTTGTTTTTAATTATAATATCTTTATTTTTGGATATTATAATATCACTTTTTGTTTGTTAATTATCTTTTCACGATTCTACACTTTCTGGTCTTTTTCAAGGTTTATTCTGAAGGGGAGATGCCAACAAAACGTAACAGCTGGGGATGACCATCCTTCATCTGAAGTTATAAGGTTTTTGGTTGCACCATATGAAGTAAAGGTATTAACATGATTCATAATGCAAGACGATAACCTATTCTTAAAGATTTGGTCTCCTTTTATCAACTTTTTACAAGCATTTGGTGCAACATAACATAACCTTAGAAATTAAATGGTTTAGAACCGGATGACGGATGGGCAAAAAAAAATAGAGGAAAAAAAAACGAGATAGGTAGATCTTTCCTAATCTTTCTTTTCTTTACTTTCTCCTTTTCTTTCAATCTTTTAACTTCTCATCTCTATCCTTTATTTCTTTTGCTTTCTGTTTCTACTCGCTTGACTATCTATTCCGACACTCTTTATTTCTTTTTTCTCTCACTGTTTTTTTATTATTAAATAAAAAGTATGAAGTTGTACAAGAATGGAAATATGTATGTATGTATTAGGTACTCAAGTACCACACTATTGTACTTACTTCTAACAAAAATAAACAAAAAAAAAAAAGGCTGGCAGCATCATCAAGGACCCACACCATCCTGGCCACACATTCATCTCCCCAATACCTTCAGGTAGAATGTACATGAGCCTGAAATCTACAACATCCAGGTTCAGATATAGCTACTTCCCCACGGCCATCAAGCTATTAAACTCAACTGAAACAAATCTCTGAACACTAATAGACCATTATCTGTTTATTTGCACTTTATCTGCTTATTTATTGATGTGTGTATATACAGTGGCTTGCAAAAGTATTAATACCCCTTGATCTTTTCCACATTTTGTCACGTTACAACCACAAACGTAAATGTATTTTATTGGGATTGTATGTGATAGACCAACACAAAGTGGTGCATAATTATGAAGTGGAAGGAAAATGATACATGGTTTCCAAATTTTATTACAAATAAAAAACTGGAAAGTGTGGCGTGCAAAAGTATTCAGCCCCCCTGAGTCAATACTTTGTACAACCATCTTTCGCTGCAATTACAGCTGTAAGTCTTTTGGGGTATGTCTCTACCAGCTTTGCACATCTAGAATCTGAAATTTTTGCCCATTCTTCTTTGCAAAATAGCTCAAGCTCAGTCAGATTGGATGGAGAGCGTCTGTGAACAGCAATTTTCAAGTCTTGCCAGAGATTCTCAAATGGATTTAGGTCTGGACTTTGACTGGGCCATTCTAACACATGAATATGCTTTGATATAAACAATTCCATTGTAGCTCTGGCTGTATGTTTAGGGTTGTTGGCCTGCTGGAAGATGAACCTCCGCCCCAGTCTCAAGTCTTTTGCAGACTCTAACAGGTTTTCTTCCAAATTTGCCCTGTATTTGGCTCCATCCATCTTCCCATCAACTCTGACCAGCTTCCCTGTGCCTGCTGAAGAAAGGTATCCCCAAAGCATGATGCTGCCACCATGTTTCACAGTGGGGATGGTGTGTTCAGTGTGATGTGCAGTGTTAGTTTTCCGTCACACATAGCGTTTTGCATTTAGGCCAAAATTTCAATTTTGGTCTCATCAGACCAAAGCACCTTCCTCCACATGTTTGCTGTGTCCCCCACATGGCTTGTGGCAAACTGCAAACGGGACATCTTATGGCTTTGTTTCAACAATGGCTTTCTTCTTGCCACTCTTCCATAAAGGTCCGATTTGTGGAGTGCATGACTAATAGTTGTCCTGTGGACAGATCCTCCCACCTGAGCTGTGGATCTCTGCAGCTCATCCAGAGTTACCATGGGCCTCTTGGCTGCTTCTCTGATCAATGCTCTCCTTGCCCGACCTGTCAGTTTAGGTGGATGGCCATGTCTTGGTAGGTTTGCAGTTGTGCCATACTCTTTCCATTTTCGGATGATGGATTGAACAGTGCTCCGTGAGATGTTCAAAGCTTGGGATATATTTTTATAACCTAACCCTGCTTTAAACCTCTCCACAACGTTATCCCTGACCTGTCTGGTGTGTTCCTTGGGCTTCATGATGCCCAAGGAACATTGTTTGTTCAGTAATGTTCTCTAACAAACCTCTGAGGCCTTCACAGAACAGCTGTATTTATACTGAGATTAGATTACACACAAGTGGACTCTATTTACTAATTAGGTGACTTCTGAAGGCAATTGGTAGCACTGGATGTTATTTAGGGGTATCAGAGTAAAGGGGGCTGAATACTTTTGCACGCCACACTTTTCAGTTTTTTATTCGTAAAAAAATTTGAAAACCATGTATCATTTTCCTTCCACTTCACAATTATGCGCCACTTTGTGTTGGTCTATCACATAAAATCCCAATAAAATACATTTACGTTTGTGGTTGTGACGTGACAAAATGTAGAAAAGTTGAAGGGGTATGAATACTTTTGCAAGCCATTGTATTTATATAATGGTGTATGGACACACTGACATGATGTGTTCTGTATTTGTGCCTACTATATTCCGTTGTGCTGATGCTAAGTGAGAATTTCATTGTCCTATCTGGGATTTATGACAATAAACTCTCTTGACTTGACTCTCGAACCTATGGTCCTCGATTCCCCTACTTTGGGCAAGAGACCCTGTGTATCTACCTGATCTATTCCTCACATGATTTTATACACCTCTATAAGATCACCCCTCATCCTCCTGTGCTCCAAGGAATAGAGTCTCAACTTACTCAACCTCTCCCTATAGTTCAGAGCCTCAAGTCCTGGCAACATCCTCATAAATCTTCTTTGTACCCTTTCCAGCTTGAGCTCTGTTGGGTACTTTTTAAGATGATAATTCCTGCCTTTACCATTTTTCAAGCAAATGAGGGTGATTATTTTCGCTCCTTTACCAATTAAATCAATGTCCTTGAGTTGCTGACTTCTCAGTTTATGAAATTAACATCTTACTCTCATTCATCCTATCCACATGGCCTTCTAACCTCGGTGATTAATGGGTATACACTTCAAGATGTCTCTGTTCCTTTATACTTGTGAAGTATCTCATCATATATCATGAATTCCCTGAATGTTCAACTTTCCCCAATACTTTACATTCAATTTTAGATTCAATTCAATGTTCTTTTTGATTCCACCTCTTCAGTCCATCCATATCTTTCTGAAGCAAATAGTTTTCTTTCACACTATTAACTGCACTGCATTTCCCTTGATTAAATTATAATTATAAGTAATTATAGAGTCACCGAGATATGGCATTGAACAAACCTTTCAACCCATCTGACCATCAACCACCAATCGATCCCCCATTTACACCAATCCTACAATAATCCCCGATCAAAAAATGATGTCAGTAATTATTCAAGTCAATTTTGTATATCCTGTCTGAACATTCACATTCTCCCTGAAATGAGGGGGGTGGGACTTGTCAGCGATTGGTCCAGACCCCCGCGTCCATCACATCATTGGCCAATGGAGAAAGGATGGTGGGGGTCATTATCCCACACAAGCCATAGGTGACTGGGCACTCTGAACCCGAGCACCAAGTTTTAAGTGGCAGAAGCAGCGCATCCCTCGGGACAGCCCCCACTTGGCAAGTATGACATTGTGGGAATTACAGAGACATGGCTGCAAGAGGGCCAGGGCTGGGAACTGAATATTCAAGGGTATGCCTCCTATCAAAAGGACAGACAGGTGGGCCGAGGGGGGTGGGGTAGCTCTGTTGCTGAGGAATGAAATTCAGTCACTTGCAAGGGATGACATTGTAACAGGAGATAATTAAGGAACAGTATGGATATAATTAAGGAATTTTAAGGGTAAAAAGACCCTAATGAGACTTATCTACAGGACCCCAAACAGTCTGGATATAGGGTGCAAGTTGAATCAGGAGTTAAAATTGGCATGTAGTAAAGGTAATGTTACGTTTGTTATGGGAGATTTCAACATGCAGGTAGACTGGGAAAATCAGGTTGATACTGGACCCCAAGAAAGGGAGCTTGTTGAGTGCCACCGTGAGGGATTCTTTGAACAGCTTATATTGGAGCCTACCCAGGGAGAATGCAATTCTGGATTTAGTGTTATGTAATGAACCCGATTTGATAAATGAACTTGAGGTTAAGGAGCCATTAGGAGGTAGTGACCATAATTTGGTCAAGTTAAATCTACAATTGTAGAGGGAGAAGGGTAAATCGGAGGTGTCAGTGTTATAGCTGAATAAAGGGGACTATGGAGCCATGAGGGAGGAGCTGGTCAAAGTTCACTGAAAAAATAACCCTAGCAGGGATGACAGTGGAACAACAATGGCAGGGATTTCTGGGAATAATACAGAAGATGCAGGATCAGTTCATTCCCAGGAGCAAGAAAGATTCCAAGGGGAGTAAGTATGGCTGACAAGGGACATCAGGGACAGTATAAAAATAAAAGAGAAGTATAACGTAGCAAAGATGAGCAGGAAGCAAGAGGATTGGGTAATGTTGAAAGAGCAACGGAAGATAACTAAAAAGGTAATACGGGGAGAAAAGATGAGATACGAAGGTAAGCTAGCCAAGAATATAAAGGAGGATAGTAAGAGCTTCTTTAGGTATGTGAAATGGTGCTGGGTCGACTGATGGGACTGAAAGCTGATAAATCCCCAGGGCCTGGTGGTCTGCATCCCAGTGAACTTAAGGAAATGGCTCTAGAAATCATGGACGCATTGGGAATAATTTTCCAATGTTCTATAGATTCAGGATCCGTTCCTATGGATTGGAGGGTAGCTAATGTTATCCCACTTTTTAACAAAGGCGGGAGAGAGAAAACGGGGAATTATAGAGCAGTTAGCCTGACATCAGTGGTGGGGAAGATGCAGGAGTCAATTATAAAAGATGAAATAGCCGAATATTTGGATAGCAGTAACAGGATTAGTCCAAGTCAGCATGGATTTACGAAGGGGAAATCATGCTTGACTAATCTTCCGGAATTTATTGAGGATGTAACTAGGGAAATGGACAACGGAGAGCCAGTGGATGTAGTGTACCTGGACTTCAGAAAGCATTTGATAAGGTCCCACATAGGAGATTAGTGGGCAAAATTATGGTACATGGTATTGGGGATAGTGCTGACATGGATGGAAAATTGGTTGGCAGACAGGAAAGGGAGTAGGAATTAACGGGTCCCTTTTAGAATGGCAGGGAGTGACTAGTGGGGTACCACAAGGTGCTGGGATCGCAGCTATTTACAATATACATCAATGATTTAGATGTAGGGATTCAAAGTAACATTAGCAAATTTGCAGATGACACAATGCTGGATGGCAGTGTGAACTGTGAGGTGGATGCTATGAGAATGGAGGGTGACTTGGACAGGTTGGGTGAGTGGGCTGTTGCATGGCAGATGCAGTTTAATGTGGATACATGTGAGGTTATCCACTTTGTTCTTTAGTCAATTAAAGTAAGCATGCAGGGACAGCAGGCAGTGAAAAAAGCGAAAGGCATGTTGGCCTTTATAACAATAGGAGTTGAGTATAGGAGCAAAGAGGCCTTCTGCAGTTGTATAGGGCCCTTGTGAGACCACACCTGGGGTATTGTGTGCAGTTTGGTCCCCTAATTTGAGGAAGGACATTCTTGCTATTGAGGGAGTGCAGTGTAAACAAGGTTAATTCCCGGGATGGCGGGACTGTCATATGCTGAGAGAATGGAGAGGCTGGGCTTTTATACTCTGGAATTTAGAAAGATGAGAGGGGATCTTATTGAAACGTATAAGATCATTAAGGGTTTGGACACGCTAGAGGCAGGAAACATGTTCCCGATGTTGGGGGAGTCCAGAGCCAGGGGCCACAGTTTAAGAATAAGGGGTAAGCCATTTAGAACGGAGACGAGGAGACACTTTTTCTCAGTTGTGAGAGTTGTGAGTGTGGAATTCTCTGTGTCAGAGGGCGGTGGAGGCTGGTTCTCTGGATACTTTCAAGAGAGCTAGATAGGGCTCTTAAAGAAAGCAGAGTCAGGGGAACTGGGGATAAGGCAGGAAGAGGGTACTGATTGGGGATGATCAGACATTATCACATTGAATGGTAGTGCTGGCTGAAAGGGCCGAATGGCCTACTGCTGCATCTATTGTCTTTTGATATACTACTTCAATTTTACATTGTCACAAATTTTGATTGAACTATTTGTTTTAAACTTACTTTGTTGTGTGTAAGCCAGGAATAGTGCATGCAGCTTTCTGCTGTGCCGGAAGGCACAACTGACATAGTTTGTGATGACCAATGACTCCCTGAAGCAGCTGAGTGTATCCTTCATATCCACCGGTACCGAGATCAAGGCATTTGCTCTCTTCACTTCTAAATTAGTGACTCCTTGTTTAAGATGACAAAATAAGTACATTTTAAACACAAGTTCAAGTTATAGAATGAACATGAAGAAAGATCAATTTATTCCATTGGCAGAACAGCATGTTAACTCCATTTGCTTATGGCACACGTATGCAAAGCTGGCTTTTTGTAAATAATGTTTAATTTCCCCATTCATTCCACTGAGGAATTTCGTGATTTACATATTTATTGTTACCTCAATATTATAATTCTTTGACAGTCATGTTTCATGCAAAACAGCAACAAAATACTAACAGGTACCTTCTCTGGGGAGAAGGCAGGAACGGGTTATTGATTGGTGACGATAAGCCATGATCACAATGAATGGTGGTGCTGGCTTGAAGGACCAAATGGCCTCCTCCTGCACCTCTTTTCTATGTATCTATATTTATTACCAGCCATCTATTTTGAACGAGCATATTTGTTTATTCAGAAGAGTCCTTATTCTTTCTGCACATCATTCACCAGTTGGTCTTCTATACTATCCATTGCCTACTTGGGTGTCATCTTAAATGTAGCGAATGAACATTAAACGGACACCTAGATGACTGATTTCAGTTATTGCAAAAGGATCTGCCGACACCACCCCCAATTTGCACTGCCTCCCCTCCGCTTCCAGCCCTGATTTCCAACACCACCCCTGGTTCACAAGGTGCACCAGCAAGCCCTTCCACACTCACCACATGGTCCGATTGATGCCGCTGTTGTTGCGGCTCACATGTAGTCCTTGGGGACAGCGCTTTCTTCAGGCTGCTGCCACCAATAGGATGCACTCAGTCAACATGGGCTCACATGAGCGATCGTTTCGCCGAACCGCATTAACCAACCCGACAAAGCTCGCACAAGAGTCTCCTCCATACCCCGCAACACTGCCCTCTCTCCCCATTTCCCCCATTCGCAAACAGGGCAGAGTCCCCCTGGTCCTCACCTTTCACCCCACCAGCCGGCAAATACAACACATAGTCCTCCGCCAGTTTCGCCACCTCCAACGTGACCCCTCCACTCGCCACATCTTCCCATCTCCCCCCCTGTCTGCCTTTCGCAAAGGCCGCTCCTTCCGCAACTCCCTTGCAAATTCTTCCCTTCCCTCCCGCTCTACCCCTTCCCCGAGCACTTTCCCTTGCAACCGCAAGAAATGCTACACTTGTCCCTACACCTCCCCCCTCCACTACTTTCAGGGACCCAAGCAGTCCTTCCAGGTCCGACAGAGGTTCACCTGCACATCCTCCAACCTCATCTACTGCATCCGCTGCTCCAGATGCCAGATGATCTATATCGGTGAGACCTAGCGGAGGTTTGGCGATCGTTTCGCCGAACACCTCCGCTCGGTCCGCATTAACCAACCCGACCTCCCAGTGGCTCAGTACTTCAACTCCCCCTCCCATTCCGTATCCATCCTCTTGGTCCTGGGCCTCCTCCACGGCCAGAGTGAGCAACACCGCAAGTTGGAGGAGCAGCACCTCATATTCTGCTAGGGGAGTCTGCATCCTTTGGGCTCGAACATTGAATTTTCTCAATTCTGTTAACCCTTGCTGTCTCCTCCCCTTCCCACCTCTCCCTCAGCCCTCGGGCCCTGGCATTCCCTCTCTCTCTATCTCCCTCCCTCACCCTAGTCGCAACAGCTTCTCATTTTCACACCACAAACAGCTTACAATGGCTTGTTCCCTTTATCATCTATACTTTTTTGCATATCTTTCATTCATTGTTCTTTATCTCTCCACATCACCGTCTATATCTCTCGTTTCCCTGATCAGTCTGAAGAAGGGTCTCGACCCGAAACGTCACCTATCTCCTTCGCTCCTTAGATGCTGCTGCACCTGCTGAGTTTCTCCAGCCTTTTGTGTACCCTCACTCCCCTCTCACCAGCTGCTACTTCTTCCCATCGGCCATTGCATTTGTCCTCCCCTCCGTCTCACGTCGCTCTTTCCATTTGGCCTCTCCACCCACTCCACCGTCGCCTCCTCTTCCTTCTCCGCCAGAGCGGCCGGTGACAACGGGGGAGGAGGAGGAGACAGCGGAGGAGAAGGAGCGGACAATGCGACGGCCGACAGGAAGAAGTGGCAGCTGGTGAGAGGCAAAAGTGCCCATGGTGACTGAGCGTATCCTGTTGGTAGCAGTGTTCTGAACAAAGAGCTGATGGCCAGCATCTACAACGTGAGCCGCAACAACAGCCGCGTCAGCCAGACCGTGTGGTGGCTGGTGAAGAAGGGCTCGCTGGTGCAGACCAACGGTATCGGCATCTAGTTTTAAGGTGAAACGACACAAAGTGCTGGAGTAACTCAGCGCACTGACTCAGTCTGAAAAAGCGTCCCAATGTCAGCTATCCATGTTCTCCTGAGATGCTGCCTGACCCGCTGAGTTACTCCAACACATTGTGTCCTTTTATGTATTAACCATCATCCGCAGTTCTTTGATTCAACGACGTACAATGATAATACCTTTCTCGGTAATAGAGGACAATTGACAATAACGGACATCATTCCAACCCCCCCACGGTCCATTATAACGAGAGTTGAGTGTATTCTAATTGCATGAAGATGGCACGGGATGATTCAGAAGCTGAAAGAATGCTCAAATGTTCAAACAAATAAGTTTTGGCATTTACGAGTCAAACATTTCTCTTTGTCTAAACATCAAGTAAGAAAAGAATGGGAATTATTGGAGTTCCTTGAGCACTGAGAACAAGGATTAATATTGTAAAATCAAGACGGTGCGGAGCGAGGATCAATTTACATCAGTGAACTCTGGGCTGAAGTTTGGTGGTGAGATTAGGGTAAGTTAGGGCAGAGTTTTCCCTACTTGCTTACAGAGATTGCAAAGCATGAGCTGTGCAAGAATAAAGAATGCTAGAGTTAAGTGCCAAAAAGCAAAACCTAACTTATTATGAGGCAATGGACAGAGAGAGATCTTGAGTCTCTCCAGGAATTACTTGAAGGAAACTCAACTCAATCTTTACTTGATATCAAACAGGTATTGACATATGTTTTTCAGTGAAGTATGAGTAAGCATAAGATAAAATCTGATTAATTTTCATATTTTGTGGCCAAAGGGCATCATGCAATAGGTGAGTGGCTAGAAAACAGGGTTTCCAGAGAGTGCTCAGAGAGTTCAAAGAAGTGCCAGAACAGGATATTTTCTTCTTGTGACTAGATAGATAGAATGACCGTCCCATGTATCTGGATAATGAGAAGGATTTCCTATGCATTTGGATGATGGAGACAAGGCATTAATTCACAGCACTGAAAAAAAAATTCTATCCAGGTGAATTCAGAGATAAAGAAAATTGTAATGATATATCAGCTAAATTCCCCCATTGTATGTATGTCTTAAAATAGTAAGATTAAATGAGAACTTACCAGTTTGAAATTTGATCTTTATTTTATGAGTTAAGATGAGGAATTGCGTGAAGACCTCGCCAGCACGCATGCGCGACATTCTTCAAAGCAGCGGTGTGAAATCACAGATACCAGAGTTGACATAGTAAATAAGAGAGAACTTATATATACCAGTTGACCTTTATAATAGAGGGTTTGGGAGCGGAGGGCACGTAATCCCTCATCGTAACTCATAAAATAAAGATCAAATTTCAAACTGGTAAGTTCTCATGTAATCTTACTATTTTACTTTGGAGTCATGTGAGTGACTACGTGAAGATTTCAAAGCTCTGTGATTTCATGCCGTGGACGAGTCCATGCATCACACACTGCAACAGTGAAGAGCTCATTTTAATAATGCATTCAGACATGACATAGGAATAGACATGTTGATGCTATAATGTACACTTAGTGATAATAGTACCTCCTGCACCCGGGTGGAACTATAACACAGACTTAAAAAGGCGGCAAATACCCCTGGTCTGGCAAGGGTATTTCTACATGTTTGGAATCGTTCTTAGACCATCCTGCACCTGCTAGCATGTGGTCCCGTGAACGTCCATCCCCTGCTGCTGATATAGTTGCAGCCTGGGTGGAGTGAGACTTGTATGTCAGTGTTCACTCCTGCCCCCAGAACCCATATAAACCGCCGGCCGATGGTTGGTAGTGGTTCTCTAGTGAGGCTCCATGTGACTATCAATCATTGATAGTTCAGTCCCCAAGGCTCTAGAGACCTTAGCATACTGGTGTAGATGTGTGCCACATACAACCGAAGGTCCATGGGATATGCCAGCAATACTAGTTTGAGACCTAATGTCCCTGGCGATATCTGCTGATTAGTGATAACATAAATGTAATTCCATGCAGAATAATCATCTTGTCCAGTCACAACTCAGCAACTGGACCCATAGTGCTGCTTCAGTGTCATGAGCATAACCCTTGGTATAGTGAGCCCAGGGTAGGGATGTTCCAATGTTAACATCCCATATCTTTTTGTACCTCCCTGGGGGGTGTCGAGTTTAAGACCCTATCTCAAACAGAAGGTGACCCGATAAATGGATTCTGCTCCTCGCAGCCAAAATGCTGAGAAGGCACGTGCGGCACAGTAATGGCACTCCAGTATGATGTCAACCCCATATGGAACTGAACTTAAGACGTCAGTCATCCGTGTCAACTTAGTTTGGTTTGACAATAGTAAGCCGCAGGAGCGGTCTTCCCAGTCTGCAAGTCAATGACTAGATTAAAGCATGCAGGGGATGGTTCCCTGGTCACGGCTAACCGGCCATTTTGTGCCTGCAATCCATATAAGGTTCTATCATAATACCCAACATCAGCGGGATCATGGCTGTATTGGCCAGTCAGGCACTCCGAAATGTCTGAAGTGGGAAGCTGAATTAGCAAGACCCGTCTGGTAAGGTAAATGGATGGACACAATGAACATTACATCTCAGTGTAGCGAGAAATGCATCCATTAATGTACCTTAAATCCTGGCAATTCCACATCCATTCTCGTTTTCCTGCTGATATGCCAATGCCAATGAAGTTAGGTAAACTATTACTGGATACTTTTACTTTTACTAGATTGCACCCATGTGATTTACATATAATAGCACCAGAGTGTATCAAGTTAGACTTGAGCATGTAGATATGCATATTCACACAACCTTTATCCACAGAATGCACCTAATGTGAATAGGTAACTCATGTAAACCCCATCCGCCTCCGTAACTAAAGATGGTATATAGTAATAATCCATCTTTAACATAGCATCAGTTAGTAATTAACTGACGAGTATTGATGAAGGTTAGCGGGGCAATGCTAAATACTGTTTGTCCACAATGGTGACTTTGCCAGCTGGGAATAGCCTGTGAGCTTGCTCCTTTGCACGCCGTAAAACTCTGATGGTGCAGAAGACGCAATAGCACAGCTGACCAATATATATCAATCACAGACAATTTATAATTTCAGTTGGTATCAACTTAAATTTACTGGATGTATAAAAATCCAATTCCTGCAGAATGGTTTGTGGCTGATACCGCTGATTAGGCAAAATACAGTGTTTTACAACATCATCCAGATAGCCCATAAAATAATATCTTAGGTGAGCCCAGTGGAAACTGTTCTCCTGTTGTTAGACAGTATAGCAGTTTTCTATTCAGAAAGTCTATACTGCATTTGCGAGTTGAACCTTTCATAGTGATAATGAACGGCTCGCACTGTGGCCTGTCTTGGAAGCCAACTCGTCTAGCATAAACAAGTGTAAATTTACCAACTTGTAAATGGTCCACATTCCTCATATCGGAAAAGAAACCCACCTCCCTTCACGCTTGCTGCCGATAGAGGCGTGGGGTGTGTTGCTGTGGTCCCTTGATAAGCCGGACAGCTTTAATTCTTCATCCGGGTCTTACCTGTTTGGGCAGGTTCCTGAAGAGACGATTTGGCGGCTAGACATTTCTGGCCTCAATTCAACCTACAGATTTGAAATTTAAGGCAGGTCCGATGGCGTTTTTCTGGAAACTGTTCATTTTAAAGTGTGCATTGTACCCCCATATAGCGCTGTTCACTGCTGGTCCTTTCAGGGACAATATTGCAGGTGTATGGTATTCCACCGCCGGCACCTGTGATGTGGCGTGAGGTGGCTGTTCCTTCACGAGAGAACTCTGGCCTTCAGGCTTCGTTTAGCGAAGATCTAGATGCCACGCCAGAATATTCTGGAACCTCACGTTTGTACTCCAGTATGTTCCCTGGTCATACTTCCACGTCTTCCTCTTCGTGCGGGATGTGTAGGCGGTGGACCTTCCAGCCCGGACCCATGCTGAGTCTCCGAGGTTATCCGCTGGCGGGAAATCCCTCCGCAAGTGGTAATCTTAGGGCCCGGACCCTCCGAGTCTACGGGCTCATCCGCCGGTGGTATATTCGCAGCCCGGACACTGCAGGTCTCTGGGCTTACCGTAGGCAGTATATCTCTACTGATATGCCATGCATGGATCATATCAGGAGGGAGCATTAGTGGGATGAGCGCTCTCTGACGCTATCCATGCTCCTCATGGGTAAACGGCCGAGGACGTACCCATGTTGGAGGGGACCCTCCTGGCCTGCCTCGGCCTTTCAGACTCCATTGAACCTCTTCTAGCCCGCTGGAGTCTGAAAAAATGCCACCGGCTATCCGCACTTCTGCGGTCCGTAGCCGTGTCACGAGGTCCCTGCGGCAGGGTTTCCCTGAGCTGGGTTCATTCCGCGGTTTGCCTTCTCGTGGTCCCCGCAGCCTGGTTTCCCCGAGCTGGGTCCATCCGGTGGTAGTCTTCCCGCAGTCCACGCAGCTGGATTTCCCTGAGCTGGGTTCATCCCGTGGTCCGCGCAGCCGGGTTTCCCCCGAGCTGGGTTCATCCCATGGTAGTCTTCCCGCGGTCCCCGCAGCCGGGTTTCCCCGAGCTGGGTTCATCCCATGGTCTTCCCACGGTCCCCGCAGCCGGGTTCATCCCGTGGTCTTCCCGTGGTCCCCGCAGCCGGGTTTTCCCCGAGCCGGGTTCATCCCATGGTTTGCTTCTCCCCGCGGTCCCTGCGGCCTGGTTTTCCTTCAGCCGGGTTCACACCGCGGCCAGAATCTTCCCGCGGCCCAGTTTTCTCTCCTGCCGGGTTTAACCTGCGGCCAGAATCTCCCGTGGCCTGGTTTTCCTGCAGCCGGGTTTCTTCCTGCTGCAACCGTTCCCACAGCCGGGTTTTCCTGCAGCTGGGTTCACCCCGCGGCCAGCATCTTCCCGTGGTTCCCCGCAGAATCCATTCCACGGTTATCACAGCCGGGATCCCTCGCGGCCCCTGGAGACGGGATTCCCCACGAAGTCTGTGGTGGGGTTCCCCATCCAGCCGGGCATCCCCGTGACTCTCGCAGCCGGGATTTCCCCGCGGTGTAGCGGACGCAATATCTCCAGTAGGAAACTCTGTGCACAGAGCTTCCTGCAAGGAGAAAAACAGACCTGGAGTTAAGTTGAAAAACTTACCTTCAGGATTCAAACTTACTGCTGGTGGAGCAGCACTTTCAAGCCTGTCGATGCGCAATGTGGTAGACGATATGTCGCGCATGCGTGCTGGAGGGGTCTTCACGTGGTCACTCACGTGACTCCGAAGTAAAATACCCCTGAAGGCTGCCAAAGAGAATGTTCAATTTGTTAAGCAGGTAAATCTCCTTACCTTCGTCATCCTGCTGCACAGGGTCAATAGGGCCTTCGCCATATGTAGATGTTGCAACTGTCAACTGATGTTCTATAAAGTTCCTGCAATTGATCTGAAAAATAAGCATTTTTATGTGAAATTTATGAGGTGTTGCAAATGAGAAATGTGAGGTGTTGCATTTTGGGAAGACTAAAATGAGAAGGATCTATACACTGGATGGTGGGCCTCTGGGTTGTGATGTATAGCAGAGGGATCTAGGAGTGCAGGTACGTGGAGTCGCAGGTAGATAGGATGGTCAAAAAGGCCTTCATCAGGGTATATTGAGTATAGAAGTTGGTCATGTTGCAGTTATATAGGACATTGGTGAGGCTGCATTTGGAATATTGTGTTCAGTTTTGATCACCTTGTAATAGGGACAATGTTGTTAAGCTTGAAAGTGTGAGGGATAAAGTGATTAAACCCCACTATTGTAAGGGGCTTTAAAGATGATTCAAACCGATAGGGGCCTGGGAGAGAGTTCTGACACAGCTATGTATAAAAGTTACCAGACCCATCCATATAACCATATAACCATATAACAATTACAGCACGGAAACAGGCCCTCTCGGCCCTTCCAGTCCGTGCCGAACATTTGTTTTCCCCTAGTCCCATCTACCTGCTCCATTCCCTCCATACCCCTCCATTCCCTTCACGTCCATATACCTATCCACTTTACTTTTAAATGTTAAAATCGATCCTGCCTCCACCACATCTGCTGGAAGCTCATTCCACACAGCCACCACCTTCTGAGTAAAGAAGTTCCCCCTCACGTTACCCCTAAACTTCTGTCCCTTAATTCTCATGTCATGCCCTCTTGTTTGAATCTTCCCTACCCTCAATGGGAAAAACGTATCCACGTCAACTCTGTCTATCCCTTTCATCATTTTAAAGACCTCAATCAAGTCCCCCCCCTTAACCTTCTGCGCTCCAAAGAATAAAGACCTAACTTGTTCAACCTTTCTCTGTAACAGAGTTGCTGGAACCCTGGCAACATTCTAGTAAATCTCCTCTGTACTCTCTCTATTTTGTTGACATCCTTCCTATAACTAGGCGACCAAAATTGTACACCATACTCCAGAATTGGTCTTACCAATGCCTTGTACAATTTTAACATTACTTCCTTACTCCTAATTTCAATGCTCTGATTTATAAAGGCCAGCACACCAAAGGCTTTCTTTACCACCCTATCTACATGCGATTCCACCTTCAGGAAACTATGCACAGTTATTCCTAGATCCCTCTGTTCCACAGCATTCCTCAATTCCCTACCATTTACCATGTACGTCCTATTTTGATTTGTCCTGCCAAGATGTAGCACTTCACACTTAACAGCATTAAGCTCCATCTGTCATCTTTCAGCCCACTTTTCCAAATGGCCCAAATCTCTCTGTAGACTTTGAAAATCTACTTCATTATCCACAACACCACCTAGATGATACTATCTTAGTATCATCTGCATACTTACTTATCCAATTTTCCACCCCATCATCCAGATCATTGATGTACATGACAAACAACAGTGGACCCAACACAGATCCCTGAGGCACCCCACTGGTCACCGGCTTCCAACCTGACAAACAGCTTCCACCATTACTCTCTGACATCTCCCATTCAGCCACTGTTGAATCCATCTTGCTACTCCGCCATTAACACCCAAAGATTGAACCTTCTTAACCAACCTTCCATGGGGAACCTTGTCAAAGGCCTTACTGAAATCCATATAGACAACATCCACTGCTTTACCCTCATCAATTTCCCTAGTTACCGCTTCAAAAAATTCAAGAAGGTTTGTCAAACATGACCTTCCAGGCACAAATCCATGTTGACTGTTCCTGATCAGACCCTGTTTATCCAGATGCTTATATATATTATCTCTAAATATCCTTTCCATTAATTTGCCCACCACTGACGTCAAACTAATAGGTCTATAATTGCTAGGTTTATTCTTTGAACCCTTTTTAAACAATGGAACAACATGCGCAGTACGCCAATCCTCCGGCACTATTCCCGTTTCTAATGACATTTGAAATATTTCTGTCATAGCTCCTGCTATTTCTACACTAACTTCCCTCAATGTCCTAGGGAATATCCTGTCAGGACCTGGAGACTTATCCACTTTTATATTTTTCAATAGTGTCAGTACTTCCTCCTCTTTGAATCTCATAGTTTCCATAGCTACTCTACTTTTTCCCCTTAACTCAGAGTTCAATATCCTTCTCCTTGGTGAATACCGAAGAAAAGAAATTGTTCGATATCTCCCCCATCTCTTTTGGCTCTGCAGATAGCTGTCCATTCTGATTCTCTAATGGTCCAATTTTATCCCTCGTTATCCTTTTGCTATTAATATAGCTGTAGAAACCCTTTGTGGTTTACTTTCACCTTTCTTGCCAAAGCAACCTCATATCTTCTTTTAGCCTTCCTAATTTCTTTCTTAAGATTCTTTTTACATTCTTTATACTCCTCTAGCACCTCATTTACTCCATGCCTCCTATAATTATTGTAGATATCTCTCTTTGAGTAAGAAGTAATAGCATTGTACAGCGGTAGAAGGGAGTGATGTAGATAGATCCCTATCAGTAGAATGGAGTGATAGATGTGACCCTTGTCACTATAGCTTAGCTTTAGTGCTGATATAGGAGAACTGAGAGAGTTCACTTGGAGGTGAGTAAAACTAGGGTAGGTCATGAACAACTGAGCATGCTTAATAAAATAAATGAATATTACAACACACCCCTGGTCAAGAAACTGCTCATTACCATGGACATGCGATGTATGATGTGGGAGGTACTGGGGGGACGTACCTACAGGTTGTCTACCTCAGTGTCTGATTGGAGCGGCTCAAAGGAGGGGAGGTTGGATGTAGAATTGCGTGTATAAAGGGGGTTTACCCTTCTGACTTCGGTGCGTCTCAACTCGAAAATAAAGAATCTCTTGCTTCCACGATTTAGTCTTTGAGTAGTGATTGTGAGCACATCGCATATCTCACAAAAGGGTGCAGAGAAGATTTACAAGGATGTTGCCTTGAGAATATGCAGAACTGGGGATACTCTCGGATTAAAGGGTTAAGTATTCTGTTTTTGAAGATCGGGCGATGATTGAAGTTATGTTTCACTTTTCTTACTGTGACATCATCATTCTTGTAAAACATGAGAGGTTCGATGCTATTGTGATTGGCTAAGTTGTATTCTGCTGTGTATGATTGTAATTGGGTGGAAAGATTGTCCCCACCTATATAACCATGTGATACTGTAGTGATTGGTCCAGAATTACCGCCCATTGTAAGTTACCTCCCACTGTATAAAATGTATATATGTATATACATATGCATATGTATTATTTTGTTTGAGAACATGTTTCTCTGTGATTGTACTGGGAGAGCGTCCCAAAGCAGGACAGAGATTCAAGGTCACCTTGGTGAAATAAACGAGATTTAAAGTATTTTAGTCGGTGTTTTCATTGAACGGACTAAGGGATATGAATACCGGAATTCTCAGCCTGAGCTATAGGGAGAGATTGAATAGGCTGGGACTCTATTCCTTGGAGCACGAGGATGAGGGGTGATCTTATAGAGGTGTATAAAATCATGAGAGGAATAGATCGGGTAGTAGTGGAATCGAGGACCAGAGGACATAGGTTTAAGGTGAAGGGAAAAAGATTTAATTGGAATCTGAGCGGTAATTTTTTCACAAAAGGGTGGTGGGTGCACGGAATGAGCTGCCAGGGGAGGTAGTGGAAGCAGGGACTATCTCGACATTTAAGTAGCAATTAGACAGGTACATGGATACGATAGGTTTAGAGGGACATGGGCTAAATGCGGACAGGTGGGATTAGTGTAGCTGGGACATTGTTGGGCCGAAGGGCCTGTGACTAGATTGCATGCTGCCATATAGAATGGAAAACACTGTAAAATGCAAAATGATGTCTTGGACATGAACGAAGATGTGTCGATGAGTAAGTTTGCAGACGATACCAAGATTCTGGAGCTGTGCACTGAGGAAGGCTGTCACAGTATACAGCGGGATGTGGATCAGCTACAGAAGTGGGTGGACAAATGGCAGATGGAGTTTATTTGAGCAAGTGAGTGATGCACTTTGGGAGGTAATTGTAACAGGAAAATATAGTTAATGGCAAGACCATTACCAGCATTAATGTACAGAGGAATATGAAAAGCTGGAGTAACTCAGCGGGTCAGGCAGCATCTCTGAAGGAAAGGAATAGCTGATGTTTTGGGTTGATGTGCTCCTTCTTAAGAAGGGTCATGACCCAAAACATCATCTATTCCTTTTCTCCAGAGATGCTGCCTGGTCTATTGAGTCACTCCAGCTTTTTGTGTCTATCTTTGGTCTAAACCAGCATCTGCATTTCCTTCCTACACAATGTACAGATCCTGGAGTCTGAGACCATAGCTTCCTGAAAGTGGCATCACAAGTAGATAAGAGTGGTAAAGAATATGGACAGAATGCTTGCCTTCATTGGTTACGACATGGAGTACAAGAGTCAGGAAGTCATGGTGCAGTTTTATAGGACTTTGGTAAGGTGCATTTGGAGTATTGTACATAACTCAGGACGCCCCCATTACCAGAAGAATGTGGAGGCATTGGAGAGGGTGCAGAAGAGGTTTACCAGAATGTTTTAAAGAAGGAACTGCAGATGCTGGAGAATCGAGGGTACACAAAAAGCTGGAGAAACTCAGCGGGTGCAGCAGCATCTAAGGAGCGAAGGAGATAGGCGACGTTTCTGGTCGAGGCCCTTCTTCAGACTGGAGAAGGGTCTCGACCCGAAACGTCGCCTATCTCCATCGCTCCTTAGATGCTGCTGCACCCGCTAAGTTTTACCAGAATGTTGCCTGGATTAGAGGGTATTTACAATAAGGAGGACTTGGGTTGCTTCCTCTGGGTCACTAGGGGTTGGGTAAGTCCTGATAGAACTATATAACACTTCAAGAGGCATAGATAGGGTAAACAGTAAAAGTTATTTTCTCCAGGGTGGAAATGTCATAGACTGGAGAGCATAGCTTTAAGGTGAAAGGGGAAAAGTTTAAAGAAAATGTGCAGGGCAAATTGTTTTTCACAGAGGGTGGTGGGTACCTGAAATGCACTGACAAGATGGTGGTGGAGACAGATACAATTGTGGTATTTAAGTGGCTTTCATTTAGGCACATGGATCAGCAGGGAATGGAGGGATATGGATCATGAGCAGGCAGATGAGAAAAGTTTCACTTGGTGTCATGCTCGCTATAGACATGAAGGATTTGTCTCTGTTCTGTACTTTCTTTCTTCCATGTAAGACTAATATTTATGATTGCTTAGCAACAGAAATACTCAATTAATATAACAATGGGGAGAAAAATACCAAATAAAGAACACACGTACAGATCATTGTGAATAGCAAGACAGACTAACTATCTAGTAAAATTGCTTGAGGCTTTCAAGAGAGAGCTAAATAGGGCTCTTTAAAAATAGCGGAGTCGGGATATGGATGGGGAGAAGGCAGGAACGGGGTATTAATTGGGGATGATCAACCATGATCACATTAAATGGCGGTGCTGGCTTGATGGGCCAAATGGCCTACTCCTGCACCTATTGTCTATTGGATACCTGTTTGAAAATACAATTTTAACCACCTTTCAGAAAGTCAGTGCGCTGTAAAAAAAGGTATATTTTCAGTTGCAGACACGTGCTTGGCTTCAGAAATAAACAAATGTGAATAGCTCTTAAATTAGCTTTAACATCAGAAGTGCTAGTAAATAACCAGAAAGGTTAGCATCATTGAGGTGAATGGCTTGGGCATGAATGTAGATGTGTCGATGAGTACGTTTGCAGGCGATACCAAGATTCTGGAACTGTGCACTGAGGAAGTCTGTCACGGTATACAACGGGATGTGTGATCAGCTACAGAAATGTGTGGACAAATGGAAGATGAGTTGGGATGTGTTGTGGTCAAAACCAGCAAAAATGAAACCTCAGGAAGCTGACTCCAGCCGAATGTGTTTCTACATTCAAATCATGTTAGACTACTCGTGCACAATCCTTTGGAAAAAGTGAGTTGCTTATCATGACTGGAGAGTTGGCTCATCCTATACTGGCAGAGGAAGGTGACATTGGGTGATGTCAAAATGTTTTGAGTCAATTGAGAATAAATGGCTGTTCCCATGGCCAATTTCCTCACTGCTCTCACCTTCATAATGGTTCAAATCAGATTCTTCCTTAGTCCACATAGTCACATGCCAGAATACGGGATTGGGAAACACTGTTTATTAGCATGGTGGGCTGAAGGGACAGTTTCTGTGTTGCATTACATGACTATGATTCCACAACTTTCATTATTTTAATTTTAGGGGATAAGCTTGTGTCCTTTGCCACCTCAGAGTCTTCTCTACACTTAGCCTGAGAATGTTCCCATAGGATTCTATTCCATTCTCCCAATTTCAACATCTGTCATACAGAAAAAGTGGTACAGTGATGAAGCTGGAAGAGTAGCTGCCTCACAGTGTCAGAGACCTGGGTTAGATCATGACCTCAGGAGCTGTCTGTGTGGAAAGTGCACGTTTTCCCTCTGACTGAATGGGGTTCCTCCAGCTGCTCCGGTTTCCTCCCGCATACCAAAGATATGCAGTTTGTAGGTTAATTGGCCTCTGTAAAAATTGGCCTTCGTGTGTAGGGAGTCGACTCAAAGGTGGGATAACGTAGAACTAGTGTGCACGACTGATCAATGGTCAGAGTGGACTCGCTGGTCCAAAGGGACTGGTTCCGTGCTGTACATTTATTCTGACAATACTGTCCTCTGCATCAATGTCTCGTGATTTCATCAACAGTGGGTTTCCCTCCACCAAAGTTACACAACAGAAAAAAGCAGATACTTACAACAGTTCCTGAGTCAAGTGAGGCCTTCACAAAATGAGGCTGTGGAGGAGCAGGACCCTGGCACTCACTGATCCTTGTCTGAAGCTGGCCCTGGGCGTGAACCAAGAGGGGAGTAACTTTCACAGAGTACCGTTCACTGGTGAGCAAACAAATTAAAAAATCATTATATAAAATAACAACATCATGCTGGAACCACAAACATGTCATGTTTAGGATACAATACAATCAGGATCAAACCCACATCTCTGGGGTTGGAAGAGAGCAACTTATTTTAGTTTAGAGATACAGTGTGAAAACAGGCCCTTCGGCCCACCTCATCCGCACCGACCAGTGCATTTACCTGCACAGACTAGAGACAATTTTGCAATTCACCAAAACCAATTAACCTCCAAACATGTACGTGTTTATAGTGTGGGAGGAAACTGGAGCACCCAGAGAAAACCAACGCGGTTACAAGGAGAACGTACAAACTCAGTACAGACAGCACCCGTAGTCAGGATGGAACCGGGTCTCTGGCGCTGTGAGGCAGCAACTCTACCATTTCGCCATTATGTTCCCATGTGGTGATATTAAGTAAATGATGCCTGTATTCTCTAGGCTAAAAAATGAGCAGTCATTTTTTGAAATGCACAACATTTTTAAGAGGTTCGGCAGGGTGGAAGGGGAGATGATTCCTGTAACCAGGTGCCAGAATAAGTCACTACCATTAAGAATGAGAGCAGGGAATAGAAAGGTCTATGGAGGATCTAGACATTTTGAGATATCAAGGTAATTGGGGTAATAGAAACATAGAAAATAGGTGCAGGAGGAGGCCATTCGGCCCTTCGAGCCAGCACCATCATTCATTGTGATCATGGCTGATCGTCCGCTATCAATAACCCGTGCCTGCCTTCTCCCCATATACTCCACTAGTACCCTAGGGCTCTATCCAACTCTCTCTTAAATCCATCCAGTGATTTGGCCCCCACTGCCCTCTGTGGCAGGGAATTCCATAAATTCACAACTCTCTGGGTAAAAAAAGTTTTTTCTCACCTCAGTCTTAAATGACCTCCCCTTTATTCTATGACTGTGGCTCCTGGTTCTGGACTCGCCCAACATTGGGAATTTTTTTCCTGCATCTAGCTTGTCCAGTCCTTTTATAATTTTATATGTTTCCATAAGAATCCCCCTCATCCTTCTAAACTCCAGTGAATACAAGCCTAGTCTTTTCAATCTTTCCTCATATGAAGTCCTGCCATCTCGGGTATCAATCTCGTGAACCTACGCAGCACTGCCTCAATCACAAGGATGTCCTTCCTCAAATTAGGAGACCAAAACTGTACACAATACTCCAGATCTGGTCTCACCAGAGCCCTATACAATTGCAGAAGAACCTCTTTACTCCTATACTGAAATCCTCTTGTTATGAAACTGAAATCCTCTTGTTATAAAGTAAACAGAGATTATGTGGGATATTGGTTAAAAAGTAAGAGATCAGGTGTGAGCTTTTATTGAATGGTGGAGCAGACATGAGGAGCTGAATGTGTAGGAAAGAACTGCAGATGCTGATTTACACTGAAGATACACCATAAACAGAGTCTGAAGAATATCGACAAGAAACATCGACAAGAAACATCCCCATTCCTTCATCCACAGATACTGCCTATCCTGCTGAGTTAAGGGCCTGTCAGCCATAATCGTCCCAGTGCCGAAGAAGTCCCCCATCACCATCCTAAACGATTATCGTCCTGTGGCCCTCACTCCGGTAATCACGAAGTGCTTCGAGAGATTGGTCCTCCAGCACATCAAGAACTATCTCCGACCCCCACCAGTTCGCCTATCACCCAAACAGGTCCACAGAAGACGCCATCACCGTAGCTCTCCACTCTGTGCCTCGCCACCTGGAGCTGGGGCAGAGCTACGTCCGGATGTTCTTTGTGGATTGCAGCTCAGCTTTCAATACTATCATCCCGGACATTCTCATCGACAAACTGGTCACTCTCGGCCTCCCCACTCTCACATGCGCCTGGGTAAAGGACTTCCTCACCAACCGGCCCCAGACGGTGAGACTCGGCCCCCACCTCTCCTCCACTCGCATGTTGAGTACCGGCTCCCCACAGGGCTGTGTGCTAAGCCCCCTCCTATACTGTCTCTACACCCACGACTGTAGTCCGGTCCACAACAACAACCGCATCGTCAAGTTTGCTGACGACACTACAGTAGTCGGACTCATCTCAAGGGGAGACGAGGCAGCCTACAGAGAGGAAGTCCTGATGTTGACAACCTGGTTCTGAACACCAAGAAAACCAAAGAGCTCATTGTCGACTTCAGGAGGCACAGCACCGACTTAGCTCACTTATACATCAACGGTGAGTGTGTGGAGAGGGTCTACACCTTCCGGTTTCTCGGCGTCCTTATCTCCGCTGACATCTCCTGGACACATAACATCAAGAAGGCTCAGCAGCGGCTGCACTTCCTGAGGGTCCTCAGGAAGCACAACCTGGACTCCAACCAGCTGCTGACCTTCTACCGCTCGTCCATTGAGAGCCTGTTGGCATACTGCATTACAGCATGATATGGCAGCTGCACCATGGCAGACAGTGAGAGGCTTCAGAGAGTAGTTAGGGCAGCACAGAAGATCATCGGCTGCCATCTCCCCTCTCTGATGGACATTTACACCTCCCGCTGCCTCAGCAGGGCGAAGAACATTATCAAGGCCAGCTCCCATCCTGCATTTGGCCTGCTATAGGTGCATCAGCACAAGACCAAATAGACTCAAAAACAGTTTCTTTCCAAAATCCATTATCTCCCTGAACTCACACATGCACTGACTTCACAGACCTTCATCCATCCACCTACTGTAATTTGTACTGTAACTGTAATTCTATTTATCCATTGTCTTTTATAGATATGTACATAGCGTTGCAGAAACTGTGCACCTTATTCCCCCTCCCCCTTTTTGTTTTTTACACTGAGTAGGAGCAGCTTTATCTCATTGTATATGTGTATAGCGACAATAAAAAGGCATTCATTCATTCATTCTGTCCCACTTTGCGCGGAATGTGGTTTTAAACAAAACTAGACGAAGTGGAGCAAATTAATAATATTAATATAATATCAAGGTGGTAGTTAGCATGTGCGGGGGAGGGAGAGCACACACACTAACTACCCCCTCCCCCCCCCCCGCACACATGCTAACTACCACCTTGATATTATATTAATATTATTAATTTGCTCCATTTACCCCATAACCACCCTATCTACTGATGCGTAGCCCCTAACTGGCAGGCACTTCTGGAGGGGGAGGGGGGGAGAGGGGGAGAGGGTTTGAGAGGGGGGTATGGATGGGAGGAGAAGGGGGGAGGGGATGTTACCGAACTGAACTCGCTGTGGAATGAATCCATTCATGGAGCCACTCTGCTGCTGGATTCTAAGTTGTCCCTGCCTTCCCTCTGGACGTCTCCTCGTCCCCATCAGATGCCGAGTTCCCAGAGCCCCGGTTAAACGCGGGGGCCACTCCGTTAAGTCCGTGAAAGCGGCCCCAGCAGAGACTATGAGGCCTCGCATCCTTGGCGCTTCACACGGGCGGGGGGGGGAAGGGTGGGGCGGGCGTGATCCCGAGTGAGCCTGTGGGCTGCCAGCGAGGATGGTGACAAGCAGTGGGGGGACCATCCGATCTTTGGCTTCCGCCAGCGTGACAGAGCCGGGTCGGTGGGGGGCTGAATTAGGGGAGAGCCAGGCGGCAGCAGCGTTATGGTCGTGCGGGGACCGTGATGAGAAGGTGGCCAGCGTGAGGCGAAAAAATGAGTGAGTGGGGGGGAAGGATTTTATTAAAAATGTGTACAGGAAAATGACTACATTTAATGATGAATGGATCAGCGCATGTAAAAGTCAAATCGCTAGCGAAATGGGAAAAATTTCAGCGTTTTTGCGTCTGGTTTTCGTGGAGTAACGAATCAAAGGCAAAAATAATGACATACACCCCCACACTCAGTTTTAAAAGTATATACTAAACCAAATAAGTTTAAAAACTCGATCGCGGGGCTTGTTTCAACAGAGGCCCAGGGGCGGTTGCAGTGGGAGGAGCGACTTCCGAGCTGTAAGTTTAAAAACCCGATCGCGGGGCTTGTTTCCACAGAGGCCCAGGAGCGGTTGCAGTGGGAGGAGCGACGTCCGAGCTGTAAGTTTAAAAACCCGAGACTAGGCTGTACACCTTGGCAATAGGTACTCCTGTTTGAGTACTGTTGGGGGGCACAGCCTACCTGGGGGTAGCAACAGCGACCGGGCCTCCGGTACAAAGACCGGCCCTGATGTTCAGACGGGTAAGGAAAAGAAGAGGAGGGCAGCAGTAATAGGGCACTCTATAGTTAGGGGGTCAGATAGGCGATTCTGTAGACGCAGTCAGGAGACCCGGATGGTAGTTTGCCTCCCTGGTGTAGGGTCCGGGATGTGACTGAACGTGTCCAAGATATCTTGAAATGGGAGGGAGAGGAACGAGAGGTCGTAGTACATATAGGTACCAATGACATAGGTAGAAAAAGAGAGGAGGTCCTGAAAGGAGAATTTAGGGAGTTAGGAAGGGTGTTAAGGAGAAGGACTGCAAAGGTAACAATCTCAGGATTACTGCCTGTGCCACGCGACAGTGAGAGTAGGAATGGAGCAAGGTGGAGGATAAATGTGTGGCTAAAGGACTGGTGCAGAGCACAGAGATTCAAGTTTCTGGATCATTGGGACCTCTTTTGGGGAAGGTGTGACCTGTACAAAAAGGATGGGTTGCACTTGAACCCGAGGGGAACCAATATCCTGGCGGGGAGATTTGTAAAGGCTATAAGGGAGACTTTAAACTAGATCGATTGGGGGGAGGGACTCAAATAGAGAAGGCAAGTAGTCCGTTTGTGAGGCAGGAGGCAGAGAAGAGAAGCAGTCAGACGCAACACATAGGGAGGAAAGAAGAAAAAAATAACAAACGGAAAATAAGAAGTGGAGGGTTTCTTAAATGTGTGAGCAGAGAGACAGAGGGGTGTAAAATGAGGATAGGAGCAATAGGTAGCGAGGTGAAAAGTGGCAGGAAAACAAATCCAGGGCAAAATTGTAAAAGGGCCAAGAGTGTTGTAAAAACAAGCCTGAAGGCTTTGTGTCTCAATGCAAAGGAGCATTCGTAATAAGGTGGATGAGTTGAATGTGCAGATAGCTATTAATAATTATGATATAGTTGGGATCACGGAGACATGGCTCCAGGGTGACCAAGGCTGGGAGCTGAACATCCAGGGATATTCAATATTCAGGAAGGATAGACAGAGAGGAAAATGAGGTGGGGTAGCATCACAGGAAATAAGAAATGCGTGCAACAAAGGTAAAACCGTTATAATGGGTGACTTCAATCTACATATAGATTGGGTGAATCAAATTGGCAGGGGTGCTGAGGAAGAGGATTTCTTGGAATGTATGCGGGATAGTTTTCTAAACCAACATGTGGAGGAACCAACGAGAGAGCAGGCTATTCTAGACTGGATATTGAGGAAGGGTTAGTTAGCAGCCTTGTTGTACGTGGCCCCTTGGGCAAGAGTGACCATAATATGGTTGAGTTCTTCATTAGGATGGAGAGTGACATTGTTAATTCAGAAACACGGGTCCTGAACTTAAAGAAAGGTAACTTTGAGGGTATGAGACGTGAATTGGCCAAGATGGACTGGCAATTGATTCTTGAAGGGTTGACGGTGGATATGCAATGGAAGGCATTTAAAGACTGCATGGATGAACTACAACAATTGTTCATTCCAGTATGGCAAAAGAATAAATCAGGGAAGGTGGCGCATCTGTGGATAACGAGGGAAATCAGGGATAGTATCAAAGAAAAAGATGAAGCGTCCAAATTAGCCAGAAAAAGCAGCCTACCACGGGACTGGGAGAAATTCAGAGAACAACAGAGGAGAACAAAGGGCTTAATTAGGAAAGGGAAAATGGAGTATGAAAGAAAACTGGCAGGAAACATAAACTGACTGCAAAAGTTTTTATAGATATGTGACGCGCAAAAGATTAGTTAAATCAAATGTAGGTTCCTTGCAGTCAGAAACGGGTGAATTGATCATGGGGAACAAGGACATGGCAGACCAATTGAATAACTACTTTGCTTCTGTCTTCACTAAGGAAGACATAAATAATTTGCCAGAAATAGCAGGGGATCGCGGGTCAAATGAGATGGAGGAAATGAGTGAAATCCAGGTTAGCCGGAAAGTGGTGTTAGGATTAAGTGGTGAATGGATTAAAGGCCGATAAATCCCCAGGGCCAGATAGGCTGCATCCCAGGGTACTTAAGGAAGTAGCCCCAGAAATAGCAGATGCCTCAGTGATAATTTTTCAAAACTCTTTAGATTCTGCAGTAGTTCCTGAGGATTGGAGGGTAGCTAATGTAATCCCACTTTTTAAAAAGTGAGAGAGAGAGAAAACGGGGAATTACAGACCAGTTAGTCTAACATCGGTAGTGGGGAAACTGCTAGAGTCAATTACTAAAGATGGGATAGCAGCGCATTTGGAAAGTGGTGAAATCATTGGACAAAGTCAGCATGGATTTACGAAGGGTAAATCATATCTGACGAATCTTATTGAGTTTTTTGAGGATGTAACTAGTAGAGTGGATTAGGGAGAAGCAGTGGATGTGTTGTATCTGGACTTTCAGAAGGCTTTCGACAAGGTCCCACACAAGAGATTGGTATACAAACTTAAAGCACACGGTATTGGTGGTTCAGTATTGATGTGGATAGAGAACTGGCTGGCAGACAGGAAGCAAAGAGTAGGAGTGAACGGGTCCTTTTCAGGATGGCAGACAGTGACTAGTGGGGTGCTGCAAGGCTCAGTGCTGGGACCCCAGCTATATACAATATACATTAATGATTCGGACGAGGGAATTAAATGCAACATCTCGAAGTTTGCGAATGTTAGCTGTGAGGAGGATGCTAGGAGGCTGCAGGATGACTTGGATAGACTGGGTGAGTGGGCAAATGCATGGCAGATGCAGTATAATGTGGATAAATGTGAGGTTATCCACTTTGGTGGCAAAAACAGGAAGGTAGACTATTATTTGAATGGTGACCGATTAGGACAAGGGGAGATGCAGCGGGACCTGGGTGTCATTGGACACCAGTCATTGAAAGTAGGCATGCAGGTGCAGCAGGCTGTGAAGAAAGCAAATGGTATGTTGGCATTCATAGCAAAGGGATTTGAGAACAAGAGCAGGGAGGTTCTACTGCAGTTGTGCAGGGTCTTAGTGAGGCCATACATGGAGTATTGTGCACAGTTTTGGTCTCCTAATCTGAGGAAAGACATTCTTGCCATAGAGGGAGTACAGAGAAGGTTCACCAGACTGATTCCTGGGATGGCACGACTTCCATATGGAAGAAAGACTGGATAGACTTGGCTTGTACTCGCTGGAATTTAGAAGATTGAGGGGTGATCTCATAGAGACTTACAAAATTCTTAAGGGGTTGGACAGGCTAGATGCAGGAAGATTGTTCCCGATGTTGGGGAAGTCCAGGACAAGGGGTCACAGTTTAAGGATAAGGGGGAGGTCTTTTAGGACTGAGATGAGAAAATCGTTTTTCACACAGAGAGTGGTGAATCTGTGGAATTCTCTGCCACTGAAGGCCAGTTCGTTGGCCATATTTAAGAGGGAGTTAGATGTGGCCCTTGCGGCTGAAGGGATCAGGGGGTATGGAGAGAAGGCAGCTACAGGATACTGAGTTGGATGATCAGCCATGATCATATTGAATGGCGGTGCAGGCTCGAAGGGCCGAGTGGCCTGCTCCTGCACCTAATTTCTATGTTTCTAAGTGCAGACCTGTTGGGTCTGTTCCCCCAAGGTGCGGTTGGGGGGGGGGGCAAGAGAGGTGGGGTTCAGGGATGGGGTGAACGGCCTCGCGGGGCCCATACCACTTTGATCGGCGTATGGAGTTGTGTGTGGCTGATCCCGAGATCGCGCGGGGCTCCAAAAATCTTGCACTGTCCGAGAATCCCGCTGGCGCATTGAGGGCATACACAGCGTCTCGACGGGCGTATGCAGCATCTCGACGTCGTACGCAGCGTCTTGATGGCGTACGCCTAGCGCGTGGCGTTGCGTGATGATGTCACTGCCCGGTTTTCTGTTGCGTCATGACGTCACCGCCCGACGCCGTGTAACGTCCAACTTCAGTCGGCCCGCCTCCTGCCCAGCTGATTGGTGAGTATGATGCTGGTGGTACAGGCCCTTTATGCCCCGCACGAAAATAACTGCCGCAGCCATGTTCAAGCCGGTGACCGGCTGTGACCTCCCGATCTGCAGAGCATTTTGAGAAGGGGGGGGGGGGGATTGGAGGGGCGCGCAGGCGGGCAGGGTTTCGCCAGCTGTGCCAGCTGTGAGTTCAGCGGAACTTATGTGGAGAAATTCAGCGCATGAGGAGACGCTGCCCCACGATCTGTGGGCATGTGGCCACGATTGGTCGGCATGTGGGCACAGTGACGTCAGCAGCAGGTAAGCGCCATTTAGATCTTAAAACCTTGGTGTTGTTTGAGTTTTATGATCAATTTTACTCTAAATCTGGGAAATAATTGACCAAGGAGTGGATGTGCGAATGTGAAAGTAAAATCGCTAGTGAAATGGTAAAAATCGCGCTGTTTTTGCTTCTTGTTTGCGCGGAGTAACGAATCAAATGCAAAATGACACACACACACACAGTTTTAAAAGTATATAGATAGATAAGCAGGGGTGTCAAATGGGATAGTCAAGGACGGAGTTAAAGGGAAAGGGAGTAAAGGGACAGTTAATGACCCCAGAATTAGAAAGAAAGCTCGCAAAGGGATAGGAGAGTATGGCCAAGTGTAATAGGGATCAATGTGAATGGTGAGATGCAAAAGGAATGAAAAGTACTGTATTTGAATGTGCGAAGTATAAGAAGTAAAGTAGATGAGCTTGAGGCTCAGATAGAGGTTGGTAGATATGACATTGTGGGGATTACCGAGACATGGCTGCAGGAGGATCGGGTCTGGGAACTTAATATTCAGGGTTATACATCCTATAGAAAGGACAGGCAGGTGGGCAGAGGAGAGAGGGTAGCTCTTCTGGTGAGGAATGGAATCTAGTCCCTTGTGAGGGAAGACATAGGGACTGACGAGGTAGAGTCACTGTGGATTGAGTTGAGGAATTGCAAAGGCAAGAAGACACTAATTGGTGTTATATACAGACCCCTAAATAGTAGCCCGGATGTAGGGTGTAAGTTGCAGCAGGAATAACAAAGGTAATGCCACTGTGGTGATGGGGGATTTCAATTTGCAGATAGACTGGGAAAATCGGGTTGGTTCAGGACCCCAAGAAAGAGAATTTGTAGAGTGCCTCCAAGATAGATTCTTAGAGCAGCTTGTAATGGAGCCGACCAGAGAAAAGGCAATTCTGGATTTAGTGTTGTCCAATGAACCAGATATGATTACAGAACTCGAGGTAAAGGAGCCGCTTGGAGGTAGTGATCATAATATGATTAGTTTTAATCTGCAATTTGAGAAGAAGAAGGTTAAATTGGAAGTGTCAGTGATGCAGTCGAACAAAGGGGGCTATGAAGGCATGAGAGAGAATCTGGCCAAGGTAAACTGGAAAGGGATACTAGCAGGAATGACGGTGGAACAACAATGGCAGGAATTCCTGGGCATAATCCGGAAGACGCAGGATCATTTCATTCCGAAAAGGAAAAAGGATTCTCAGGGGAGTAGGAGGTAACCGTGGCTAACAAGAGGTTAGGCATAGAATGAAACTAAAAGAAAAGATGTATAACACAGCAAAGAGTAGCCGGATGCCAGAGGATTGGGAAACTTTCATAGGACAACAGAAGGAAACAAAACGGGCAATACGGGCTGAAAAGATGAAGTACAGAAGGAAGCTGGCCAGGAATGTAAAGGACAGTAAAAGCTTCTTTAGATATGTTAAGGGAAAAAGAATACCAAAGTCAAATGTGGGTCCCTTGAAGGCAGATATGGGTGAAATTATTATGGGGGACAAGGAAATGGCAGAAGAGTTGAACAGGTACATCGGATCTGTCTTCACTAAGGAACACGCAAACAATCTCCCAGAAGTACTGGAGGACTGAAGATCTAAGGGAGTCGAGGAACTGAAAGAAATTTTCATTAGGCGAGATATAGTATAGGGTAGGCTAATGGGACTGAAGGATGATAAATCATCTGGGCCTGATAGACTGCATCCCAGTGTCCTCAGGGAGGTGGCTCTCGAGATAGTGGACGCATTGGTGATCATTTTCCAATGTTTAATAGATTCAGGACCAGTTCCCGTAGATTGGAGGATAGCTAATGTTATTCCACTTTTCAAGAAAGGAGCGAGAGAGAAAACGGGGAATTACAAACCAGTTAGCCTGACTTCGGTGGTGGAGTCAATTATTAAAGAGGTAATAATGGGGCACTTGGATAGCAGTAAAAGGATTAGTCCAAATCAGCATGGATTTATGAAATTAAAATCATGCTTGACTAATCTTCTGGAATTTTTTGAGGATGTGCCAAGTAAAATGGATGAAGGGGAGCCAATGGATGTAGTGTATCTAGACTTTCAGAAAGCCTTTGATAAGGTCCCACACGGGATACTGGTAACAAAAATTAGAGCACATGGTATTGGGGGTTGGGTGTTGACGTGGATAGAAAATTGGTTGGCGGACAGTAAGCAAGAGTAGGAGTGAACTGGTTTATTTTCAGAATGGCAGGCAGTGGCGAGTGAAGTGCCACAAGGCTTGGTGTTGGGGCTGCAACTGTTTACCATATATATTAATGATTTGGAATAGGAAATTAGGAGCAACACTAGCAAGTTTGCGGATGACACAAAGCTGGGTGGCAGTGTGAACTGTGTAGAGGATGTTAGAAGGTTTCAGGGTGACCTGGACAGGTTGAGTGAGTGGGCAGATGTGTGGCAGATGTAGTATCTATATTACTAAAAGTCTGATCTTGACCACTTTTGGCCCACTGTGCTGCGATATCCGAGATAACGCCGCCACCTACGGCTGTCACTTTTGGCCACCTCGCTCAGATCCCTGCTCCGCCTTAATGGTTTGGAGGATTTTTCCCATCGAATTAAAAAAATGAGAGAGATATTAATGTTAAAAAAAATCCCCATTCTCTCTGTTGCCCCCACTGGCGGGAGAGGGGGGGGACTATAAAACCCGGAAGTGTCGTGCCTCACTTAGTCTCTGCCAGACCCAGGAAGCAAGAGGGTCATGGCTCTCTGAGCTGTGAATAACACTGAACGCACATCTACTCCATGGTGATTACCCTTGATGTGGCTGCTGCCAAATTGTTTACTTTTTTTTAAAGTTTGTGTTCATAAAATTAATTTTACTTCGGAGTCACGTGAGTGACTTCGTGAAGAACCCGCCAGCACGCTTGCGCAGCATATCGTCGCGCGCATTTGCAGCGGCAGCTGGGGGGGGGAGTGCACTCTCCCCACCGGCCTCCTTCACAAGACCGGCAGGTGAGTATTACCTTCCTTTACAGCATGGACAAGGGCCGCAGGACGACGCTGTCGGGAAGCTGAGTTGTGCTGCGGCCAGCCGACGGCCCTGTCCCCGGAGCTGCTCGGAACGCCGGCAGCTTCAGGAATGCGGAAGTCGGGCACGGAGCTGAGCTGTGGCCAGCCGACGGCCCTTGTCCCCGGAGCTGCACGGAACGCCGGCAGCTTCAACGCAACGGTGGGGGCAGGAATGCAGAGTCGGGCGCGGAGCTGAGCTGCGGCCAGCCGACGGCCCTTGTCCCCGGAGCTGCACGGAACGCCGGCAGCTTTATCGCAACGGTGGGGGCAGGAATGAGGAAGTCGGGCGCGGAGCTGAGCTGCGGCCAGCCGACGGCCCTTGTCCCCGGAGCTGCACGGAACGCCGGCAGCTTTACCGCAACGGTGGGGGCAGGAATGAGGAAGTCGGGCGCGGAGCTGAGCTGCGGCCAGCCGACGGCCCTTGTCCCCGGAGCTGCACGGAACGCCGGCAGCTTTATCGCAACGGTGGGGGCTGGAATGCAGAGTCGGGCGCTCCCGCTAATACAGGGGCCGACTCACCCGAATGGGTTACCACTATGGAGCTGCAAGCAACAGGTCCAGACTCCGAGCCCCCCGTCTCCCCAAGAGAATAAGGGGGATACAGGTACGTGGCAAGGGGTCTTGTTTTTCTTTTACAGGCAACCTCTCCCCGAGCTCCAGTAGACCCGAGGGGGCTGGGCCGGGGGACAGCCGCACGACAGGGGAGCCCTGCAGAGTGCATTGCGTACCGCAGCCAGGGATATCTGCCATCGTGCAGCCCGGGCATAACACTGCTGCGTCGTGTAGGCCTGCTGGAGCAGATACCGCCACAACACACACCCGTCAGGCTGCAGTCAAGGGCGGAGGTGGCAGCAGGAAGCGGTCGGTCAGCTCAGCGCTGCGAGCGGCCGACCATGCGCCTCCACGCCAAGTAATGGTGTAAGTGTGGAGGTAAGCTTGCACGGACTCCGGGAAGCCAGTTCCGGGGGCCGGCGCCGAGTCAACTCACCTGCCTTCTTATCTGCCAGGTGGGCCGCCACAGTCTGGGAGAAGACAGACTAGCGGAGAGTCCGTGCGGGAGTCGTATGACCCTACTTGGGCTGTAGGTCACGACGACCTGCCATTGGACCATAGACCATAAGGGGGTGAGGTCCGATGGTGGAAGCCCCAGTGAATTCGCAGGGCCTGGGGAAGTCGGCTTGTCCGCTGCATATAGCAGGCACGGTCGCATTGAGCGGTTGGAGCTCTTAAATGGTCCAACATCTCCATCGGGACCAAGAACGAGAAGAACGGCATCCACTAGCCGTGCAAGGACTCCGCTCAGCTCCTCATCGTCTCCAGCCAGAAGCATTAATGATTGCCCAGCTGCTGAGTTTGACGACGACCAGGGACAGCCAGTGACCGCTGAACCAGAGCATGAGGAGGATGCTGGATGTGGTGAGTGAAGTTTGCCGTTTCTACCCAGACAGGTGAACCCTGCACCACGAATTGGCGGGCACCATTGATTGCCTACGTATGCACCAACTCTGGAGTCAGATTCTCAATAATACCTTGGAGAAAGGTTCTCCACGGGCATAACGGCGTTCTGGAAAACCCTGATCGGGGATAATGTGTCCAGTAAATAGCATGATGCGCTAGCACTCCTATGCAACGCCCAGTATGAGATATATTGCCTGCGTAAGAGCTCCATATAGCCCACACTAAACCCCAAATTCGCGGGGTTGTGCCGACCATTACCGCTCCACCGCCGCATCAGTTGCTTGGAGACCTGTACAAACAGGTGAAGGGACTGGACAAAGGAGGCCAAAACAGTGGGCCTCATGAAACTCCATCGGTCAGAGTTCACCCATATCACCGGCAACAGCCTAATACAACCAGTGAACCAAGGCTGCCGGATAGGGCACAAAGATTCTACCGACCATTTAGGGCAAGGCCAACAGCGGCCTGCATGGGAAATGCGGCCGCCGGGCCGTCCCTCCATAACGTCCACCCGAAGCACCGTATGTATGGAACCGCCGTTCACTATGGAGGTAAGGGGGTCTGGCTCCTCTCACGCCGTAGTATCCCTCCTGTACGAATAGGTGGGCGATTGCGGGCGGCCTTGGACATATGGGGAAAACTGTAACCACAGATGAGTTTATTTTACAAAGTGTTCAAGGGTATATAATTCATGGGAGGTATAGATTCCCATACCCAGCATTCGCCTCGTAGGAATTTACTCTATCCCGAAAAGAGGTGGAGGCAGGGCATGCTGAAATTATATGGCGAGCAGGGAAAAGTGGTAATTGGCATAACCAAGCATGGACATATTGAGTTATAATCGATTTAGCTGAGTTGAACACTTTTGTACAATATACCCATGTCAAAATGGATGCTTTTGGAACAGCTAGGTGGATGCTTTACTCAGGGTACTTTATGGCATGTATCAGTTTGAAAGAAGCATGCTATACGGTGCCCATCGCTGAGGCTCAAAGGGAATTCTGAAGTTGTCTGGAAGGGTGCATTGCCTAATGGAACCATCACAGCTTAGGCTGTTTACCAAGTTGGTATTTACCTGTATTGGCTCTTCTCCGACAACAAGATTATAGTGATGGCATGTTGGATGAAATCCTTATAATGGGGCAGACCCTCCAATTGGCAATTCAAGGAGTGGCTGCAACCAAGGCTCTGCTTGAGAAACTGGGATTGTAATCCATCCAGACAAATCAAAAACTGCATCCGCTACGGGTTATGGATTTGGTGTTCACCTTTAGACACTAATTTAATGAAGTTTATCATCCCCACTAATAAAGCTACTGCTATATCAGAAGAGTGCCACAATCTTGCTTGCGCCAGGGTATCGACCATGTGGCAAACAGCGAAAGCTATTGGTATTGGTAACTCTAAATTGGTAACTACATTCCCAGCTGCACGATTCGGACTGCTACATTACCGAAATTCACAAAGGTCACAAATCACAGCATTTAAAAAACAAATGCTGGCTGCTTTGATCGGCCACTTTGGTTACCACCGGAAGCTAGAAACAAGCTATAATGGTGGGTAGATAATATTAAAGAATGTCATTGACCTATTATATGGAGCAACCCTGATGTTGTGCTACTAACTGACGCAAGTGCACCAGGCTGGGGAGCAACTGGTACGATGTCCAGTTGTGGTGGCAGATGGAACTCTCATGAGTCTACATTCCTGGAGTCACATGGGATAAACTATATAGAAATGCTGGGGGGTGTTTCATGGACTGCGGGCTTCTGTACTAATTCATGGGATTACATGTCCGCTTTCGAATAGATAATGCTACAATAATGGTTTACATCAATCATATGGGTAGTATTAGGTCGCTAGTTTGCAATGAATTGGCTAATACAATTTGGCACTGGTGCATTGAAAGAAATATTTGGATTACTGTGACCTATTTGCCTGGGAAGCTTAATTCAGTGGCGGACACCAGGTCACGTGTCTTCAATGACAACATTGAGTGGATGTTGAACCCCCAGATTTGGAGATATTATAGCTCAAATTGGGGACACCAGATATTGACCTATTTGCGTCCAGGCTGAACCATCGAATACCAACGTATGTGTTGTGGGAACCAGACCCTGGGGTAATAGCATTGGATGCATTTTTATCCATTGGGGGAAATGGGTTGCTACGCGTTTCCCCCATGCTGCCTCACCAGTCGGGTATTGCAGAAAATTAAACTAGACTCTGCAACTGACATATTGATCATTCCCGACTGGCCTACACAACCATGGTACCCGATGGTTGTAGAAATGTACAACAACCATGGATGGCGATTGGGAAACATCCCAAATTGATTACTCACTCCATTACAGGGGGGTCAGTCATCCTTGCCATGGTCATTAAACTTGTTGGCTTGCAGGTTCTGAAAAGACTGCTCAACCGGGCAGGCATCTCATCAAGAGCCATGAACCTTATTGCAGCATCGTATCGGGAATCCACCCGCAAACAATATCTCACTCAAATCAGAAAGTGGGAGGTTTTTGTGCCCGGAACAACAAGTCCTCCAACTCGGCAACAATACTGGATGTGTTGGAGTTTCTAGCAGGCCTCCATTTTGATGCAGGCCTCAGCTACAGTGCCATCAACAGCGACAGGAGTACGCTGTATTCATACCTGGATATAAGTATCAGCTCCCACCACCTGGTGTCTAAACTAATGAGGGGAGTATTCAATACCAATCCCTCCACGACCCAGATATACAGTAACGTGGGATGTGGGGATCATGCTGACCCTACTGAGGAGCTGGGCTCCAATAGATGAGCTACCATTTGAAACAGCTCACCCTTAAGGTGGTGATGCTCATGGCACTGGCGACAGCCCTACGAGCCCAGATGTTACAAAAACTGCGACTGGACACCATGGTGGCCAACCCTGGTCAAATAAAAATTCTTTGGTAAAGAGTTATTAAAACAGGAGTTGCTACTAACGTTTTTAAGTCTTATTCCACCAGGGCTGCAGCGAGAGCCATGAAGGTGCCCATGGACCACATTTTTGCCAGTGGGGGAAAAACCTTTCAACGGTTCTATAACAAGTCTCTGGCCGTTCCTGCGACATTCGCAGAAGCTATCCTGGGTACCGCTCAGTAAATGTCTGGCCCCGAATTAGGGGTTGTTGTTTAGTTGATTAATAAATTGTGTTGATTTTTCAGCCGCTGTCAACTGAACTCCATTAACAGTCTTACTCCATCAGAATGGCGGCAGTGTGATAAGCATGGACGTTGTTCAGGGCGTGAAATCACAGAGCTTTGAAATCTTCACGAAGTCACTCACGTGACTCCGAAGTAAAATAGTAAGATTAAACGAGAACTTACCAAGTTTGAAGTTTGATCTGTATTTTACGAGGAGTCGCGGTGAGGGATTTCGTGCCCACCGCTCCCACCCTCTATCATCAGGTCAAACAGGTAGTTCTACGGTTTTCATCTTACTATTTTCAGTCATGGTTGGTTCTGTGATTCCACACCGCTGCTTTGAAGGATGCTGCGCAAGCGTGCTGGCGGGTTCTTCACGAAATCCCTCACCGCGACTCCTCGTAAAATACAGATCAAACTTCAAACTTGGTAAGTTCTCGTTTAATCTTACTATTTTGGTTGTCGGGTAGCTGCGGCCAAATTGGTTGCCTCGCCTTTTCAAAGTTTGTGCTCACAATATAGATTTTGGTTGTCAGGTGGCAGCGGCCAAATTGCTTGCCTCGCCTTTTTTAAAGAGTTTGTGTTCATAAAATGAATTTTGGTTGTCAGGTGGCTGCTTGCTGCCCAATTGTTAGTCTTGCCTTTTTAAAGAGTTTGTGTTTACAAAATGGATTTTGTTTGTCAGGTCGCTGTGGCCCAATTGTTTGCCTTGGCTTTTAAAGTCGTTGCAACAGTTGGCTTCCAGCCCAAGAGTCCATTCGGCCCACAATGTCTATACTAGCCCTCTGGGAAACAGTACCTTCGGCCCACAACACCCATACTAGCGCAACAGAAAGCCTCCCCCCAACTGGTGAGCAATATTGGAATTGGTGGAGAGGTGGAATATTGTGTTGGTGACCAGCCCTCCCCTGTGATGCTGGGACCCAACCTGTCCCACTTAGTCTAGTAATATAGATAAATGTGAGGTTATCCACTTTGGTGGCAAAAACAAGAGGGTAGATTATTATCTTAATGGGGTTGGGTTAGCTAAGGGGGAGGTACAGCGAGACCTGGGTGTCCTTGTACACCGATCACTGAAAGTTGGCGTGCAGCTACAGCAGGCAGTGAAGATAACTAATGGAATGTTGGCCTACATAACAAGAGGATTTCAGTATAGGAGTAGAGAAGTTCTTCTCTAATGGTAAGACCACATCTGGAGTATTGCGTACAGTTTGGTCCCCTAATTTGAGGATGGACATCCTTGTGATTGAGGCAGTGCAGTGTAGGTTCAAAAGATTGATCCCTGGGGTGGCAGGACTGTCATATGAGGAAAGATTGAAAAGACTAAGCTTGTATTCACTGGAGTTTAGAAGGATGAGGGGGATCTTATAGAAACTTATAAAAGGACTGGACATGCCAGATGCAGGAAAAATGTTCCAATGTTGGGCGAGTCCAGAACCAGAGGACACAGTCTTAGAATAAAGGGGACGCCATTTGAGACTGAGGTGAGAAAAAAAATTTCACCCAGAGAGTTGTGAATTTATGGAATTCCCTGCCACAGAGGGCAGTGGTGGCCAAATCACTGGATGGATTTAAGAGAGTTAGATAGAGCACTGGGGGCTGGTGGAATCAAGGGATATGGGGAGAAGGCAGGCACTGGTTATTGATTGGGGACGATCAGCCATGATCACAATGAATGGTGGTGCTGGCTCGAAGGGCCGAATGGCCTCTGCCTGCACGTATTTTCTATGATTTTCTATGTTTTCTATATTTACGCGACCTCATCGTCACGTTGAGACATACGGGTAGCGTTTGGGCGGCGCGGGACGGCCGCATGGAGAAGCACGGAGGGGTATGGAGTTGTGCGCGGTATCGCGCGGCGCTCCAGGACTTTGTAGTGCACAAACTCTTCGCGAGGCCTCCTGCGTGACGCTTCGCGTACGCATGCGGACGTATTGCTGCTGCACGCTGACGTCCTGTAGTACTCTCATACGCTGACGTGCAGTACTGTAGTATACGAACCAACTATCACGAATATCTTGATTGTGCATGCTTTTGATGGTGGAATGTAGGTGCATTTTGCAATGGAGTTTGAAATCAGAAAGTCCCCAGAGAATGTCATCGCTACCTGTATACATTTGCCTGCTACATTTGATGCTGATGATGATTCATTAAAATGCAAATATTCAGACACTTGACATTCTTATAGAGTTTAAAACATTTTGTTCAATGGGCAGCTGCACCGATAATTGAGTTTGTGGCGCAAGGTTCAATGTTATGCAAGGTCGTCAGGGAGTCCAAGAACAATATTCGGTATTATGCTTATACACTGATTCGGCCCTGATTATTTCAGCTGTTTATTTATTTTTTGCTCCAGCTTCACTCACAACGTGTCAAGTTCTCGTCAATTCGAATCCCCATCCCACACCCCCAAGGGAACGTGCAAACGTCACTTAATTAAGAGGTGTTTAGCCATTTCCTCAGTGCGTGGTACCATCCGTAATACAGCGATTGGAACCAGTACCATTTGTACTGAGCACGGAGCAAACATGTATATTCCGAGGTGGCGGGGGAAGGGGAGGATGAAAACATAACACAAAGCAACCAATTTTCTGAATTACACCATAATTCGAAAGAAAATACAGTATTATGCACTAAACAACTTTCCACTGGGTATTCAAATGATATCATGAGCTCCAGACGGCTCTGCTGACGCATAAAGACGCGCGCTACTGTCTTCATGCATCATTTTGTGTCTGTCTTCTACGAGGAGATGAATGGCTGACTGCTGCTTCTAGTTTTTATGTTCTGCTGCAATTAAAACAATTAGATACAGACAAATTTGCTCACATTTTATGTTTTAAACTGACAATTCTTTTTTACATTACATTTTTTAACGTTGTTAAATTTTTTTATAACTGTTACATGTTTTCCTCAGAGGCCCACAGGAGCCGTTGGAAGTGAAGGAGGGGGAGGAGCGACACCCGACCGGTAAGGTTAAAAATCAAGCGCGGGGCTTACCTAAATCCATAACGTTCCATTCAGAGAAGTGTTTTTTTTTGAGGAAGCCGCTGATTGGTGGGAAGTGGACTAGGGTAAGCAGCTGATTGGCAGTCAGATTCCAGCAGTTTGTTGTGTACTTTGTATTGTGTTGATATTGTATCCTGTGTCAGGGGGGAGTATGAAGGCAAGGGCAGTGTACTGTTCTGGATGTCAGATGTGGGAGGTCAGGTAATCTGATAGCCCTCCAGACGTCCACATCTGCACCAGGTGTGTTGAGATGGGGCTCCTAAAGGATCGTGTTAGGAACCTGGAGCAGCAGCTCGATGACCTCTGTCTGGTCAGGTAGAGTGAGGAGGTCATAGAGAGGAGCTACAGGGAGGCAGTCACTCCCAGACCACAGGAGGCAGACAAGTGGGTCATGGTTAGGATGGGCAAGAGGCAGGGGCTAGAGAGTACCCCTGTGACTGTACAACTGGAAAATAGGTACTCGGGTTTGAGTACAATTGGAGGGGACAGTCTACCTGGGTCTCCAGCACAGAGACCGGCCCTGATGCTCAGAAGGGTAGCAAAAAGAGGAGGGCAATTGTAATAGGGGACTCTATAGTGAGGGGGTCGGATGGGCGATTCTGTGGACGCAGTCGGGAAACCTGATTGGTAGTTTGCCTCCCTGGTGCCAGGGTCTCGCACGTGTCGGAACGTGTCCAAAAGGTTCTGAAAAGGGAGGGAGAGGAGCCTGATGTTGTGGTACACATAGGTACCAATGACATAGGCAGAAAAAGAGATGAGGTCCTGAAGGGAGAATTTAGGGAGTTGGGGGGAAAGTTAAGGAGAAGGATCAAAAGGGTAACGATTTCAGGATTACTGCCTGTGCCGCGTGACAGTGAGTAGGAATGGAATGAGGTGGAGGATAAATGCATGGCTGAGGGACTGGTGCAGTGGGCAGGGATTCAAGTTTCTTGATCACTGGGACCTCTTTTGGGGAAGGCATGATCTGTACAAAAAGGACGGGTTGCACTTGAACCCGAGGGGGACCAATATCCTGGCAGGGAGATTTGCAAAGGCTACTGGGGAGACTTTAAACTAGAAAGGCTGGGGGGGGAGGGACACGGGTAGAGGGGGCTAGGGGACAGGGTGTGGGGCAAGAGGCAGAGAAGGGAAGCACTCTGACCCAAAATATAGGCGAGAAAGAGGAAAAAGATAATAGACAGAGAATAAGGGATGGTGGGTTTATAAAATGTGTATATTTTAATGCTAGGAGTATTGTAAGAAAGGTGGATGAACTTAGAGCCTGGATTGACACCTGGAAATATGATGTTGTGGCAATCAGTGAAACATGGTTGCAGGACGGCTGTGATTGGAAACTAAATATTCCAGGATTTCGTTGCTTCAGGTGTGATAGAATTGGAGGGACCAGTGGTGGAGGTGTTGCATTGCTTGTCAGAGAGGATATTACAGCAGTGCTTTGGCAGGATAGATTAGAGGGCTCGTCTAGGGAGGCTATTTGGGTGGAACTGAGAAGTGGGAACGGTGTAGCAACACTTTTAGGGGTGTATTATAGACCGCCAAATGGGGAGCGAGAATTGGAAGAGCAAATATGTAAGGAGATAGCAGATATTAGTAGTAAGCACAAGGTAGTGATTGTGGGAGATTTCAATTTTCCAAAAATAGACTGGGAAACACATTCTGTAAATGGGCTGGATGGTTTGGAGTTTGTAAAATGAGTGCAGGATAGTTTTTTGCAGCAGTACATAGAGGTATCGACCAGAGAAGGGGCAGTGCTGGACCTCCTGTTAGGAAATGAGGCAGGTCAGGTGACGGAGGTATGCGTTGGTGAGCACTTCGGGACCAGTGATCACAATACCATTAGTTTCAATATAATTGACAAGGTTCCCCATGGAAGGTTGGTTAAGAAGGTTCAATCTTTGGGTGTTAATGGCGGAGTAGCAAGATGGATTCAACAGTGGCTGAATGGGAGATGTCAGAGAGTAATGGTGGATGGCTGTTTGTCAGGTTGGAAGCCGGTGACTAGTGGGGTGCCTCAGGGATCTGTGTTGGGTCCACTGTTGTTTGTCATGTACATCAATGATCTGGATGATGGGGTGGAAAATTGGATAAGTAAGTATGCAGATGATACTAAGATAGGTGGTGTTGTGGATAATGAAGTAGATGGATAATGAAGTAGATTAATGAAGTCTACAGAGAGATTTGGGCCATTTGGAAAAGTGGGCTGAAAGATGGCAGATGAAGTTTAATGCTGATAAGTGTGAAGTGCTACATCTTGGCAGGACAAATCAAAATAGGACGTACATGGTAAATGGTAGGAAATTGAGGAATGCTGTGGAACAGAGGGATCTATGAATAACTGTGCATAGTTCCCTGAAGGTGGAATCGCATGTAGATAGGGTGGTAAAGAAAGCCTTTGGTGTGCTGGACTTTATAAATCAGAGCATTGAATATAGGAGTAGGGAAGTAATGTTAAAATTGTACAAGGCATTGGTAAGACCAATTCTGGAGTATGGTGTACAATTTTGGTCGCCTAGTTATAGGAAGGATGTCAACAAAATAGAGAGAGTACAGAGGAGATTTACTAGAATGTTGCCAGGGTTCCAGCAACTATGTTACAGAGAAAGGTTGAACAAGTTAGGTCTTTATTCTTTGCAGCGCAGAAGGTTAAGGGGGGACTTGATTGAGGTCTTTAAAATGATGAAAGGGATAGACAGAGTTGACGTGGATACGTTTTTCCCATTGAGGGTAGGGAAGATTCAAACAAGAGGGCATGACATGAGAATTAAGGGACAGAGGTTTTGGGGTAACGTGAGGGGGAACTTCTTTACTCAGAGGGTGGTGGCTGTGTGGAATGAGCTTCCAGCAGAAGTGGTGGAGGCAGGATCGATTTTAACATTTAAGAGTAAAGTGGATAGGTATATGGACGTGAAGGGAATGGAGGGGTATGGTCTGAGTGCAGGTAGGTGGGACTAGGGGAAAACAAATGGTCGGCATGGACTGGAAGGGCCGAGAGGGCCTGTTTCCGTGCTGTAATTGTTATATAGTTATATGGTTATATGGTTATAATTATGGAGAGAGTCAGAACTGGACCTAGGGTGGAGATTTATTGATTGGAGAAAGGCTAACTTTGAGGGAATGCGTAAGGATTTAAAAGGAGTGAATTGGGACACTCTGTTTTATGGGAAGGATGTAGAAGAGAAATGGAGGACATTTAAAGGGGAAATTGTAAGAGTACAGAATATTTATGTCCCTGTTAGGGTGAAAGGAAATAGAAGAAATTGGAAAGAGCCATGGTCTTCAAGGGAAATTGGACACTTGTTTCGAAAAATGAGAGATATCTACAATTATAGGAGGTATGGAGTAAATGAGGTTCTAGAGGAGTATAAAGAATCTTAAGAAAGAAATTAGGAAGGCTAAAAGAAGATATGAGGTTGCTTTGGCAAGAAAGGTGAAAGTAAATCCAAAGGGTTTCTACAGCTATATTAATAGCAAAAGGATAAAGAGGGATAAAATTGGACCATTAGAGAGACAGAATGGACAGCTATCTGCAGAGCCAAAGAAGATGGGGGAGATATTGAACAATTTCTTTTCTTCGGTATTCACCAAGGAGAAGGATATTGAACCGTGAGATAAGGGAAAAAAGTAGAGTAGCTATGGAAACTGAGATTCAAAGAGGAGGAAATACTGACACTTTTGAAAAATATAAAAGTGGATAAGTCTCCAGGTCCAGACAGGATATTCCCGAGGACATTGAGGGAAGTTAGTATAAAAATAGCAGGAGCTATGAAATAATTATTTCAAATGTCATTAGAAACGGGAATAGTGCCGGTGGATTGGCGTACTGCACATGTTGTTCCATTGTTTAAAAAGGGTTCAAAGAATAAACCTAGCAATTATAGACCTGTTAGTTTGACGTCAGTGGTGGGCAAATTAATGGAAAGGATACGTAGAGATTATATATATAAGCATCTGGATAAACAGGGTCTGATCAGGAACAGTCAACATGGATTTGTGCCTGGAAGGTCATGTTTGACAAACCTTCTTGAATTTTTTGAAGCGGTTACTAGGGAAATTGATGAGGGTAAAGCAGTGGATGTTGTCTATATGGATTTCAGTAAGGCCTTTGACAAGGTTCCCCATGGAAGGTTGGTTAAGAAGGTTCAATCTTTGGTTGTTAATGGCAGAGTAGCAAGATGGATTCAACAGTGGCTGAAGGGGAGATGTCAGAGAGTAATGGTGGATGGCTGTTTGTCAGGTTGGAAGCCGGTGACCAGTGGGGTGCCTCAGGGATCTGTATTGGGTCCACTGTTTTCCCATTCAGGGTAGGGAAGATTCAAACAAGAGGGCATCACATGCGAATTAAGGGACGGAAGTTTAGGGGTAACGTGAGGGGGAACTTCTTTACTCAGAGGGTGGGGGCTGTGTGGAATGAGCTTCCAGCAGAAGTGGTGGAGGCAGGATCGATTTTAACATTTAAAAGTAAAGTGGATAGGTATATGGACAGGAAGGGAATGGAGGGGTATGGTCTGAGTGCAGGTAGATGGGACTAGGGGAAAACAAATGATCGGCACGGACTGGAAGGGCCGAGAGGGCCTGTTTCCGTGCTGTAATTGTTATATGGTTATATGGTTATGAGAGATCTTTAATATGCTCAAGCATTTCAACAGCTTTGACAGCTGGTTCAGCTTGGTGGTAATAGCACATACAGGAACCCAGTTGCAATATGTGTAAGAAAGAACTGCAGATGCTAGTTTAAATCGAATATAGACACAATGTTAGAGTAACTCAGCGGGTGAGGCAGTATCTCTGGAGAAAAGGAATGGGCGATGTTTCGGGTTGAGACCCTTCAACCTATGAAGGGTCTTGACCCGAAACATCACCCATTCCTTTTCTCCAGAGTTGTTGCCTCACCTGCTGAGTTACTCCAGCATTTTGTGTCTGCCCAGTGGCAATATGCTGACTGCATATACAAAGCACAATATTTTAATTTCACAGCAAGTTTCCCATGTTTCAGTTTTCATCTGGAGGGAAGAGAATTATTAATGCATGTAAACATACAATTAACTATTTCCTAAACAAAATTTAAAATGAACCAGAAGATGAAAACGGCACTCACTGTGTAACAATGTTGAAGTAGATAGCCAAATGGACTAAGGATTCCCACTTCTTTTGATTGCACAGCAACTCTAAAGCATATAACACCATGGCACACACCCAGTGTAAGTCAACCACATTCACATCATCAAACGGGTGTTCAAATTTCAGATTAAATCCACCTTTATCATCTGCCAAGGGCCCCATGCAGCTTGGGATGTGAAATATGCCATCTGGATCAATAAACTAATTCAGAAAAGATGAAAAGTAACATTTAATACTTGACCAAAATGTCAGAACAATGTTAATGTATATAAAACATATTTATATAAACTAAAATGTTTATATTTCCTCCATTTTAGTAAGATGACAGGAGTGAAATGGATGCTTATGATTTTGGTCCGTGGTAAAAACATTTCTGCATTGCAATTATGGGGTAGTTTAAATTTAGTTTAGTTTAGAGATCCATTGTGGAAACAGGCCCTTCAAGCGTGGCATCACAGGGTAGGGCTGGTCCCCGAACGCAATATTCCACCACTCACCCATAGGTCCACAGGAGCAGAGCTTAGATATCCCAGGCGACTGCGAGGATGCTGTTAAGGACAAGGAAGGCCAGGAAGAGACTTGAAAACCAGATAATCTATTTTACCAGTAAGGCAAATGTGGGTAGCTTAATGCTAAAATAATGTTTTTCACCAAATTACTTTGATCCCGTAATTTTGCATTTCCATCACCACCAAAATGGTCTGAGGAATCCCTGATGGAGAAAGCTCATTCTGGTCTATTTATTGTAATTGATGCCATTACCTTCACATAATTATTGGAGTTCTGTAGATGCAGAATCATATCAAGGAGATTCAGTGCAGCTAAATTAAATGGTGAGCAGAGGATCAGCTTGACATTGTCTGAGCTTAAAACACCTTCTTTCGCCGTGTCCATGCCAGTGATGTACATCATTGCAATATGTGCACAATTCCATAGAAGTTGACAGGTATTCTGCAGAATTGTCCAATGGCCTCCACGGTGTGCGAGCACCTAAAAATGGAAAATGTATTTCAATAAAAACATGAATGAGTTAATCTGATGATTTTTCTGCCTAATAGTAACACCCACTGTGGTAACTACAGACAGAATATCAGTAGGTTTCATATTGGGCGGCACAGTGGCGCAGCGATAGAGTTGCTGCATTACAGCGCCAGAGGCTGGGTTTCGATCCTGACTGCAGGTGCTGTCTGTATAGAGTTTGTACGTTCTCACTGTTACCACGTGGGGTTTTCCCCGGGTGTTCCGGTTTCCTCCCATACTCGAAAGACATAGTTTTTTCAGCTAATTGGCTTTGATAAAGATTGTAAGTTGTCCCTAATGTGTATGATAGCACCTGTGTATGCGGTTCATGGTTAGTGTGGACTCAGTGGGCCGAAGGGCCTGTTTCCACGCTGCTGCTCTAATTTGAGGTTTACTTTGGAAAATCGTTTCTGTGCTGACATAGATATTATAAATGAGTTATTAAGAAACCATTCTCCATCCATAATCATAGTTTAACTGCAGTAAATTTCTATTTACTACAGCAAATATTCAGGGATAACTATACAATTTGTTCCATGTTGTAATCCAAATCATAAGCTATAGTCGAAATAATCAGCTAAGAAATCACAGGACATGTGTGAATGGCCCTCCATTATATTTATATTGAGTAAAGTAAGATAGAAGCACCAGCAATGGTTTGAATGTGGGGACAGCTCAGCAAAATATATTGAAAAGCATTGTCAAATAATGAAAAGGATTGATGCAACTGCAACTTCCAGCTTTGGAAACTATGGACCACCTCTTGCATTACCATGGACTCATTTATTTCTCCAAATTTTGTTTTGCACTAACATCCTGTTTTTTTGAACAGTCATTTTACTTTTTAAAGTCTCGTGGAATTATATGTAAAATGGGTCCAACTTTTGTCCAAGGGCAGTGTAATGAAAGGTTTTGTGTGTTTGGCCACGTGCCTGTAAACTTTCTACAAGCAAGATTTTCATTGTACGTTTACAAAGTCAACGAATGCCATCCACATTTTTAAAAACTTTTCCAAACCTCAATTTTTAATAAGGAGGTGAGTTCAAGGAGTGATTCAACTCTCCCACTTCTATCAATAGCATGAACATTGTTGCAATCTGCCTTTTGCCAATATTAAGGCTCAGAAATGTTCCCCATGTTGATTTCAGTTTAACAAAAAGGGAGGAGCTTCAGAGTGGGCTCAAGTTCTTGGCAGCGATAACTTCGATCCAAAGAAAGCTGACATATAACTGGATATAGAGGCATGCCGGCAGGTAACTGAATATAGAGGCATATAGAATATATGAGTATAGAATATAATGGCAACTCCAGCATTTCCTATAAAGCCCACACAAAAGAAACATGCAACTTACAAATCAATATTAAAATTCTCATTTTGTTTCAACCTTTTCTGAAAGTTTTAATGGGACATCGCCAATAGGAATGATCAAATAGAAGTTAACATTCAGGTCAAACATGGGAGAGTGGCAGATGAGGGGACGCTCATGTTATGACTTTCAGGGATCAGGCAATTGTGTTCATGAGTGATATAAGTTTATCTTAGTGGAGACTAGGGCGGCACTGTGGTAGAGTTGCTGCCTGACAGCATCAGAGACCAGGGTTCGATCCTGACTACGGGTGGTGTCTGCATGGTGTTTGTACATTCTATCCATAACCTGCGTGGGTTTTCTCCGGGATCTTTGGTTTCTTCGCACAATCCAAAGATGTCTGTGGCTTGGTATAATTGCAAATTGTCCCTAGTATGTAGGATAGTGGTAGTATGCGAGGATCGCTGGTCGGCGTGGGTGGACCAAAGTCCCCATTTCCAAGCTGTATCTCTAAACTAAACTAAACTAAACTAAATGAATAAGTTATGGAGCCACAGTTGCTCAGCAGATAGTGTAGCAGCTGTCTTCAGCAAAGCATGGATAAGTGAGGAGTTTGCACATTCTCCCCGTGGCCATGTGTGGTTTGCTATGTTTGCTGCAGTTTTCCCTCATATCCCAATGACATGCAGTTGGCAGGTTAGTTGGCTGATGTAAATGACCCTTTGAGTGTTAGGACATTCAAAATGGATATGATAGGTATGAGGAACAGAAAATAGATGATTGGGAAATAAGTGGGGATATGATATTGATGAAATTGCTACGAGACCCTTGGATCCAAAGAGCTAAATGGTCTCAATGTCGATGATTATATTGGTTGGAAAAGCACCTCTACTTATAACAATATAAACACTTTGTTAATGCAATTACCACTGCTTTTCTGAAGTGCAAGAACGCCTTGCTCAGTTGGTTTATAATAAAACTGGTAGAACTGCTTGGCATGCCTGGGTCCTTTGGAGAGGCATCCTTCTGGTCATGAGTTGGTGACAGTGACTGATCACTTTCAGAGCTTTCAGTAGTATCACCCACTACATAATGAACACAGTACACAACAAATGATTATGCTTGGTCTTAAAAGTCATAAACCAACTTTTCAAAATAAATATATTGCTAAAACTAGATAATCAGATGAGTTTCAACGACATTATTCATCTCTTAAATTTAGCATTAGGTTTCCTACACTGGGCATATCAGTTCATATGCTTCCATATCAGTTTATAAGGTGCCCAACACAGGCGACTATTTACGTGCTAGCAGCAGAAGCAGATCTACAAACTCAAACACATATAAACCCTGTACGAGCATTTGATTTTTTGTCTGATGGAAGGCAAGACTTGCTAAATAGTGTAAAGCTTGAAAATCAACAATACATATTAAAAATATATATTTGATCAGCAGGAACAAAATGACTGCACAATGCCAGTCTGGCCCTGCTGATAATGATGGAAACCCTCAGCAGATTAAGCAGCATCTGCAGAAAGTGAAACATAGCAGAGGTTTCGGGCCATTTACTTCTCCATTCACATAAAAGGTCATCGATGGAAAACTCTCTGCGTGGGCATTAACTGCCAAAGTGATTATTTACAACATTCATCGAATCGGGGCAGAAAACGCTAGTGGGAGTTGTGTACAGGCCACCTAACAGTAGTAGTGGAGTTGGGGATGGCATCACAGGAAATTAGAAATGCGTGCAACAAAGGTAAAACAGGTGTAATGGGTAACTTCAACCTACATATAGATTGGGTGAATCAAATTGGCAGGGGTGCTGAGGAAGAAGATTTCTTGGAATGTATGTGGGATAGATTTCTAAACCAACATGTAGTGGAACCAACGAGAGAGCAGGCTATTCTAGACTGGGTATTGAGTAATGAGGAATGGTTTGTTAGCAGTCTTGTTGTGCATGGCTCCTTGGGAAAGAGTGACTATAATAAGGTTGAGTTCTTCATTCGGATGGAGAGTGACATTCAAACAAGGGTTCTGAACTTAAAGAAAGGTAACTTTGAGGGTATGAGACATGAATTGGCCAAGATAGACTGGTAATTGATTCTTAAAAGGTTGATGGTGAATGTGCAATGGAAGGCATTTAAAGACTGCATGGATGAACTACAACAATTGTTCATCCCAGGTTGGCAAAAGAATAAATCAGGGAAGGTAGTGCATCCGTGGATAACAAGGGAAATCAGGGATAGTATCAAAACAAAAGATGAAGCATACAAATTAACCAGAATAAGCAGCCTACCAGAGGACTGTGAGAAATTCAGAGTCCAGCAGAGGACAAAGGGCTTAATTAGGAAAGGGAAAATAGAATATGAAAGGAAATTGGCAGGGAACATAAAAACTGACTTCAAAAGTTTTTATAGATATGTGAAGAGAAAAAATGAGTTAAAACAAATGTAGGTCCCTTGCAGTCAGAAACGGGTGAATTGATCATGGGGAACAAGGACATGGCAGACCAATTGAATAACTGCTTTGGTTCTGTCTTCACTAAGGAAGACATAAATAATCTGCCGGAAATAGCAGGGGACTGGGGGTCAAATGAGATGGAGGAACTGAGTGAAATCCAGGTTAGCCGGGAAGTGGTGTTAGGTAAATTGAATGGATTAAAGGCCGATAAATCCCCAGGGCCAGGTAGGCTGCATCCCAGAGTACTTAAGGAAATAGCTCCGGAAATAGTGGATGCATTAGATGGGAGGTAGGGGAAAACATCGAGTGCAGGTAGATGGGACTAGGGGAAAACAAATGGTCGGCAGGGACTGGAAGGGCTGAGAGGGCCTGTTTCCGTGCTGTAATTGTTATATGGTTATTATATGGTTATTAGTGTTACATTTTCAAAACTCTTTAGATCCTGGAGTAGTTCCTGAGGATTGGAGAGTAGCTAATACCACTTTTAAAAAAGGGGGGAGAGAGAAAACTGGGAATAGCAGAGCAGTTAGTCTAACATCGGTAGTGGGGAAATTGCTAGTCAGTTAATAAAGATGGGATAGCAGCACATTTGGAAAGTGGCGAAATCATTGGACAAAGTCAGCACGGATATACAAAAGGTAAATCATGTCTGACGAATCTTATAGAATTTTTCGAGGATGTAACTAGTAGAGTGGATAAGGGAGAACCAGTGGATGTGTTATCTGGACTTTCAGAAGGCTTTTGACAAGTCCCACATAAATGATTAGTATACAAACTTAAAGCACACGGTATTGGTGGTTCAGTATTGATGTGGATAGAGAACTGGCTGGAAAACAGGAAGCAAAGAGTATGAGTAAACGGGTCCTTTTCACAATGCCAGGCAATGACAAGTGGGGTACCTCAAGGCTCAATGCTGGGACCCCAGCTATTTACAATATACATTAATGATCTGGATGAGGGAATTGAAGGCAATATCTCCAAGTTTGCGGATGACACTAAGCTGGGGGGCAGTGTTAGCTGTGAGGAGGATGCTAGGAGACTGCAAGGTGAATTGGATAGGCTGGGTGAGTGGGCAAATGTTTGGCAGATGCAGTATAATGTGGATAAATGTGAGGTTATCCACTTTGGTGGCAAAAACAGGAAAGCAGACTATTATCTAAATGGTGGCCGATTAGAAAAAGGGGAGATGCAGCGAGACCTGGATGTCATGGTACACCAGTAGGCATGCAGGTGCAGCAGGCAGTGAAAAAAGCGAATGGTATGTTAGCTTTCATAGCAAAAGGATTTGAGTATAGGAGCAGGGAGGTTCTACTTCAGTTGTATAGGGTCTTGGTGAGACCACACCTGGAGAACTGGCTGGCAGACAGGAAGCAAAGGGTATGAGAAAACGGATCCTTTTCAGAACAGCAGGCAGTGACTAGTGGGGTACTGCAAGGCTCAGTGTTGGGATCTCAGCTATTTACAATATATATTAATGATTTGGACGAGGAAATTGAATGCAACATTCCTACGTTTGCGGATGACAAGAAGCTGGGGGGTAGTGTTAGCTATGAGGAGGAAGTTAGGAGGCTGCAAGGTGACTTGGATAGGCTGGGTGAGTGGGCAAATGCATGGCAGATGCAGTATAATGTGGGTAAATGTGAGGTTATCCACTTTGGTGGCAAAAACAGGAAAGTAGTCGATTATCTGAATGATGGCCAATTAGGAAAAGGGGAGATGCAACGAGACCTGGGTGTCATGATACACCAGTCATTGAAAGTAGGCATGCAGGTGCAGCAGGCTGTGAAGAAAGCGAATGGTATGTTAGCATTCATAGCAAAAGGATTTGAGTATAGGAGCAGTTGTACAGGGTCTTGGTGAGACCACACCTGGAGTATTGTGTACAGTTTTGGTCTCCAAATCTGAGAAAATACATTCTTGCCGTAGAGGGAGTACAGAGAAGGTTCACCAGACTGATTCCTGGGATGTCAGGACTTTCATATGAAGAAAGATTGGATAGACTCGGCTTGTACTCGCTAGAATTTAGAAGATTGAGAGGGGATCTGAAAGAAACTTACAAAATTCTTAAGGGGTTGGACAGGCTAGATGCAGGAAGATTGTTCCCTATGTTGGGGAAGTCCAGGACAAGGGGTCACAGTTTAAGGATAAGGGGGAAATCGTTTTGGACCGAGATGAGAAAACATTTTTCACACAAAGTGGTGAATCTCTGGGATTCTCTGCCACAGAAGGTAGTTGAGGCCAGTTCATTGGCTATATTTAAGAGGGAGTTAGATGTGGCGCTTGTGGCTAAAGGGATCAGGGGGTACGGAGAGAAGGCAGGTACAGGATACTGAGTTGGATGATCAGCCATGATCATATTGAATGGCGGTGCAGGCTCGAAGGGCCGAATGAGCTACTCCTGCACCTATTTTCTATGTTTCTATGTTTGGATCAGGCAGGTTTTATTCCTGCAGTTGGGAATCAGATGCCCCAATGGAGTGTACATACAGTATCTGGTGCTGGAAATCCAGTTAGGAGATAGCATTAGCTGGAAAGAAGCCGCATCATTCCCAGTTAGCTGTGGCTTCATTTATTTACCAACCGGAAATAATTATTAACTAATATGTCTGGAATGGAATGTGTAAACTTCATATCTACACATCAGTTATTTGTACATTTTGCAGCACACGAACGGGCATTCGACCCACAAAGTTAGAGCCGATCATGATGCCTAGATGAACTGATCTCATCTGCCTGTACATTATCCGTATCCCTCTATTCCCTGCATTTCCATGTGCCTATCCAAAAGGCCCAAACTGCACTATCATACCTCCACCACAACCCTTGGCAATGCGCCCAGCCAACCACCACCCTCCGTGTAAAAAACCTGCCCTGCACATCCCCATTAACATTTCCCCCTCTCACCTTATAGCAATGTCCTCTAGTCTTGGACATTTCTACCCTGGGGAAAAAGGTTCTGACTGTCTACCCTATCTATGCCTCTAGTAATTTTATATACTTCTATCAAGTGTCCTGCTGATGAGAAAACAATCCAAGTGTATCCAAAATGTGCAGATCGGAACTGGAGATGCTGGTATATACCAAAGATAGACACAAAGCGCTGGAGTAACTCAGCGGGTCAGGCAACATCTCTGGGAAAAAATGAATACGTGACAATTCCCACCTCGCTCATCATTTTTCTCTGAGATACTGTCTGACATGCTGAGTTACTCCAGCAATTCATGTCTATCCAACCTCTCGGGACGGCACAGTGACGCAGCTGCCTTAGAGTACCAGAGACCCTGGAACCCAGGGTTCGATCCTGACCACGGGTGCTCGTCTGTACGGAGTTTTCCGTTCTCCCCATGACCTTCATGAATTTTCTCAGTGACCTCAAGTTTTCTCCCACACTCCAAAGACTTAAAGGTTTGTAGGTTAATTGGCTTGGTATAATTGTAAATTGTCCCTAGTGTGTGTAGAATAATGTAAGTGTGCGGACGTTGATGGTCGCTGCGGACTTTGATGGTCGGTGCGGACTCAGTGGGCCACAACGCCTGTTTCCGCCCTGTATCTCCAAACTAAACAAAACTAAACTAAATTCTCCCTGTAGCTGAAGCCCTCTAATCCAGCCCGCAATCTGGTAAACCTCCGATGCATACTCTCCAAACCAAAACAGCTTTCCTGTAATGGGGTGATCAAAACGGCACACAGTATTCCAAATGTTGCCTAACCAAAGTCCTATGGAGCTGTATCATGACTGGAACGGCAACTGTCAGAGTGGAACACACACACGGCTTCCTTCATCAGCCCATTATGCAGGCGGGGGACAGGGCAAGCGGGGGGAGCGCTGTCTGAGTGAAATTCACACGGTGCAAAGCCAATGTGATGCAGACAAACACTGCGTTGAACTGGAAGGTTGGCGTGGTAAGAGGGGGGGCAGAGGGAGGAGAGGGGAGGGGAAGGGGTGGAGACAACTTTCAAGAAGCCAGAGATACACGGCTGTGAAGCTTGGCGGACATTAACATTACCGGTTGGTTATCCTTGGTTCTGAAAACTACTGCTTACGTTTTTTTCCCCCAATGAAATTCACCGGGAATCACCGCTACAACCTACGAGAACCTTCGACCTCCTGGCAACCCACTAGAACCTCCTGGCGACCTACCTACGGCACGAGAATTCTTGCTACTCTCCATGGTGGCACCATTCTGGTCAACGCAAATTTTTCAACACATTGAAAAATTTGCGGCTGCAACTAATTCCCAGAATGCGGGAACTCCTCACGACCATGAAGGCGACTCCCCGGCAACCACCCGTGAACATGTGGCAACGATGTGGCGCCTGGATTGTCTCCTACAGTTGCCTAAAAAGTCACCTAAGGGACAGGCACATAAGTCTTTTTCCAAGAATGGAGGAATCTAAAACCATGAATCTAGGAATTAATGTAATTATTTTTGAGTGTCTGTTGGTAGAGACTACAAATAACAGTACTGGAATATTTATTTTTAAACTTTAGTTTAGTTTAGAGCTAAAGCACGGAAACAGGCCCTTTGACCCACCCCGTCTGTGGTGACCAGCGTTCCCTGCACATTATCCTACACACTAGGGACAATGTTTATATTTACCAAGCCAATTAATCTACAAATCCTTTCTGTCGCAAATCCTGAGTGGCATTATTGAGCAACAAGTACATCTCATGGAACTGTGTCCAGATTCGCAAACACAACTCTGGAACATGTTTGCTGAACAATATAATTCACGCGTGAAGTATTTAACAAGCTGGTCATTTTGCTTTTGGATACAACCTGATGTGGTTTCTGATGAATCTTCTCTGGCTTTGTCTGTAAACAGATTAAATTCGAACATAGTTTCCGAATCACCACGCTCTGTGTCAACAATTAGAGCCCCAGAATTATGGAGAATGAACATATCTGGGTCCAGAAAGGAGTATCTGTGAACAACAAGAAGATAGCAATCTGTTAAATAAACTGCTCTCGTGTTCCATGAAGAGCAGAGATGGAACTATGAATATGTGCTGCTAAAATGTTGCATTTTATAAAATAGTGTGAACATTTACTTTTGCCAATCAGTAAATCTCTTTTTTGTATGAGATATTATTTGCTTTGTAATAATAATATTAATAAATCATAATATTATATTACGACAGATACTTACGAAAAGAAAACAACTCCTGGAATTGTAAAGTTAATCATAGAGTGTGTGAAGATGTGCAATATTGGCAGCAAGGCAACTGTCAGAACTACACTGAATATGCATCAACAGGGTTTCACAAGCTTATATCTTGAGGGCTCTGTGATCCTTGCTCTTCAAAGGTCCGGATTTAGAATGTCCTTCTGATCCTGACTACATTTCAACAATATAACAGCATTATATTCAACAGCCTCACTGATAAAGGCAAATATCCATGTGCATTATTTAACACCCAATGCTATTTCAGAAAGAATGCTGCCAGTCTGAGCACCTTCAGCAACAGGTTCCACGAAGATACAGCGCAGAACGCCACAGGAGATCCTTTTTCTCGGTACTTATCAAACTGTACAACTCCTCCCCCTTTTGTCGTGGGGTAGACTGACTACCTTTCTCTCTCCCCTCCCCAATCTTTGCACATCCCAAATCCTGGACTTTCCACTCGTCACTTTAATTTTATGTTTCATGTATCTTGTTGTGTTTTATGACTGTTGGCAAACCAATTTCCTCCTGGGATAAATAAAGTTTGATCGTATCGTATCATATTTCATACACTTTTATCAGGTCATTCTTCAGTGTCTGATGCTCCCGGGAAAACAATCAAAGTTTGTCCATCTCCATTCAGAGAGATTATTTTTTAATCTAGGCAATATCCGGGTGAACCTCTTTGCACCATCAGTAAATCCTTGCTATAATGGGGCAACCAGAACTACATCGAGAGCATCACCTCCTGGTTCGGGAGCTGCAAGGCGTTCGAACGGCACCAACTGGACAGGATTGTGAAGACCGCCACAGGATTATTGGTGTTCCACTCCCTTTATTGCTGGACATATACAGGAAGAGATGTATCAGCAGAGCAATCTCCATCATCAAAGACCCCTACCACCCATCGCATCACATATTCTCCATCCTGCCATCTGGGAAGAGGTACAGGAGCATCAGCTGCAAAACCAGCAGGATGCTCCTCAGCTTCTTCCCGCAGGCTATAAGACTGATGAACGGACCTTGCCCCCAGCCAAAGTATCGCGCACCAAACACCAATCTGGACACACTGAAGCAGAGCCAATGTCGTGCCACTGCCGATCGGAACTCGTGATATATGTACTTTTATTCTTTATTTCTATTTATTTTTTACCGCACACTGAATGGACACTGGTTGAGAAAAGTTTTTTCGTTTTCCTCTGGGTATGTAAGTACTCAGAAAAATGATAATAAAGATATACAATACAATGTAATATTCCAGTTGTGGCCAAGCCAAATTTTCATAAAGCTAATAGACTAAGTGGGACCCATTGGGTCCCAGTAACATGGGAGGACTGGTCTCCCAGCGCAACCCATTCCCCAATGCAATATTCCACCATGGTGTGGGAGAGGAGGTAGTGTTTGGTTTGGGGTTGATTTGGGGAGAGGGGGTGGTGTGGGGGAGGGAGGGGTGGTGGGGGGGGCAGGGAATGGTGGGGGGGTATGAGGGAGAGGGGTGGTGTGTGTGGGAGAGGGGTGGTGTGGGGGGGGAGGCGGTGGTGTGGGGGGGAGGGGGGTGGTGTGGCAGGGGGAGGGGAGGGGTTGGTGTGCGGGTGGGGTCGGGTGGTGGTGGTGCGGGGGGTGGGATGGTGTGGAGGGGAGAGGGAATAGGGGAGGAATGGGGGAGAGGTGTTGGTGTGCAGGGGAGGGGGGTGTGTGGGGAGGGGGGGGGGGGTAAAGGGGGGTGTGGGGGGGCGGAGGGAAAGTGTGTGGGGGAGGAGGGACTCCACTAAGCGGCCACCTGCCGCGACACTACACAGCACCTCCCAGCGGCTTCCCCGACTCTGCACAGCGGCTTCCCAGACTCCACTCTTGTGGGCTCAATCAGCACGACTAGTGGACTCAAATCAGCACGGCTCATGGACTCAGCCCTGCTTCCGGGACTTTATTCTCCTCGCCCCGGGGCTTTATTCTCCTCGCCCCGGTGATTGACAGCGGGTGCCTGAAGGAGCGTTACCTTCATGGTGATTGACAGGCGAAAAGACCAATCTGCTGATCGCACGATTTTTTAAACCTTCATAACTTTTGTAATATTCCACTGATTGGAACAAAACGTGGTGCGTCTGGAGCAGAAAATGGTGAGTAAGGTGGTGAAAAATCTCAGCGATATAGGCTACCATTTTTGCGCAAATTTAAAAACAACGCAAACCGGAAGAGGCCAAGATAAGAGTTTTAGCTATAATATAGATATAGATAGATAGACATCATGACTTACTGACCATTATATTCAACAGCCTCACTGATAAAGGCAAATATCCATGTGCATTATTTAACACCCAATGCTATTTCTCCACTCGATATCTCCAACAACCTAGATCCTACAGTATCAATAGACGATAGACAATAGGTGCAGGAGTAAGCCATTTGGTCCTTCTAGCCAGCACTGCCATTCAATGGGATCATGGCTGATCATCCACAATCAGTACCCCGTTCCTGCCTTCTTCCAATATCCCTTGACTCCGCTATCTTTTAGAGCTCTATCTAAATCTCTCTTGAAAGCATCCAGAACCGGCCTCCACCTTTGACAACCTCCTCACTACCCACAACACTGCCTGATTTTTACAACATTTTCATTACAATTAAACTCTACTTCAGCTGAAAATTACCAGCTCAGGTTGAGTCATGGTGGATTGACTGTTCTGTACAAAATCACAAGATGTTGGAACATTTTCTCATCCTGTTCTTGTAATTCTGATTTTATTAAGACTAATCTTATTCTTCCAGAAGAAGGCATCTCTCTTCTGAAATTCGGGCTGATGAGATAACCAGTTTTTCCTAAGTCACAGGTCCAGAGACAAGGTTGCTTTTTTTAATCTGCATGTATCAAATTTACAACATCAGCCAGATGTGAGGGAGTAAATGTTATTCACGTTATTCCCTTTATCATATTCCTATTCACTGTGGATGGCTCAATAGTAATCATATATTACCTTTCAGATGACTGGTTAGCAAGCAACAAAAGCTATTCCATTGTACCGTTTCAGACATGACAATACGTTTAAAAAGTATTTAATTGAAGCACATGTTCTTGTTCTCTTCAGCCGGATTATCTTTGATGGGAACTATTGCCCATGATCACAAATTCAATCTCACAATTGACATTACTCATGTGTAATATTGGGTTATTAAATGCAATGTACCTGCTAATGGTCTTTGAAGTCCAGCCTTCTTCTTCGTAGCACTTCATGAATGCAGTAAAGTGCCTAATTCCCACTAGCTTGTGCAGCTGACTATGCCATGGCATTTCATTAATACAAAACTGATGGAATCTTTTACGTTGAAAGTAATTGTGCACATGTGGTCTGAGCTGCGTTCGGAAAATTTCTCTGGCCTTCTTTTCCAATTTTTCCTTCTGTTTCCTAAGTACAGCGTTAAAAATTCACATATAAAATAAAAATTCACACACCAAAGGAATTTACATCTAAAATAAAAATATGTATACTCAGCCGCCAACCTTTTTTGAAGTATTTTATTTTCTGATATCTTTAAATAATTTTGCATGGTGTCCAAACATTTTAAAAGGATGCAATTCTTCATAATCATCTCACATTCTCGCATGACGGAAGCATACAATAATATTTTGAGATAAGAATGCAATTAAATATTGAAATATTTGAAGTAAGATGTAACTTTCCCATTTCCCTGCAGTCTCAACCAATACTTTTATCCAATGGTGTAATCTTCATCCTGGTAATTCCGCTAAACAGTCAATGGTGTAATTTAGAAGAACTTTACAAGCTCTTAAGTGTACAACATCTTTTAATGATAGCACTGGGTATTACATACACCTTCAAGCACCGACTACATTTTTCTACTGAGGGGAAGGCGTTATGATTGATGTTAACTGGGCGGGGTTAATGGGAGTGAGGTAACTATATTATTGGTTGCATATAAACCATCTACATCCTTCCCCTTAGAAATCAAAAAAAACAGATTGTTGTCACGGCAACCGAATTAAACAGCAGAATTAAACGAAATCGCCGTAGCGAACAGGCGGCTTACTGATCCTGCCCGAGCGCGTACGGATGTCTCCCCCTCCCCCCGAAAGAGCAGAAGAAGCAGGAGGACGCAAGGCAGCCGGGGAACCAGGGAAGGGCATTGGGGTGGGAGAAACAGGAGAGGGAGAACCGCGATCGGCAACAGGGGACCCGCGCAGAGGGGAACCAGGCGCTCGAGATGGGGACCGAGGCATGCAGGGAACACCAGCCGGGGCGGCAGCCGGCTGCTGATAGGAGAGTGGAGGGGCATAGGGCCCAGGGGGCTGCGGCTGTGGCTCATTAACCGCAAGCAGGTGTTGTCGGCTTCTTCGGTAGATGGAACCCTCACAGTCGACCAGATACGAACGAGGTGAGTCGGCCACCCCAACCACGGTGGCCAGACGGTAGTGCCCACTGGCGGTCTGCAAACGAACAACCTGTCCGGGCAACAGAGGATCGAGTGGTCTGCACGACCGATCGTGGGAACGCCGCTGGCTGTCATGTTTCTCTTGAATTCGCCTCTGCACGGAGGCGGGCTCCAGCACCCGAGGTTTCAGCTGGCGCTGGGCAATCGGGACGGTGGATCTGGTAGTTCTGGACATCAGACGCTGAGCAGGGGACCCCATGGCCGGATCCCTGGAAACATTCCTGAGGTTCAGAAGATCCAAATACAAATCAGAATTGGATAGTCGCGCCTGTTCCATCAGAAGCTTGGCGCTGCGGACGGCCCGTTCTGCTAGGCCGTTGCTCTGTGGGTACTCTGGGCTGCTGGTGAAATGCACGAAGTTCCACTTGTCGGCAAAGCTTTTGAATTCTCGGCTTGTAAACTGCCTGCCGTTGTCAGTCTGCAGCCTGACCGGGGTCCCAAAAGTGGAGAAGTGTTTCCGCAGCTTGCGGATCACCATCTCCGACGTGAGGGATGTCAGCAAATCCACTTCGAACCAGTTGGAGTACGAGTCGACCAGGACAAGGTAGTGGTTACCACGCCATTCGAATATGTCGGCAGCCAGCGAGGACCAGGCCAAAGCAGGGGCGGGCTGTTGCAGCAGGGGCTGTCGCTGCTGGTGTGGCGCAAGACTGTTGCACGTGGAGCAGGCAGAAACTCTGTCTCGGACATATTTGGCCATTCCAGGCCAATAGAATTGGCACTGAGCGCGGGCAAGCGTTGCATCGACCCCAGGGTGTCCGCTGTGGGCTGCACAAAAGTAAGAGTCAAACAGGGAGGACGGGACCACAACTTTATGTCCCTTGACGATAACGCCATCCTGGAGCACCAGTTCGTCGCGGACCAGGAAGAAAGGCTGTGCTTCAGATGGCGCGGCGGAGCGCTTTGTTGGCCACCCTGCTTTAATCACCGATGCAAGCTGCTGCAAGGCCGGATCGGCAGCGGTGTGCTCGGCCAAAACCTGTAGCTGCTTGGTGGGAATAAAGTTAACGCCCAGTACGAGCAAGTCCTCTGTTTCGTAGGGGTGGCGAGCGCAGGAGGTACGCGGGGCTCGCGACAGGGTGTCCGCAATGTGCATCTCGGTGCCCTTCTTGTAGATTATGTCAAAGTCGAAGCGCTGGTGCTGCAGCATCATACGCTGCAGCCTGGCAGGGGCAGCGTGAATCGGCTTGTTCAGGATTGTCACCAGTGGCTGGTGGGTCGGTTTCGACCGTAAATCTGCTGCCGAACAGGAAGTCTCTGAACTTGGAGCAGGCGAACACCACCGCGAGCAGCTCTTTCTCGATCTGAGCGTACCGCTGCTCGGTGTCCGTCATGGTGCGGGAGGCATAGGAGACGGGATGCAGCGATCCATCGACAGACTGAAGGCAGGCCGCACCCAGACCGAACTTGGAAGCGTCACAGGTGACGGTGATGGGGCGACCCACGTCGAAGAACCGCAACGTCGGAGTGCTAATCAGTTTCGACTTGAGGCGGTCAAAAGCCTGCTGGTGATATGGGAGCCAGGCCCAGGCGATATCCTTTTTTGTCAGCTGCCGCAGGGGAGCACTCAGCTCACTGAGGTTTGGTATAAACTTGCCAAGGTAGTTCACCATGCCCAAGAATCGTTGCAGACCTGGCACGTCGGTGGGGGCTGCCATTTCGGAGATGGCAGCGGCCTTCAAGGGGTCGGGCTTTAGTCCGTTAGGGGTGAAAACATGTCCAACATACGTGACCTCTGAGACACGAAACCGGCACTTCTTGGGATTCAGCTTCAGGTTCGCCTGTCGCGCGCGATCCAGGACGCGGCGGAGGTTCAGGTCGTGCTCGGCAAGGTCCTTCCCGTAAACCAGGATATCATCCACGATGATGGCACATGGCAGGTGCGCGAATAATTGCTCCATCGTCTGCTGGAACACCTCGCTAGCAGAATTGATGCCGAATGGCATTCGCAGGAACTTGAATCTGCCGAACGGTGTGGCGAAGGTCGTCAGGTCAGAAGACGCTTTGTCCAACGGGACCTGCCAAAACGAGTTCTTAACGTCTAGGACCGAAAAGATGGTGGCTTGCCCGACCTTTGCCGCCACATCCTCAACAGACCGCATGGGGTAATGTGGTCGCCTGATGGCAAGGTTTAAGTCCTTCGGGTTGATACACACGCGTATCTCGTTCTTGTCTTTCTTAATCGTGGCAACCATGGTGGAGACCCAATCGGTGGGCTCGCTAACTGCTACTAGCACCCCCTTTTCGACCATCTCGTTGAGCATCGCCTCGACCTTGTCCTTCATGGCGTGAGACACCCTGTGAGGTGCGCGGACCACGGGTTGTATATTTGGGTCAATGGAAATATGGTATGACACTGGTAACTTCCCCAGGTCATCGTCGAACAGGTCCTGGTATTCAGCAACCGGGTCAAACGAAAGTTGCACTTTGTGGACCGTGCGGTCAAAGGAGACCAGGCCAAGATCCTGGCACGCACGGTTGCCCAACAGGGTTACACAGTCAGAGTTCAAAACATAGAAAACCAGGTTTCTTGTGGCCTTTTTGCAAGTTAAAGTGGCCCTCCCCGCAGGCCTTAGAATCTCTCCACCATAGGCGTGCAGGGTAGCATCGTCAACAACCAGAGGCTCATTACTCCTTATCTTGTTGAAAAGATTCATGGACAAAACATTGACTCTCGCGCCAGTATCTAATTTGGCAGAGAAGGTTACGCCATTGACAGTCACAGGTACGGAGGGATCATTGCGGTGGGCGGGTGTCTGTAGGAGAGTAAACACATGAGAGTCCTCGGCAGAATTAATTGGCTCAGCACCATTGCACTCAAATAAATTGGGCTGTGAGTCGAAACAGAGATCAGATTGGGCCAGCATGTTTAGACTGGGACTGGAAGCTTGTGCCTGGCTCCCACGGGAACGGAGTAAGCGACAGGAGGCTGAGAAATGGTTCAGCTTTTTACAAAAGTTACAGGTTTTACCAGAGGCGGGACACGTCGACAGTCTATGGTGCATGTAGTTACAGTTCGGGCATCTTTTTTCGGGGCACATCGCCAGGTCCAGGGCGGGCACGCGGCAGAAAAACATTGTTTCCCACCCGAGGCTGTGGGCTCCTAAACCCAGCCAGGTTGACAGATTTATTGCCCAAATCCCGGTGGTCCTCTTGCAAAACAACGACCTCAGACAATCTGCAGGCATGCATAGCCTTGTCCAACGTTAGATCCGGATCCCTCAAAAGCTCACATCGCAGCTTCTGGTCACGCATGCCAGTTACTAAAATGTCTCTAGTGAGCTGGTCTGTCATGTCGCCAAAACGGCACCGCTGGGCGAGATAACGCAAATCAGCAATAAAACATTCAACAGGTTCATCAGGCAACTGTCTCCTCGTAAAGAACCGTGCCCTCTCTAGAATGCGGTTCGAGGGCAGGTCACAAATCTCCCTGAACTTACGTAGCAGGCAAGCGGGGTCGTCAGCAGACTCTGCAGGAGTAATCACCGCACCATCGACGCCCAGGACCGCTGGAGCGTAGGTGAAAGTTCTGGCTCTCTTCATGGCATCAGGTCCGACAAGGTTGAGTAGGAGGGAAGCTTTAAGGGAGTCAGGATCAGCGCGGTGTGCGACGTTGACAAAGTGTGTGAAATCAAATTCAAACGTGGCCCAGCGCTCAGAGATGTCAGCATCAAAGACAAGCTGCTCGGGCTTTCTGCAAGAGGACGCCATGGCCAAAGAGATCAAAGCACAAAAAACACAAATCAAAAAAAAGAAATAAAAACCGATAAACAGGAGACGCAAGTATCTTCCAGCTTTGACACCATGTAAATGAAAACTTTACAAGCTCTTAAGTGTACAACATCTTTTAATGATAGCACTGGGTATTACATACACCTTCAAGCACCGACTACATTTTTCTACTGAGGGGAAGGCGTTATGATTGATGTTAACTGGGCGGGGTTAATGGGAGTGAGGTAACTATATTATTGGTTGCATATAAACCATCTACAGTGTAATTTAGAAAAAATGTTGATATAACCACGTAATGTACTTTATTTACATTAGGCACACAAGAGTGAGCTTCCCTTTTAACTAAAGTGTAAAGTAATGACAGTCCTAGATTCTTGATGTGTTGCAAGGAGCTGCAGATGCTGGTTTATACTGAATTTAAACACAAAGTACGAGAGTAACTCAGCGGGTCAGGCAGCATCTCTGGTCACATTTCGTGTTGGGACCGTCCCTTCCGACTGGAGGTATCAGGTCTGAAGAAGGATCCAAACCTGAAATGTCACCCATCCTTTTTCTCCAGAGATGCTGCCTGACCTGCTGAGTTATTCCAGCACTTTGTGTCTATCCATGATTCCTTATGTTGGCCATGGTCACATAAAGAGCAAAAACAGAATTAATTGATGTAAAGACAACACTCCTTGATTCAGTGCAAGAATCACTTTAATGAACTTACACGGCTGTTTAAGATAATTGCAGTTGCACCTTTGCCTGGTTCTTTTATGCTTTCAAGCAGTGATTTGTTGTGCTCCCAACTCAGTGTTGTTTTATGAGCTGTTGATGTTAAGGAATCTAACTGGAGCCAAAGCCTCATCACTCCCCACCAAAATCACAAATTTGAATAATTCAATCATATGGTTTGTCAAAGATTTTCAAAAGTCTTGCAATTTTCAATAATGGTATTTATTTGTCAGCATTCAGCATATTCAGAATGGCTGATAATGTCCAGCAGTTGTTGCCATTTTAACTCTTCCTGAGAAGATGGTTGTGAGCTGCCATTTTAAATTAATGAGCCCTTTCTGGTGAATGTGCTGTTGTGCAGTGATTTTCAGAATTTAGATACCAGAAAAGATAAAGGATCGGTAATATGTTTAAAATAAGGATAATGTGGAGGAATCTGCATAGTGTACAGTGCAGCTACTGCCTTTGGTTGTGGGTTTGGAAAGTGTTGTTTGAAGTAGCTTGGGCCTTTTGAATGGACAATACAAAAGTAGTCACTTTGCAATGGTGGTGATATGAATGAATGAATGTGGACTGGATGGTGAATGATGGGGATGCAAATCAAATAAGTAATTTTAGCCTGGATGGTGTGAAGTTGCTTCAGAGCTGCTTGATCTGCACTTAAGTAAGCAAGTGAAGATGTCATCATGTTGCCAAATTGTTCCTTGAAGATGGTGAAAAGGTTTTGTGTACCATGAAGTGTGAATACCTATGATCTGACCTCCTCTTACAGCCACAGTATCCACATCAAAAGAGAAAGCAGGTTAGGCTTTTCCTATGGGAAGAGGAACAGAGTAAGGTTTCAATTATAAATGTAAGTTCTGTTACTCTTTCCACAGATGCGCACTGAACTGATGAGTACGTCCGCATTTTCTGTTTTTATTTTAAAAAGTTGAAAAAGAGATTTGAGCGGCAATTTATTCATGCAGAATGTGGTCCACATATGAAACAAGCTGCCTAAGGAGGCTGTATAGCTGGGTATAATGGTAATGTTTAAAAGGCACTTCAACAAGTACATGGATAGGAAAGGTTGAGAAGGCTATGGGTTAATAGAGGCAAATGGGCCAAGCTTATCCATAAAACATGGTCAGAATGGACAAGTTGGCCTGAAGGGCGTTTCCCTGCTACGTGACTATAACTCTGTTGCATTCTCCTTTTGCTGTCCAGTATGTCATGTTACAAGGGTACACAAAAGGCTGGAGAAACTCAGCGGGTGCAGCAGCATCCAAGGAGCGAAGGAGATAGGCGACGTTTCGGGTCGAGACCCTTCTTCAGACTGGTCAGGGATCAGGGAAACAAGAGATATAGACGGTGATGTGGAGAGATAAAGAACAATGAATTAAAGATATGCAAAAAAGTATCGATAATAAAAGGAACAAGCCATTGTAAGCTGTTTGTAGTGTGAAAATGAGAAGCTAGTGTGACTAGGGTGGGGGAGAGATAGAGAGAGAGAGAGGGAATGCCAGGGCCGGGGGGCTGAGGGAGAGGTGGGAAGGGGAGGAGACAACAAGGGTTTACAGAATTGAGAAAATTCAATGTTCAAGCTCAGAGGATGCAGCCTCCCCAAGCGGAATATGAGGTGCTGTTCCTCCAACTTGCGGTGTTGCTCACTCTGGCCATGGAGGAGGCCCAGGACCGAGAGGTCGGATACGGAATGGGAGGAGGAGTTGAAGTGCTGAGTCACCGGGAGGTCGGGTTGGTTATTGCGGACCGAGCGGAGGTGTTCGGCGAAACGATCGGCAAGCCTCCGCTTGGTCTCACCGATATAGATCATCTGGCATCTGGAGCAGCGGATGCAGTAGATGAGGTTGGAGGAGGTGCAGGTGAACCTCTGTCTGACCTGCAAGGACTGCTTGGGTCCCTGAAAGGAGTGGAGGGGGGAGGTGAAAGGACAAGTGTAGCATTTCTTGCAGTTGCAAGGGAAAGTGCCCGGGGAAGGGGTAGAGCAGGAGGGAAGGGAAGAATTGACAAGGGAGTTGCAGAGGGAGCGGTCTTTGCGGAAGGCAGACGGGGGGGAGATGGGAAGATGTGGCGAGTGGAGGGGTCACGTTGGAGGTGGCGAAACCGGCGGAGGACTATGTGTTGTATTTGCCGGCTGGTGGGATGAAAAGTGAGGACCAGGGGGACTCTGCCCTTGTTGCGAGTGGGGGAATGGGGAGAGAGGGCAGTGTTGCGGGGTGTGGAGGAGACCCTGGTGCGAGCCTCATCTATAGTGGGGGAGGGGAATCCCCATTCTCTGAAGAATGATCAAGGTATGTCATGTTACAACTTCACTCATCATTCTTGGGTAACTCAGCGGGTCAGGCAGCATCTCTGGAGAAAAGGATTCCTATTCCTTGTCTTCAGAGATGCTGTCTGACCTGCTGAGTTACTCCAGCATTTTGTGTCTGTCATTGGTGTAAAACAGCAACTGTAGTTACTTCATTTGGAGGTTCTGCTTGTGGTATTCCCTTCTACATTTTCCACTAAACCTTGACTGAATGAATGGATGAGGAAAGGATGAACATTATTCGTTCTTCCCCATTTACTTTGGGGAATAAACAATGATGAAACCGTTGAAAACCAAACAAGATTAATATTATAAAAAGCAATGAAATAAAGAGCAAAACAGATAATGAGCAAATGTAGCTACCTTTGTGCAGTTGGATCCATCTTAAGGATTGGATTGTTGAGAAATTCATCCAGAAGATCTTTCAATTTTACTTTGTCTTTTGGTTTTTTGGTCATAGGTGTCTGAATAATGAAAACAACATATTTTGCAATGTAGTTACAAATCTCTGGATTATTTTCTAAGAATTATTAATTCTATAAATATTGTGAAATTAGACAGCATAATTCACCTCAGCATTCATGTTCCATTTCACTGACTCGAACATGCTTTTGTATTTGAAAACCTATATTAAAATCTTAAGTTTTTGAAATAACAGCAGCAAAAATAAGCAGCAAAAAAATGTTCTGGAATTTACTGGGAATTTTCTTTGCTCAATAGATCGATGGGGGTGGTGGGTGGGGGAGGAGGGTATGGCCCAGTGGCACAGTGGTAGTGGTAGTTGCTGCCTTACAGTGCCAGAGGCCAGGGTCCGATCCCGTATGGTGCTGTTCATACACAGTTCATGCGTTCTTCCTGTGACCTTGTAGGTTTTCTACGGGTGCTCTGTATTCCTCCCACATTCCAAAGATATACAGGTTTGTAGGTTAATTGACTTCAGTAAAATTGCAAATTGTCCCTGGTGTGTAGGATAGTGCTAGTGCACAGGGTGATCGCTGGTCGACTCGGTGAGCCAAAGGAGCAGTTTCCGAGCTGTATCTAAAGTCTAGTCTAAATCTCACATTTGCCACTCAGCTACTCATTGAATCCATTGTAAGTTTAACTGGATCCCCCAGTCAGAACGTTTTGAACAATCTGTGAAAACAGCACGTTGAAGAGCCAACTGGTCATAAATGTTGACCAGTTGTCTTATCAAAAACATTTAATTGTACCGTTGACCCTGTGTCAACATACATATGACAAATAAAACTGAACTGAACTAATTCTCCAGAAATTTGGCTGGCTGTTAAAGCTGCAACTATCTGAATAGTTTCTGATTGTCTCAAACATTAAAAAATACTGAAACTAGTGACGATTATGTATACTTTTAAAAGTTTAAAAATCCCCAAAATTCTGAAAGGTATTTATAATCTAGAACTCAACTACAAATATCAAACACAAATAAATTAAAACAATTTGCTAAAAAATGTAAATTATCAGAAACTATGGCACTAATCAGCGTTTTTCTTCTATCTTGTTTGACCTGGTCTTATTGAACATCATGACATCAAGAGTAAACGTTGTGTCATGGAAACTCTCTCCAAACTGTACACAAATGCACTGTCCTTGGAATTTGACATATCCAGCGACCACAGTGAAGGAGACAGAATGTGTAGGTAGATGCTGGTTTAAATCGAAGGAAGACATAAAATGCTGGAGTACCTCAGCAGGACAGGCAGCATCAGTGGAGAGAAGGAATAGGTGATGTTTTGGATCGAGGCTTTTCTTCAGCTGATATAAAATATTTACATGTCTCATGCAAATGTATCAATAGGAAAATATCCATAGCAGATAATGTGTAAATGCACCTGGAAACAATCTCCCAATATTCCAGCTTTAACTTACATTGTGATACTCCACCACAACTGCTGTGTTCCTTATGGATTTCTTTGATTTGCTCTCTGTTGCTTTGATGCCAAGAAGAGATCTGTTACGCCTGTTTGGTTTAAATAAAATGTTGGTTTGAATTTTAAGAGTCAAAGCTGATAATTGATGGACACCCTAATACCATAGATCTTGTTCTGAGGTCAGGTCTCCAAACATGGCGAAATCATGGTCCGATACCACTTAATTCCTCAGAAAATATTTTTTAATGCAAATTATGAAGTAGTTCTTTAAATATTTGCTGCTGCTTATCTCCCATCTCACTTTTATTTAATGTTCTAATTCACATTGACTAATCTTCATTTTATAAAGATTTTAATTTCTACTATAGTTTTCTTCTTTTAAACTGATTGTAAAATTCAAATAAACGCTCATTAATTAGTGATTTACAAACAGATCTGATTTATTCCATCTAATTATACATAATTAAGTATATATTTTTCTTTTCATTGAGTCCACAACACGAGTTCCACAAACCTATCTTCAAGACAGTTATTGCAAATTTGATTTGCCACATTTGTAAAATTAAAATAACCCCATCCTCGCCGATCACCTAGACTCTGACAACTTGCATTTGTTTTCCAGATGCACTTTATTTACTTGTGAATAAGGAGGGTAGCACAGTCCCAGTTACTGTCCTACCCCAAAACTCCACTCGGAACAGTCAACTTTTAATACAGATTTTGACCCTTGAAATTGTGCACACTTTCTGATTTCTTATCATCAATAAGAATACGTTCTCAAAACACCAACACAAAAGGTGCCTGGGAGAGCTTGGTGTGGGGCCTCACACTGACCATTACTTTCTAAGAGGTAGGCCAAATCAGTAGAGGGAAGCCCAGTGGCAGGTTAACCACCACAGTCCACGGGGTATCAACACCCCAGGCGAATCTCAACCAAGTACTGTCCCACCAATGGACAGGAGTCCAGAGCCCACCCAGCCACAGTCAGCAGTAGAGAGGAAGATGGAAGGAAAAACGCTGAATGGAGCAGTCACTGGCTGTGGCTGAAGAGAAAATATGCTGTCTGGGCTCCCACGTGACCATCTAGAGGCTAACCATAAGACACACACTCAGGGCTGATCACCTTGAGGTGGGCCTGCCTCGACTGAGGTGTCTTGTGATAAAAGGCCAAAACACCCAGTGACGTTGAGGTACACAACTGAAGATGTGTCTGATTGTTAGCAAAATCACCTAGTGGTCACCCCCAAGAATACTGGGTGTCAGTTGTGGTGAAGAACCTTAGGGATTGTAACATCCAGTCCTACTAATCAATATTAAATTAATTTCAGATTTAATTTAATTGATACTTAACATTTAATTAGAACTTTTAAAAAAAATCTCCCTCATAATTCCCATTGCCGCTGCATTCCTGTCATTATATTCGGTTAATCTCCTTCCCACTACACTCTACTTATCATTATATATATTGTGCTGCTAACTATCCTTATTTGTTACTCACCCATCCACTACATTTTCACTCAGTCCCAACTGACATGACTTACCATCTAATTAAGTAACCGGTGATGTGACCAATCAATTATCATCAGCTACCGGATGGCCAATTTGTTTTTGCACTTTCTTCTTCATTTCAACATTTCAAGTTAAGTTAAATTCTAACAGGTCAGGGGGAGTTCCCCCCGCCACGGATACCATATAATCCCATGCTACCCGCTCCATGGTTGGATAGTCGGCAACTAAACCTTCTCCCCCATCTGGTTTGCTAGATGAGGAGAAGGCTGTGGGCCCCCAGCAGGACCAAAACAAGACCTGTCAAAGGGCGGACGAGCAGCTAGCGAGCCAACGGCCATCCACACTTCAGTAGAAGTTGCGATCACTGTCATACATAGCATTGTAAGGAATGATGATAAAGCATGATGATAAAATCCTATACTTGTGACTTCGAGCGGTGGAAGTCCGCAGGAACTGAAGGACAGAGATGTGTGGTGCGTCCATCACCGTTCCCGTTGGAAACCAGCACCACTGCGTCACTAATGTTTCAATGATGATGAATGATGAATGATTAACAGTACAACACTAAACAAAATTTTAGAGTGAAATCAGTTTTATCATCAATTCTCCTGTTCATCGTTTTACTTGCGTTTGCACACTGTTGAAACTGCAGCCAGTTATAGCTGCAATGGACATATACATTGTGTGGATGGCAGACTATGGCTGGGAGTACTAGGATCATTGCAGACAAGATGGAATAATTAAGTGCGTTTGGAGAGATCAAAAGGGGATTGGAAATCGGAAGTGGGTGAGAGTATGGGGGATGGGAAGAGGTAGATGTCAGACAATGAGCAGAGTGATTAGAGAGCAGGAAAACAGAGTAGATGGCAGAGATATTATGGTGTACAATTTTGGTCACCTAGTTATAGGAAGGATGTCAACAAAATAGAGAGAGTACAGAGGAGATTTACTAGAATGTTGCCAGGGTTCCAGCAACTATGTTACAGAGAAAGGTTGAACAAGTTAGGTCTTTATTCTTTGGAACGCAGAAGGTTAAGGGGGGACTTGATTGAGGTCTTTAAAATGATGAAAGGGATAGACAGACTTGACGTGGATACGTTTTTCCCATTGAGGGTAGGGAAGATTCAAACAAGAGGGCATGACATGAGAATTAAGGGACAGAAGTTTCGGGGTAACGTGAGGGGGAACTTCTTTACTCAGAGGGTGGTGGCTGTGTGGAATGAGCTTCCAGCAGAAGTGGTGGAGGCAGGATCGATTTTAACATTTAAGAGTAAAGTGGATAGGTATATGGACGTGAAGGGAATGGAGGGGTATGGTCTGAGTGCAGGTAGATGGGACTAGGGGAAAACAAATGATCGGCACGGACTGGAAGGGCCGAGAGGGCCTGTTTCCGTGCTGTAATTGTTATATGGTTATATGGTTATATGAGAAGAGGGGTGAGTGAATCGGTGATCCAGATTGCGGAAGCTGGAAATGGCAGACAAATTAAAGGGGAAAGAAACGGAGATCTGGGGGACTGGTGAGAAATCTGGGGAGGGTGGCTATAAGGGGTAGAAATATAGGTTTGTGGAAAATTGATAAGGGAAGTCCAGAAGAAATTGAAGAACAGTTGGAGAATTGTATCGGAGTATTCGCAGTTTGGGAAACAGATTTCCCAAGATATGCCTTTGGAGTTAAAGGACTCACTCATATCCTGTCTGATTGATGGACCAGCCCCCTTTCACCTTCATTACTTTCTAGTGATTGTAATTATATATAGAGTTTCTAAAATGAAAACAGTGGCCTCCTTAAAGAGTTTCAATGCTCAACCAACCTCCTGAGAGCAGATTTATTACTCTTAACTCTTTTCACCTCTTTAAATCAAAAAGTAATGGATGAATGAACCTAGTTTTAAGTTTTTAATATTCAATGGGTTTGACATAACTCACATTGTTTTGATAGTTAAATTTACTTCCCTCATTCATTGGTAATAAATATGCATTTTCTAACAGAAAGCTGTTTACAAAATGGAAAACACAGTTACATAGTAATTATGTTATTCTGTATTTCTGAAAAAATAATTGTACTCAAGGAAAAACACTCAACCACACATTTCTGATTCACTCAAAACTAATAATTGGTGCAAGAGTCAGGTACCAGTTTTGATGAAAGGTCAATGATCTGAATCATTGGTTCTACTCCAACTTCCTGACCTTGCATATCTCTGAAGATCTGTCCTGGATCCAGCACGTTGATGCAATCATAAAGAAAGCCCATCAACACCTCTACCTCCTTAAAAGATTGAAGAGATTTGGTGTGTCAACGAATACTCTAACATCTACTGGTGTAGAGAGTATATTGACTGGGTGTATCATGGCCGGGTTCGGCAACTCAAATGCCTATAGATGAAGAAGAAAGTGCAAAAGGAGTTGAACACTGCCCAGTCTATCATGGGTCCTGACCTCCCCATCATTGAAGGAATCTATAGGAGTTGCCACCTCAAAAAAGCAGCCAGTATCATCAGAGACCCACATCACCCTGTCCACACTCTCATTTCACTTCACTTGGTAGAAGATATAGGAGCCTGAAAACTGCATTGTAGACTTGGGGGCATTGTTTTTCTCTTTGCACTATTATTGTTAGTTATTACGGTGTTTACAGAGTACTCTATTATGCGGCAGCAAGTAAGAATTTCATAGTTCCATTTCAGGGCATGTGACAATAAAACACTCTTGACTCCTGATTCATTCTCCATGGATGCTGCCTGACCTATTGAATATCGTCAACATTTTCTGTTTTTAGTGTTTGTTCTAAATGACAATGTACTTACCTTTTTAAAAACGCTACAACTTCACTTGCCCATCTGGAAACTGGTTTAAAATTCTCTTCTCGTACCAATCTTTGCATTAGCAGAACAAAGAACTCCAGGAATCGATGTTGACCTTTCAAACTCATTACTGTAACAATGGCATAATATAGATTTTTTAATATGAGAACATTTCAGTAGGCTGTATTTCTAAGACAAATATTTTGCTAATTCAGCAGATGCGGCCCACATTTATAGAGGAAAACATGCAGCAAATTAAAATCGGTGTACAATTAGTAACATTTACTTTTGCTGCATTCAGGAATATTACTATAAAGGGGCGAGAGCTGTAGCCCATCTGGTACACTACACCATTGTTCCATCTAGAGGCAAACTAAATCATCCTACCACAACCAGAGAGCAGTGCTGAACTACTACCTACCTCTTTGGTGACACTCGGTCTATCCTTGATCGGACTTTGCTGGCTTTACCTTGCACTAAACGTTATTCTCTTATCATGTATCTGTACACTGTGAATGGCTCGATTGTAATCATGTATTATCTTATTGCTGGCTGGATAGCACGCAACAAAAGCTTTTCGCTGTACTTCGGTACACGTGTACGATAAACTAAACTAAACTTTGCGATGATCAACCTTGTGGTTGGAACCAAGGCCAGGTTTGATGCATCGAGTGAGAGTTTTAATTTTACCTTGAAACGCTTAGAGGTTTTTGTGAAGATAAGAAAATGGCATCAATGTAAAAACAGTATCAATGGAAACTGGGCTTGAGGTATGACGTTTCTAGTGTCCCAGATCTCTAACAGGACAGGATGGACAACATTTGACATGGTGTAATAGGTGGTGCAGCAGTTTAGCTACTTGAGCTATTGCCTCTCAGCTCTAACAACTTAGGTTCCAGTGTTGTCTCCAGTGTATAAGAAGGAACTGCAGATGCTGGAAAGTCGAAGGTAGACATAAATGCTGGAGAAACTCAGCGGGTGAGACAGCATCTATGGAGTGAAGGAAATAGGCAACGTTTCGGGCCAAAACCATTCTTCAGACCCATTGTTGTCTCTTGTCTTTTCGCATGGCACTACAATTTTCACGCATATCCCCCAAAACCTGTTGATTGACACTTTAATTGTCTGCTGTGAATTGCTCCAAGAGCATGACTGTGTGGCTTGGTTCAGCTCCAACTCGATTATCAAGTTGGCTGATGACCCCGTGGTGGTGGGCCTGATCTCAGACATCGATGAGAAGGCCTACCGGGTGGCTGATCTGGCACTGTTGTCAGGACAACAGCCTCCTCTTGAACATCAAAAAAACTAAGGAGCTGATCGTGGACTTTAGGAGGGCACATCATCCAAGGACGCACACACCATTGAGGATAAATGGTGAGCTGTTTTAAATACCTGGGAGTCTACATCTGAGGATATGACATGGACATCACACGCTGCAGCACTCGTGAGTAAGGCAAGGCAGCGCCTTTACCACCTCAGGCAATTGAGAAAATTCAGAGTGTCTCCGAGGACCCTCCAGTGCGTCTACTCAGTGGCTGTGGAAAGCATCTTGTCCGGAAACATTACAATATGGTTTGGGAATTGCTCTGCCCAGGACAAGAAGGCTCTGCAGAGTAGTGCATTCGGCCGAACGCACTATGGGAACTTCACTCATCCCCCTGCAGGACCTATACACCAGGAGGTGCAACTCCAGAGCAAACAAGACCATGGGAGACCCATTCCACCCCTGCAACGGACTGTTCCAGCTGCTACAGCCAGGCAAACACCTCCGTTGCCATGCTGTGAGAACGGAGAGGATGAGAAGGAGTTTCTTCCCAGAGGCCATTAGGACTGTAAACTCCTATCTCACCAGGGACTAACTTTACTGCACCACAATACCGCCCACAATGTTTAATATGTAAAAGAACATGTGATGCTGTTCCATTCTGTTTGTAGTTTGTTGGTTGTTTGTTTGTTTGTTTTTTGCACAAAGTCCGTGAGCACTGCCACTTTTCATTTCACTGCACACCCCGTATGTGTATGTGACGAATAAACTTGACTTGACTTGACTTGCATAGAAGAGTGGTAGAATTTGGGGGGGGAGAGGTGTTGGTCAATGGAAGTGTGTGTAAATAAAATGCTAGGATGCTTGCTGGTTGATGAGGACTTGATGGCCCAAGAGGCCTGTTCATGCGCTGAGTGGTTCTATTCCAGAGGTGACCATGAGACTTGGGGCCCACAAAAGAGGGTTCTAACATTTGGAACCATTTTATGCCTTAATACCACTGAATCATTGTAAAATGTGTCGTTTTATAAATTGGAGCAGTAGTTGAAGCCACTGAGGTAGAAAGTACAGGAGGAAGAAAGTGTTTTAGCTTGGAGTGGCAGTAGTCACACCACAGGTTCAGTCAAACAGTCAATGGGTGACTGCGGGGACTGGAAGGTTGGCAGTGCAGGCATCCACTGTTGGAATTCCCCACTAAATACTTGCACTACTTCACACACTGGTGAAGCGGATGGCCTTTCAGAGGAAAGCAGTAGGAGCGAGATCAGCGGCACCATGACTGGCCCTACGGTACAGCAAGGTAGGACAAAGTCCAGATGAGCAGTAATGAGAACGGGGGACTGACAGACATTTCTGTAGCCTCAGGTGAGCCTCAAAATGGTGTGTTGCATCACAGGTGCAGGGTCAAGGATGTTATAAAGCGAGTACAGAATATGCTGAAAGGGGAGGGAAAGCTTCCAGATGCTGTAGTCCAAAGTGGTACTCACGGCACATGTAAAAAGAGAAAGGAATTTAGAGAGTTTGGTAGTAAGTTGAAAAGCGGGACCTCTTGGGTTGTAATTTCAGGATTACTTGCTCTGCCATGTGTTAGAGCGTACAGAAATAGAAAGATATGGCAGATGAATGTGCACCACCTCCTCAATCTCAAAATGCCCCAGCATATTCGTATTTTCCACACTGACCTTCCTGCCTTCCAAGCCCATCTTGGTGAATGCAGATGCAAGGTACACATTTAGTACCTTATCTACATCCTCCGACACCAACCATAGATTTCTCCTTGTCTTTGAGCGGGCATACCTTTTCCCTCTTATTTTTAACGTACGTATAAAAAGCCGTGGGTATACCCTTAATCTGTTTCGCCAATTATATTTAATGGCCATTCTGGCCCTTCCACATGCTTGAGTTCATTCCTACTCGCTTTATATTCCTCATAAGCCCTGTCTGACACCACTTTCTTAAACCTGGCATGCACTTCTTTTTTCTTCCTGACCAAGTTTACAACCTCGTTGGTCATCCATGGTTCCCTTACCTTGCCGTCCTTATCCCTCCTCCTCACTGGAATATGCTGATCAGCTGGCCTTTAAATGACTCCCACATATCCTCTATGGACTTACCCAACAACAATTACTCCCAATGTACCCTCCTCCTTAGCTTCTGGATGTGGATTGCGTACAGGCAGATGAGATCAGTTTAACCTGGCATTAGGTTCAACATAAACATTGTGGGCAAAGGGCCTGTTCCTATGGTATACTGTTCTATGTTCTAAGTTTGCACTTTGGATGTCAAATTCTTGGAGGATATATAATCCATTTGGCAGGAAGCAAAGAGTAGGAGTGAACGGGTCCTTTTCAGGATGGCAGACAGTGACTAGTGGGGTGCCGCAAGGCTCAGTGCTGGGACCCCAGCTATTTACAATTTACATTAATGATTTGGACGAGGGAATTAAATGCAACATCTTGAAGTTTGCGGATGACACGAAGCTGGGGGGCAGTGTTAGCTGTGAGGAGGATGCTAGGAGGCTGCAGGATGACTTGGACAGACTGGGTGAGTGGGCAAATGCATGGCAGATGCAGTATAATGTGGATAAATGTGAGGTTATCCACTTTGGTGGCAAAAACAGGAAGGTAGACTATTAGTTGAATGGTGACCGATTAGGAAAAGGGGAGATGCAGCGAGACCTGGGTGTCACGGTACACCAGTCATTGAAAGTAGGCAAGCAGGTGCAGCAGGCTGTGAAGAAAGCGAATGGTATGTTGGCATTCATAGCAAAAGGATTTGAGTACAAGAGCAGGGAGGTTCTACTGCAGTTGTACAGGGTCTTGGTGAGACCACACCTGGAGTATTGCGTACTGTTTTGGTCTCCTAATCTGAGGAAAGACATTCTTGCCACAGAGGGAGTACAGAGAAGGTTCACCAGACTGATTCCTGGGATGGCACGACTTCCATATGAAGAAAAACTGGATAGACTTGGCTTGTACTCGCTGGAATTTAGAAGATTGAGGGGTGATCTCATAGAGACTTACAAAATTCTTAAGGGGTTGGACAGGCTAGATGCAGGAAGATTGTTCCCGATGTTGGGGAAGTCCAGGACAAGGGGTCACAGTTTAAGGATAAGGGGGAAGTCTTTTAGGACCGAGATAAGAAAATCGTTTTTCACACAGAGAGTGGTGAATCTGTGGAATTCTCTGCCACAGAAGGTAATTGAGGCCAGTTCGTTGGCCATATTTAAGAGGGTTGGATGTGGCCCTTGTGGCTGAAGGGATCAGGGGGTATGGAGAGAAGGCAGCTACAGGATACTGAGTTGGATGATCAGCCATGATCATATTGAATGGCGGTGCAGGCTTGAATGGCCGAATGGCCTGCTCCTGCACCTAATTTCTATGTTTCTGTTTCTCTCATATACCTCAACTCCCTTTTGATTCTTAATGCCATTTAATACCGTAACTTATAGTGATCACTTCATCTACCAGCATGTCCTTGGGATTGGGCAGGAAACTGGCGCATCCAGAGGAAACTCATGTGCCTGAGGGACAATGTGCCACGCCACATAGACAGAACCGGAGACGCCAGGATGAAACACAGGTCCCTGGAGCAGTGCGGCAGCCGCGCAGACGGTTACCTTTCCCTCAGAAGCTTACTTCACCACTCCTTTTAATCCAGTCCTCCAATCAGCAGTACCTCTGTATCCTTTCAACAATTAAAGTGTTTTTTTCCCATACTAAACCTAAATCTGTGCAAGGTCTTCTGGGTGCATGACCATCTCACAATTTTAGATCATTAATCTTATAACACATATATATTGTATTGTCAAATGCTGGGGAAACTCAACGGGTGAGGCAGCATCCATGGAGCGAAGGAAATAGACAACGTTTCGGGCCGAAACCTTTCTTCAGTCTGAAGAAGGGTTTCGGCCTGATACGTTGCCTTTTTCCTTCGCTCCATAGATGCTGCCTCACCCGCTGAGTTTCTCCAGCATTTTTGTCTACCTTTGATTTTCCAGCATCTGCAGTTCCTTCTTAAATATATTGTATTCTCACTACTCTTCTTTTTATGTCCCATATTTTTACTGGTGCTAACAAATGATATGATTGTACTCTGATCGCAGAATGTTCCCAGGGTCTGAAGCCAAGTAAATAGTATAAACTTTTACTGAGGCATATTTTTTTAAAAAAGTTAATATTTAACATGCTATAAGTTCAAATATTCTACCTTCGTGATGAGCGGTATTTATTGGCCCAAATAAAATGGTCATATAAAGTGCAGTAGAGCGTTCACTTTGTGTCAATTCTTCTGTTTTCACTGGAAAAGTAACTAGGCATAGAAACATAAAAGGGAGGCAATTTCTACAGTGAATTACTGTAATCATACCTACAAAGAATAGTTAAAAGACAGCATCAATTTATATACCATTTTATCATACTTAGAATGTCCAAAATGAAGACATCACAGCCAATGAAGGATCCCACAGCAGCAGAACATCAGCTCAATGTTGAAATGCTTGCTACAGAGGATAAAACATTGGCCAGAATAACCAGCATAACAATGCTGCTGTGAAACTTCGCTCTTATGCCTGTTAGGATATAAACAGATGTAGCTTAATATATCGTCTGAAAAATATGTTATCTCAGTGCATATCTCTTAAAGTACTGTACTGAAGTGTTAACCTGTGTTTTGTACTGAAATCTCTAGAGTGTAATAGTAAGATTAAACGAGAACTTACCAGTTTGAGGTTTCATCTTTATTTTATGAGGAGTTGCGATGAGGGATTTCGTGAAGACCCCGCCAGCACGCATGCGCGACATTCTTCAAAACAGCAGTGTGGAATCACAGATAACAACAATGACTGAAGATAGCAAGATTTAAGAGACTCTAATATACCAGTTGACCTTATGATAGAGGGTTGGGAGCGGAGGGCACGAAATCCCTCATCGCAACTCCTCATAAAATAAAGATCAAATCTCAAACTGGTAAACTCGTTTAATCTTACTATTTTACTTCGGAGTCACGTGAGTGACTTTGTGAAGATTTCAAAGCTCTGTGATTCCATGCCCTGGACCACGTCCATGCTCACACACTGCCGTAATTACTGATGGAGGAAGTATGTTAACGTATTTCAGACTTGAACAAGCTGAAAAATAATAACATATTTGTTAATACAAACAATAAACCCCTGAACTCGGGGACAAACGTTTAGGGAACAGCACTTAAAACTGACTCCGCAAACGTTGCGGGAGCGGCCATAGGTTTGTTATAAAAACGCTGAAATGTAGTTTCACTGGCCCAGCCCGCTATTGCGAGGACATGATCCATGGGTAACTACATGGTCCTCGCCGCTGATGTGGATGCAGCCCTGGTAGAATGAGATTTAAAATGTTAGCATCTTACCTGCTGCATCGAATACCACCCTGAGCCACCTGGAGATAGTCTGCACCGTCACCCTGTGATGTGGGTTTTCATGGCTGATAAACAGTCCCGTCTCCATATTCCTGATGGTGTGTGTGACATTAATATAATGTCGGATATAGGTGGCTATACAGAGTCTTACATCAACGAGATATGCTAGGAATTCCATTTTCAGTCCTGTAGTTCCAGGTCTGTGTTGTTTAAGCAACTCATCTATAAAGAAAGTCACTTTATTGGGGGTCGAGACCATTCTATCCAGTTTTAGTTTCTGTAGAGTCTGGACCCGTTGTGCTGTGGTCAATGCCATTAACATCACCACTTTGAAGGTGAGTTAGTCTAGTGGTAAATCCCTCATAGGCGACCAGCTCCTGAGTAGGGTCAACACCACCCCTATATCCCAGGTAATATTATATCGTGGTCAGGGAGGGTTGGAATTGAATATACCCCTCATAGTTTGGATACCAGCTGGTGAGATCCCACTCCAATGTTGAGATGGGATGACAGTGCACTCCTGGCACTGTTTATGGCACTGTAACTGAGGGCCTCATCATAATGAAGGACCGTGAGGAATTCCAGCACATTGGAGATCGTAGCAGAGTTGTAGGTGGTCTTCGTCCGACTACAGAAGGCCTCTCATTTCCTTATGTGGGTGAGGTACTGTTTCCTTGTGGACTCTCTGCACGATGCTGTTATGATGTCCATGGTTTTTGATGACAGCCCGAATTCCAGTAGTGGCCTCTATATTGAGGACCACCGGGTACCATGGTTGTGAGGGCCAGTCGAGTATTATCAGCACACCTGTTGCAGAATCTAGTTGATTTTTCTGCAATACCCGACTAATGAGGCAGAATGGGGGAAAAGCATAGAACCCATATCCCCCAACATAGCGAGAACGCGTCCATCGCCACTGCCCCAGGACCTGGTTCCCAAGAGACATATGTTGGTATCTGATGGTTCAACCTGGACGCAAAAAAGGTCGATATCTGGTGTTCCATATTTGGCTATAATTTTAGCAAATACTTGGGGGTTCAACATCCACTCAATGTCATTATTAAATACTCGTGACCTGGTGTCTGCCACTGTATTGAGCTTACCCGGAAGGTACGTAGCTGATATCCAAATATTTCTTTCAATACACTAGAGCCAAATTAAATTTTCCAATTCATCACAAGATATTGACTTGATACCACCCATATGGTTTAAATACGCCACCTCAGTGGTATTATTTATTTGAAGATGGACATGCGTATAATGCAGATTAGTGCAGTAAGCTCGCAGCCCGTGACATGCTCCCAGCATTTCCAAATGGTTTACCTTGTGATTGAAGAAGAGTAGACTCGTGCAAATCCCATCTGCCGCCACAACTGGAAGAGGTGTCGGTAGCTCCCCAGCCCTAGATGCTTGCGTTGGCTTGTAACACGACTGATGGGTTTGATATAATGATGGGATTAAAACAATCACAAACATTGCTAATCCACCATTGTAGCTCAATTTTGCCTTGTTTGGCAGCTGCATAGGCCTGTCAAAATGTCCAGCATTCGCTTTTAATGCTGAGATTTTGCTCTTTGCAAGTTTTGATAGTGTAACGGCCCAAATTGTGCAGCTGGAATATAGCTACAAGCTTCCCAATCACCTTAGCAGCATGTCTAATAGTCGGCTTCCTGGCGCAAGCAAGGCTGTTACATGCCTCTATTATGTCTGTTGCTTGTTCTCTGGGATAGTGACAATCAAAACCCCATGCATCCCAGAATGTACGCAACCTCCCTCCTACTTGTGAGGTTATACATGCAGCACTCCCAAGAGAACCAGACCCCCTTACCTCCATGGTTACTGGCGGGCTTGATGCTCTGGGCTTTTGTGTTCGTTGTGTTGCTGGGATGTGGGGTTGACGCATCTTCCACGCTGGTCGCTGTGGGCCCTGTCCTAAAAAAGGCTTTTGTTGATAGGGTGTGACCGGTGGATAGGTTCTGATTGCCCTGTCGGGTTGAACCCGAAGCCTGTTAGGTGTAGCATAAGGATGCTGTCTGCGATACGCCGGTGGCCTGCTCGAGGATGGTGGTTTCTCAACCCGACCGCTTTTGCCTCCTCGTCCACATCTTTTACCTGATTTGGCAGGTTTTCACCGAACAGCTGTCTCGGTGGCGGCGTAGCAGAGGCTTTGCACAAACCCGCGAATATTGGGTTTTGAGTTAGGCGGATGGAGCTCTCGCGAAAGCAGTTTATTTCTTAATGTGTATTGTACAGCAACGCTAGTGCATCCTGTTGCTCCTCCATCATGTCCGTCCCGTCTATGGACCTGGCAAAGGCAGTAGTGCCTGAGGTCAACAATTTCAGGATTTTCTGTATTTTTAATTCCTGAGCCCTGATCCCGGGACTGCCCCAGATGGGTGTGTTGACGGTCGGGACATGGAGCGACACACAATTAGCCGGAGCTTTGTACTTGTTTGTAGCCTCCATGAGCACCTGTTCCTGCAGCTGGTGTGTGGTTGAGTAATTGATGCTGGCCGCTAGTTTGGGCTGAAGAGGTTGCCCTGATTGTGCTGGTTGGGCGAATTTTGATACTACCTCCAGTAGTTCCTCTTCAGGCATCTCTGGCAACATCGGTTCTTGCGCCAACTCCTCTTCAAAATCACCTACGGCTGACTTCTGGCACTCCCTTTTGATAAGGGAGCGATATTTGGTGGTTCTGCTGTGTGTCTCCTAGATCCTAGGGACACACGCTCTTGATGGAGAAGGTCCCGTTCGAGCAACTGCTCGACCATTCGCTCCATACGAGCCATGCGACCGACGCCGCATCTGCAGACGACAAGTCGACTTCCCCCAGGTTCTCCAGAACTACTGGGGCTTCTGCCAACGGACCGCACCTCGTCGAGGTGATGTCTAGGGTACGTTGGCAGGTAGTCGCTGCCTGCCGGTCCTGCGGAGCTACACGACTTCCGCGTGGACATGCCGCTAGTCCGCCGTCTTCCGGACTGTAGCGGTCCGCCTTCTGAAATGACACACGTGGAGACGAATCGGTGCCGGCTACACGACATCCGCACGGGCTTACCGCCAGTCCCGGTTATACGGGACTGAGACGGCGCATAGTCGCTGCCAGCCGCCTCAATGGGGCCACACGACCGAAATACACTGCCACCGGCCTGCACTCTGGCAGCCTGCCCCGGTGGTGAGCCGGTACCTCCCGCACCTGCAAGGCTCCCCGACTTCCTAGCAGGTACATCACCGGTCCGAGATCTGGCAGACTTCTTCGGTGGCATGTCGATGCCAGCCGCTGCAGCGGGGCTTCTCGACCTCGGTGCGACTTTCCCCCCTGGTCTGCCCTCTGGAGACCTGTAACAGAGGGGAAGAGAACGTGCCGTTGAACGAGGCACGGGTTTACGCACCTGTTTTCCGCTGGCCCAGTGATGTTTGGGCAATAGCGGTAGGGAGTCAGGGCCTACCCTGCTCCCGCGTGGTGCTCCTACCACCATGTGGTTCCATAGTCAGCCGTGGTGGAGAGTCAGGTAATGGCTGCGCAGGGCTCCCAGATTTCCGCGTTCTTATCCCGGACCGCAGAGCGGGTGCTGCCGCATACCTGCCAACTTGTGAGATTGAAAAATCGGAATCCTATTAGTCTGACGTCAGTGAGGGCGGGGCACGTGACGTCAGTAAGGGGCGGGGCAAGTGACGTCAGTAAGGGGCGGGGTACGTGACGTCAGTGAGGGCGGGAAAGTGACCTCAGGGGGGTTACACAAAATGCTGGAGAAACTCAGCGGGTGCAGCAGCATCTAAGGAGCGAAGGAGATGGGCGACGTTTCGGGTCGAGACCCTTTTTCAGACTTTCTGCTGCACCCGCTGAGTTTCTCCAGCATTTTGTGTATCTCCTCGCTCCTTAGATGCTGCTTGAGTTTCTCATTTTGTGTAACCCTCGATTCTCCAGCATCTGCAGTTTCTTCGTTAACAAAGTGACCTCAGTGCGGGGGGGGGGGGGAAATGACGCCGAGCGGGGCGGGGTCATGCGGCTGCGTGCTGACGTAATAAGCGGCGCAGGGCGGTGCGCTCTCTCACTATGGTCAACGCTAATTTTTCGGAAGGAATTCGGAAGGAAAATTCCGCCCAAATCAAGGGCAGGTTAGCTCCGAGATAGTGGCCGCTGACTCCCATCCGAAGTCCTGAGGCCTTTTTTCTGGTCTCCAAGTTTCTGTAAGCAAAGTGAAGCTAAGGTTAGTATACTTACCTGAGGGAAGCTGCAGCGCACTCCCCCCCCCCCCCCCCCCCCCCAGCTCCCATGGTGACCTGACTCTCATGCGGGAATATATACTGCCGCTAACGGCAAGTCTCCCGTCTATATTGTGAGTCGGGGCGCTGGCTCTGTCTTCTCTACCTCTACCGGGTAGCGTTGCCGACAGTCCGCCGTATACCTGCGGCCTGTGGCGTTGAGTCAGAGCTCCTGCTCTGCCTTCGCTACCCGCGAATGGCAGCCTCCGAGCCCGGACTCCTCCTGGGTCACGGGCTTGCCCGACTCCGGTCTGTTGCTGCCGCCGCTGACTGCCCGCATCCCGCGGTCCGCAGTCAGTCGCGAAGCAGCCCGTTAGTGGAGTCCCTGGGTGAAGAAAAACCGACCGCAGGTTAGTTTACCTTACCTGCAGGTCCGTTGCAGTAGAGGAGCGACCCTCCTCCCTACCTGTCGCTTCGCATGCGGTCGACGATATGTCGCGCATGCGTGCTGGCGGGGTCTTCACGAAGTCACTCACGTGACTCCGAAGTAAAATTGTTCATTAGTTCTAGAAGCAGAATTTAGCCATTCTTCCCATCAAATCTACTCTGCCATTCAATCATGGCTGATCTATCTTTCCCTCTCTATCCCATTCTCCTGTCTTCACCCCATAAATTCTGAGATTGTTATTAATCCAGAATCTGTCATTTTCTGGTTTAGAAATATCCATTGACTTGGCCTCCACATCTGTCTGTGGCAATGATTCCACAGATTGCCCGCTCTTTGACTAAATAAAATTCCTTTTCATCTCCTTTCTAAAGGTACTGAATCTAAAAGTCAAATTTAAATTCATGATTGTCAAAACAAGTGGCTGTGTTTCAGCTGATTGCATCATTAATATTTGAACAAGAAATGCCTCTTATATACAGTGCATTCAGAAAGTATTCAGACCCCTTCACTTTTTCCACCTTTTGTTACGTTACAGCCTTATTTTAAAATGAATTTAATTTTTTTTTTAAATCTATCTACACACAATACCCCAGTATGAAGAAGTAAAAGCAGGTGTTCAGAAATTTTGCAAAGTAATTAAAACTAAATGACTGAAATATCACATTTACATAAGTATTCAGATCCTTTGTGGGGAGCCGTTGTGTATGGCTGCTCTGCTTGCAGTCCGCCTTTTTACCCTTTTTTATTTTTATTTTTAGTCCTGTCAAAAAACAAATGTTAGTTGGAGGCATTTTATGTGGTGGGTGGGGGAGGGGAAGGGGGAAAGTTTATTTCCTAGTCCCTACCTGGTCGGAGAGATGGCTTCCCTTCGAGCTGCTTCTTCGCCCCTTCCTCGCGACCTACCATCGAAACTGGATAGGCGTTTCCTGTTGGGACCGGCCGGGACTACAGCTTCGGTGGCGGCACATCGCTGGGATACCAACACGGAGCGGGCGATGCCTTACCGGGTCGCCGTGCTGTAAGCTCCGGAGTGCGGTGACTGCTGACTCCAACATCCGAGGAGCTGTGGCTGCGGGCGTCCAGCCGCGGGCGGCGCTGGATTTCAAAACACCGCGGAGCCTGGGATCCGAGATCGCCAGAGTCGGAGCTCCAACCAGCGCAGGAACTGGGAGACTAGTCAAGATTGAGGGAAAGATAAATGGAACAAAGTACAGAGAGATCCTCGATGAAAACCTGCTCCAGAGAGTTCTGGACCTCAGACTGGGGCAGAGGTTTACCTTCCAACAGGACAATGACCCTAAGCACACAGCCAAGATAACGCAGGAGTGGCTTCGTGACAAGTCTATGAATGTCCTTGACTGGACTCGAACATCTTTGGAGGGACCTGAAAATAGCTGTGCATCGATGCTCCCATCCAACCTGACAGAGCTTGAGAGGATCTGCAGAGAAGAATGGGAGAAATTACCCAAATAGTTGTGCCAAGCTTGTAGCGTCATACCCAAGAAGATCTGAGGCTGCAATCGCTGCCAAAGGTGCCTCAACAAAGTAATGAGGGTCTGAATACTTATGTAAATGTGATATTTTAGTTATTTATTTTTAATTACTTTGCAAAAAATTACTAAACACTTGTTTTTGCTTTTTTATTATGGGGTATTGTGTGCAGATTGATGATAAAAAATGTAATCCATTTTAGAATAAGGCTGCAACGGAACAAAATGTGGAAAAGCGGGAAGCGGTCTGAATACTTTCTGAATCATATAACCATATAACCATATAACAATTACAGCACGGAAACAGGCCCTCTCGGCCCTTCCAGTCCGTGCCGACCATTTGTTTTCCCCTAGTCCCATCTACCTGCACTCAGACCATACCCCTCCATTCCCTTCACGTCCATATACCTATCCACTTTACTCTTAAATGTTAATATCGATCCTGCCTCCACCACTTCTGCTGGAAGCTCATTCCACACAGCCACCACCCTCTGAGTAAAGAAGTTCCCCCTCACGTTACCCCGAAACTTCTGTCCCTTAATTCTCATGTCATGCCCTCTTGTTTGAATCTTCCCTACCCTCAATGGGAAAAAAAACGTATCCACGTTAACTCTGTCTATCCCTTTCAGCATTTTAAAGACCTCAATCAAGTCCCCCCTTAACCTTCTGCGCTCCAAAGAATAAAGACCTAACTTGTTCAACCTTTCTCTGTAACAGAGTTGCTGGAACCCTGGCAACATTCTAGTAAATCTCCTCTGTACTCTCTCTATTTTGTTGACATCCTTCCTAAAACTAGGCGACCATAATTGTACACCATACTCCAGAATTGGTCTTACCAATGCCTTGTACAATTTTAACATTACTTCCCTACTCCTATATTCAATGCTCTGATTTATAAAGGCCAGCACATCAAAGGCTTTCTTTACCACCCTATCTACATGCGATTCCATCTTCAGGGAACTATGCACAGTTATTCCTAGATCGCTCTGTTCCACAGCATTCCTCAAATTCCCTACCTGTACTGTACTGATGTACTGTACAAAAGTAAATCACCACTTTCATCAAGCGTTGCCAAAAGGTAGTGACAAAGCTATGCATTTCTTACCCTCTTTTGTCAGATCAACCAAAACTTCATCCATTGCCTTCAACTGTTCTGAAGTGTTCTGAACTTTTAATTTGTCCTCAACAGTAGGTTTTTCCAATTTGCTCTAGTTAAACAAACCACAAGAATATTTGAGAATATTTAGGAAAATACATATTGTCAGTTTATTTGTAAACATAATAAAGTTGAGATGTTGAGAAGAATTCTCTTCAACAAGATTCATACCTTTAAAATTATCTATCAAAGATGCATTTCCCCCCTCCCATCCTTACCCATGTACACATTAAGCTCTGGAAGATAAAGAGTGAATTCCCTTAATTTTAAAAGAATGGTTGCCATCCCAATCACTAATCAACCGTGACATTCATTACAGACATTGTATTAATGATCTATTATCCTGAATTAATTCTATGTTTATAAAGTTTGGTAAATTTGCCATCACAATGATTATCTCCAGCCTTCGAAAGAATTTGACACATTACACTGCAAAATAAGTTGGCATATTTGGCACACTATAAAAGTCATAATCCAAATCCCTCTCAGTTTTGATTATCCCATCCATCTGTAACTGTTGTTATCTTGAATTTTAGATTCCAACAGTCTACAAGCAACCAGTTTGTTTTCTTTAAGTCAGTTGCACATGTAGATATCTCTGGCCTGTGCAGTAGTTACTCTCTCTCTCCTGAAAACAACTGACAGTTTCTAACTGTGTAGGAAAGAACTGCAGATACTGGTTTAAACTGAAGGTAGACTGAATTGCCTCACCAACAGAGCTACCCCACCTCCTCTGCCCACCTGCCTTTCCTTTCTATAGGACGTATAACCCTGAATATTCAGTTCCCAGCCCCGATCCCCCTGCAGACATGTCTCTGTAATCCCCAAAATGTCATATTTACCAATCTCCAACTGAGCCTCAAGCTCATCCACTTTAATTCTTATAGATACATAGAAAATAGGTGCAGGAGGAGGCCATTCGGCCCTTCGAGCCGGCACCGCCATTCATTGTGATCATGGCTGATCGTCCCCTATAAATAACCCGTGCCTGCCTTCTCACTATATTGCTTGACTCCACTAGAGTTCTATCTAACTCTCTCTTAAATCCATTCGGTGACTTGGCCACCACTGCCCTCTGTGGCAGGGAATTCCATAAATTCTGCGTCTTTCGGATTATGCCCAGAAATTCCTGCCATTGCTGTTCCACCGTCATTCCTGCTAGGATCCCTTTCCAGTCTACCTTGGTCAGCTCCCCTCTCATGCCTTCATAGTCCCCTTTGTTCAACTGCATCATTGACACTTTGCACATCCATACATAATACTTTTAATCCATTATTCACCTCACCTTTCACATCAATTTCTATTTCATTTGGCCATACTCTTCTATCCCTTCATGAGCTTTCAGTCCCGTTAATTTTGGTGTCTTTCTTAACTTTTCCTATACTCTCTTTCCCTTCAACTCCATCCTTGTATTTCCAATTTGTCTTTCCCCCTCCTCTATCTATCTATCTATCTATCTATCTATCTATCTATCTATCTATATATTACTAAAACTCTAATTTGACCACTTCCTGTGTTGTAATTAAATTTGCGCAAAAACGATTCCCCAAAACACTACGATTTTTCGCCACCTTACTCACCATTCTCCTCTGCTGCAAGTCAAATGTTTTTTTTCTGATCAGTGAAATATTACAAAAGTTCTGAAGGTTTTGAAGGTTCCAGCTCCCCACCCACCCTCCCCCCCCACACCCCTCCCCACACCCCCACTCCCCTGCACCCACCCCCTCCTTCCCGCACACCCTCCTTCCCGCACACCCCACCAATGTGTTTCAAGTCCCCACTACTCTCTGTGTAAAAAAAACTGCCTCGCATATCTCCATTAAACTTTCTCACCGTACGGCTATGCCCTCTGGAGATTGGACGTTTCTACCCTAGTTAATGTTAAACATGAGGCATCAAAATGCAAATGGCAATGACACAATGACAACATATTCTGAACATATTTAAGATTCCCACAAAATTACTGTTAGTGGAAGTACCTTGAGCAAAGAAAGGTTAGGGGCATGTGTACCTCTATTGATATGAAACCACGTAAAATGAAAAGTACTGGAAAATAAGTAAACAATACAGTAGGAAGGAAAAAGAGGACCATGAGAAAAATGGGGGCAGAAAAAAAGTATTACAAATATAATACATTAAATGTTTAAAATTTGCCTGAAGATATCTACATAAATTTAAGCTGTAAACATAATTATTTACATTCTAGACGTAAAGTTGATTAATCGTCATTAACAATTACCAAATCACACATAGCGTAATCTGTTAATTGTATAGGAAGGAATTGCAGACGATGGTTTAAACCTAAGATAGACACAAAACGCTGTAGTAACTCAGCGAGTCTGGAGAAATGGAATAGGTGACGTTTCGGGTTGCAACCACTCGACCCAAAAAGTCGCCTATTCCTTTTCTCCAGAAATACTGTCTAACCCGCTGAGTTACTCCAGCTTTTTGTGTCTATCATCCTGTTAATTATTAGACTTACCCTTCAGTGCATTTTAATGGGCAATGTTGAAAGTCATGAATAATGGAAAGATGGCAATTTGAGATTTCAGTTCATACTTTACTTTTCTCCATCCAAATTGGTAGCCAATTTGCACAATGACAGCAAATTCAATAATCATTGACTTTTCACAAAATTTGACACTATTTACAAATTATTTTTTATTGCCAAATAATTGTAACAAAAGAATATACACCTCTTGTCCTTGCGTTGGTTCAACAGTTTCTCCACTTCCCAAAGCCTTTATATCCACATTGGGCATACGGAGTGTTGAGAGCAGAGTCTCCTTTCCAATTGCCGCGACTTCTAATGCAAGATCGTATTCTTTCCAAGATCGTAATACCTATTTGTATAGAGTAATAGTTAAAATCTTTCAAATGCTGTTACAACTGTTCTGTTGCAGTTGTACAAGATATTGGTGAAGTCACACGTGGAGTACTGTCTTCAGTTTTGGTCACCCTACTATAGAAAAGAACCATTAAGCTGGATCGAGTGCAGAGAATATTTACGACAGTGTTGCCAGGTGTATAAGTAAAGCCTTTAGAACCGCAAAGCCTAATGGGATACTTAACACAATATTGTACAACCTTGGGTGATTGATGCAAATTCAGCAATATGATGAACACATTGATCTACTTAAGTATATCTATATCTACTATATTAACTATATCTACTTAAGGTCTGAAGAAGAGTCTCGACCCGAAACGTCGCCTATCTCCTTCGCTCCTTAGATGCTGCTGCACCCGCTGAGTTTCTTCAGCCTTTTGTGTACCCTCGATCTACTTAAGTCGTCGCCTGTGTGTATTCCATCCAGACCATCAAAAGTCATCTTTATGTATCGCATGCAGATCTGATGATTCAAGTTATCAACTTAACATCATCAACAGTCATCTTGGTGTATAGATATCCTATTGTGTCAACTAACGTTGGAGATGTGATCACAGCCTTTGATTGAGATGCATCTCCCCTTGGGCAAGTAAAATAAACCAACTGGTAAATGATTCGAGTCCTTGACTCTTATTAAGGGTTGAGACTGACATAGGACTCAAGGGCCCGAGGTTTTGATATGGATTGGGCATAATAGGACTTAGTCATAGAGTGATACAGTGTGGACACGAGCCTTTTGGCCCCAAATGCCCACAAAGGCTAACAATGTCCCAGCTACACTAGTCCTATTTGCCTGGGCTTGGTCCATATCCCTCTAAACCAGTCCTATCATGTACACATCTAACTGTTTATTAAACGATGGGATGAACCCAGCCTCTACTACCTAATACCATGTTGGCCTTCATTACAAGAGTATATGAGCAAAGATGTCCTTCTGCAGTTGTACAGGGCCCTAGTGAGACATCACCTAGAGTATTGTGTACAGTTTTGAGGAGAGATATTCTTGCTATTGAGGGAGTGCAGCGTAGGTTCACAAGGTTAATTCCTAGGATGGCGGGACTGTCATATGTTGAAAGAATGGGGAAGGGAGATATAGAAACATAGAAATATAGAAATTAGGTGCAGGAGTAGGCCATTCGGCCCATCGCCATTCAATATGATCATGGCTGATCATCCAACTCAGTTACCTGCCTTCTCTCTATACTGTCTGATCCCCTTAGCCACAAGGGCCACATCTAACTCCCTCTTAAATATAGCCAATGAATTGGCCTCCACTACCCTCTGTGGCAGAGAGTTCCAGAGACCCACCACTCTCTATGTGAAAAAAGTCCTTCTCATCTCGGTCTTAAAGGATTTCCCCCTTGTCCTGGACCTCCCCAACATCGGGAACAATCTTCCTGCATCTAGCCTGTCCAACCCCTTAAGAATTTTGTAAGTTTCTATAAGATCCCCTCTCAATCTCCTAAATTCTAGAGAATATAAAGGTAGTCTATCCAGTCTTTCTTCATAAGACAGTCCTGACATCCCAGGAATCAGTCTGGTGAACCTTCTCTGCACTCCCTCTATGGCAATATCTCCAAGTTTTGGAGACCAGAACTGTACGCAATACTCCAGGTGTGGTCTCACCAAGACCCTATACAACTGAAGTAGAACCTCCCTGCTCCTATACTCAAATCCTTTTGCTATGAAAGCTAACATACCATTCGCTTTTTTCACTGCCTGCTGCACCTGCATGCCTACTGGTGTACCATGACATCCAGGTCTCGCTTCATCTCCCCTTTTTCTAATCGGCCACCATTTAGATAATAGTCTGCTTTCCTGTTTTTGCCACCAAAGTGGATAACCTCACATTTATCCACATTATACTGCATCTGCCAAACATTTGCCCACTCACCCAGCCTATCCAATTCACCTTGCAGTCTCCTAGCATCCTCCTCACAGCTAACACTGCCCCCCAGCTTAGTGTCATCCGCAAACTTGGAGATATTGCCTTCAATTCCCTCATCCAGATCATTAATGTATATTGTAAATAGCTGGGGTCCCAGCATTGAGCCTTGAGGTACCCCACTTGTCATTGCCTGGCATTGTGAAAAGGACCCGTTTACTCATACTCTTTGCTTCCTGTTTTCCAGCCAGTTCTCTATCCACATCAATACTGAACCCCCAATGCCGTATGCTTTAAGTTTGTATACTAATCTCTTATGTGGGACCTTGTCGAAAGCCTTCTGGAAGTCCAGATACACCACATCCACTGGTTCTCCCCAATCCACACTACTAGTTACATCCTCGTAAAATTCCACAAGATTCCTGACATGGAATCCATGCTGAGTTTGTCCAATGATTTCACCACTTTCCAAATGTGCTGCTATCCCATCTTTCATAACTGACTCTAGCAGTTTCCCCACTACCAATGTTAGACTAACTGCTCTGTAATTCCCTGTTTCTCTCTCCCTCCCTTCTTAAAAAGAGGGGTTACGTTTGCTACCCGCCAATCCTCAGGAACTACCCCAGAATCTAAAGAGTTTTGAAAGATTATCACTAATGCATCCACTATTTCCGGAGCTACTTCCTTAAGTACTCTGGGATGTAGCCTATATGGCCCTGGGAATTTATTGGCCTTTAATCCATTCAATTTACCCAAAACCATTTCCCGACTAACCTGGATTTCACTCAATTCCTCCTTTGACCCGTGGTCCCCTGCTATTTCCGGCAGATTATTTATGTCTTCCTTAGTGAAGACGGAACCAAAGTAGTTATTCAATTGGTCCGCCATATCCTGGTTCCCCATGATCAACTCACCTGTTTCTGACTGCAAGGGACCTACATTTGTCTTAACTAATCTCGTTCTCTTCACATATCTATAAAAACTTTTCCAGTCAGTTTTTATGTTCCCTGCCAGTTTTCTTTCATAATCTATTTTTCCTTTCCTAATTAAGCCATTTGTCCTCCTCTGCTGGTCTCTGAATTTCTCCCAGTCCTCTGGTTTGCTGCTTTTTCTGGCTACTTTGTACGCATCATCCTTTGCTTTGATACTATCCCTGAGTTCCCTTGTTATCCACGGATGCACTACCTTCCCTGATTTATTCTTTTGCCAAACTGGGGTGAACAATTTTTGTAGTTCATCCATGCAGTCTTTAAATGTCTTCCATTGCATATCCACCGTCAACCCTTTTAGAATTGATTGCCAGTCAATCTTAGCCAATTCACATCTCATACCCTCAAAGTTACCTTTCTTTAAGTTCAGAACCATTGTTTCTGAATTAACAATGTCACTCTCCATATTAATGAAGAACTCGACCATATTATGGTCACTCTTGCCCAAGGGGGCACATACAACAAGACTGCTAACTAACCCTTCCTCGTTACTCAATACCCAGTCTAAAATAGCCTGCTCTCTCGTTGGTTCCTCTACATGTTGGTTTAGCTAACCATCCCGCATACATTCCAAAAAATCCTCTTCCTCAGCGCCCCTGCCAATTTGATTCACCCATTCTATATGTAGATTGAAGTCACCCATTATAACTGTTTTGGCTTTGTCGCTCGCATTACTAACTTCCTGTTTGATACCATCCCCAACTTCACTATTACTGTTAGGTGGCCTGTACACAACACCCACCAGAGTTTTCTGCCCCTTAGTGTTTTGCAGCTCTACCCATACCGATTCCACATCCACTGCTCATTCTTCTGAACTCCAGCAGACAGCAGCCATCTAGTCCAACATTTCCTCCAAAGATAACTAGCCCGTTACATGAATGAGTCCAGTAACTTCAGGCTGTACAATGTCACAGTTCAGCACCAGAGAACCAGTTTAAATCCTGGTCTTGGATGCTCTCTGTGAGGAGTTGCATATTTTCCCAGTGACCATAAAGGTTTCCTTCCCATGCACCCACAACTCAAAGATGTGTACATCGGTAGATTAATCGGCCACCATAAATTGTCAAGTGTGACGACCAATTACAGAAGGGATTTGGTGAGAATATGGAGACAATAAACATCGGGGGGGGGGGGGGGGGTCGAATGGTTTGTTTTCATGCGGCATGCACTCTAATTGGTTTAAATGCATTGACATTTACTTTAGACTTTAGAGATATAGCATGGAAACAGGCCCTTCGGCTCACCAAGTCCGCGTTGACGAGTGATCACCCCATACACTAGTACTATCCTACACACCAGGGATAATTTACAAATTTACCAAACCCTATGAACCAACAAACCTGGAAGCCTTTGGAATGTGGGACGAAACTGGAGCACCAGAGAAAAAGCATGTGGTCGCAGGGAGAACATACAAACTCTGTACCAACAGCACTGTACAGTTTATATCACAGCATCATTAACAACAATCAGAGTTTATATTACAGTATAATTAACAAAAATCAAGGAACTGAAGAGGTGCAAAAAAATGAGGGAGTCCAAATATGCCAATGCATGAAGAATATAATAGAGGATGTGAGTGACTTAAATGAAGGGGAGAAGCATGCGACTAGGTGCCCTTCTCCGTGCCTGTCATTGCATCTGATGATCATACTGACCATCAATGCAAAATAACTATAAAAGCAGAATACAGGTTGTCAAAAATTGCAGCAGCATCTTGATTGATAGGGCAGTTTGGTTGAGGAATAGTTGATGGAATTTATTACAAAGAAATGTGAGGTTTTGCATGGTAGACAAAAATAAGTTGGGAGGTCATGTTGCAGTTGTATAAGACGTTGGTGAGGCCACATTTAGAGTATTGTGTTCAGTTCTGGGCACCATGTTATAGGAAAAGTGCAGAGATAATTTGAGAGGGTGCAGAGATACTTTACGAGGATGTTGGCAGGATTAGAGGGCCTGGCTATAGGGAGAGGTTGAGCAGGCTAGGATTCTATTCTTTGGAGTGCAGGAGGATGAGGAGAGATCTTATAGAAGTGTACAAATTCATGAGAGGAATAGATCGGGTAGACACACAAAACCTCTTGCTCAGAGTAGGAGAATGAAAAACCAAAGGACACAAGTTTAAGGTTAGGGGCAAAAGATTTAATAGGAACCTGAATTATAAGTTTTTCATGCAAAGGATTATGGGTGTATAGAATGAGCTGCCAGAGGAGGGAGGTGAGGCAGGTATTGAAGAAACATTTAAGAAACATTTAGACAGGAATATGGATATGACAGGTTTAGAGGGACATGGGCCCAACACAAGTAGGTGGGACTAGTGTAGCTGGAACATGTTGACTGCTGTGAGCAAGTTGGGCCAAAGAGCCCGTTTCCACACTGTAATACACTGTGACTGAACTTATGGTAAAATATAAATACTGTACCTTTGCCAAGTAATACGTGATGCAACCGATCATATGCTGCACACTTTCAGTGACTGCAGATGCTTTTTTCTGCTTGAGTGCAGCAACCTCTTGCAGGACACAGAGGCATTTGATGAGAATCTGTCATACAATTATTAAATGCGGTCATTCCATTTTGTACCATTGCTGGGGAATTCCATCAACCACTGGAACTATACATGTTTTAGTCTGAGTTAATCAAGAGTACATTGTAGAATGGTGCTTCCCTGAGGAAGGGAAATACACCACCATGTTGTTTCAATAGACAATAGGTGCAGGAGTAGGCCATTTGGCCCTTCGAGCCAGCACCGCCATTCAATGTGATCATGGCTGATCATCCCCAATCAGTACCCCGTTCCTGGCTTCTCCCCATATCCTCTTACTCCGCTATTTTTAAGAGTCCTACCTAGCTCTTTCTTGAAAGCATCCAGAGAACCTGCCTCCACCGCCCTCTGAGGCAGAGAATTCCACAGTCACACCATTCTCTGTGAGAAAAAGTGTTTCCTCGTCTCTGTTCTAAATGGCTTACTCCTTATTTGTAAACTGTGGCCCCTGGTTCTGGACTCCCCCAACATCGGGAACATGTTTCCTGCCTCAAGCGTGTCCAAACCCTTAATATTCTTATATGTTTCAATGAGATCCCCTCTCATCCTTCTAAACTCCAGAGTGTACAAGCCCAACTGCTCCATTCTCTCAGCATATGACCGTCCCGCCATCCCGGGAATTAACCTTGTAAATCTACGCTGCACTCCCTCAATAGAATGTCCTTCCTCAAATTAGGGGACCAAATCTGCACACAATACTCCAGGTGTGGTCTCACTAGGGCTCTGTACAACTGCAGAAGGACCTCTTTGCTCCTATATTCGATTCCTCTTGTTATAAAGGCCAACATGCCATTCGCTTTCTTCACTGCCTGCTGTACCTGCATGCTTACTTTCATAGACTGATGTACAAGGACCCCCAGATCCCGTTGTACTTCCCCTTTTACCAACTTGACGCCATTTAGATAGTAAGATAGTAATAGTTCAGAAATAGATCAACTTTTAAATTGAAAATGACTAAAAAATGAATGACAACAAAGGAAAAAAAGCTGTATTTTGACGCTTGTTGTGAAAATTGTCAATGAATGAGAAGTGAAATAAAAAAGATAATGAAGAATAAGGAAAGTTCACACATGACCCAACTGTATTGAATACTTCTCGGATATAACAAAACAAGCAGAAGACACAATGTATCTGATTTTTTTAAAGAGCATGCATCAGATACTGCAGACATGACATAACCATGCCCAGGGCATATGAGAGGCAAAGAGAGGAGACACTGGAGAGGGAGACAGGGGAGAGGGAGAGAGGTGAGCAGTGAGGGGGAGGGGAGAGAGAGGGGGGAGGGGGAGGGTGAGGGGGAGGGAGGGACAGGGGAGGAGAGAGGCGAGGGAGAGAAGGCGAGGGGGAGGGGAGGGGGAGGGGAGGGGGAGGGGGGGAGATGAGAGAGTGGAGGGAGGGACAGGGGAGGGGAGAGAGAGAGGGGGATGGGAGGGACAAGGGGGAGGGGACAGGGGAGGGAGGGACAGGGGAGGGAGAGAGGGGAGAGGGAGAGAGGCGAGGGGGAGGAGAGGGGGAGAGACTCGTATGTCTTGACTCATATGCAGTCAAGACACATGAAGCAGAATTGGTTGACAACAAAACCAAAATAGTGTATGGAAATGAAATGCAAAAACACTAGCAAAAGGTAGAAAATGGTGGAAATACAAGGTTGTGCACAGGCCAATAACTTTCACTGGTTTTTAAATAAATTATAGGGGCGTTGCACGTAAGGTCATCGGGTCAAAGGGCGTGATGCATGGACAGCTCAATCTTTCTCGAGGACATGGCAGCCTCCGGCATACACTGTTAACACACGAAACTCGTACTTTCTTACCTGTTAAAAACCACCGAAATGGTCAATTTTTGCGCTGTGAATAACTGTAGAGGGTGAGTGAGCGCTCTGAACCAACTGCTATGGTATCTTTGGTCTGAACCCGACACCAAGGTGAAAGCGGCCGAGAGAGCGCATCCCTCGGGACAGCCCCCACTCTCCCCCTGGGGTCAGCGCTGTCCAGCAACGGCCGCCCTTCGCCCCATCACCCTCTGTGGGCCGCACTGTCACGGGCTGTGGTCGGTAACGCCCACACGGGGTCGGGTTCCACAAGTGTGGAACCAGTCAGCGTGGAGTTTGGATGCTGGGACAGAAGACGGGCCCACTGCGTGTACTCCAGAAGGCGTTCAGAGATGCCAACCCTAAATTTAGTTCACAGTAACATTTAACCCATTTGTCCGTAACAAATGGGGTTAAATGCATTTCTCTCCGTAACATACTCACCTGGGGTTGTTGCCGGCGGCTATGCGCCTGCGCACTGGTGCAGATCAGCGGGCTGCCGGCGGGCGGGTGCGGCACATGCGCACTTGGCAAGGTTGCCGGCGGGTCTGGCGCCCTGGGTGGGGGGTGGGGGTGAGGCCCGGGTGATGGGGCTGCCGCGAGCGGCCGGGCTGGCGGCCAAGAAAGTGCCGCTGATCGCGCGGGCCGGCGCCGCCCGGGCTCTGGGGACCGGGCGTGGCGTGGCTCGAAATGGCGCCAGGCCCGGCAACCCTCCCCCACTGCGCACGCGCGGCCACTGGGGCCGGCAACCCTCCCCCACTGCGCACGCGCGGCCACTGGGGCCCGGCAACCCTCCCCCACTGCGCAGGCGCGGACACTAGGGCCCGGCAAAGTGCCGCTGATCGCGCGGGCCGGCAAACCGGGGACACATGGCGCCGGCGTTCACCACGGGAGGAACACGGCGCGGCGGTGTTCCGTAACAGCATGTTTGGCTGCCGGAACACCGTAAAAAGTTTATTTCGCCGGGATAAAATACGGCGAATCCGGGACACTTGGCATCTCTGGGCGTTGCGTGGCAACAAAACAGGGGGGGAGAGAGGGGGAGGGGGGAGAGGGGGAGGGGGGGTGAGGGGGGGAGGGTGGAGAGAGGGTTGGAGGGAGGCTGGGGTGAGAGAGGGTGGGAGAGGGAGTGGGGGGGGGGAGGGGGAGAGGAGGGAGGGGAGGCAGAGAGAGAGGGAGGGGAGAGGGGAGGGGAGAGGGGGAGAGGGGAAGGGAAAGAGAGAGGGAGGGGAGAGAGATGGAGGGGGAAGGGAGAGGGAGAGACGGAGGGGGGGTGGGAGCCCGGATGGGGGAGGGGGAGAGGGGGTGTGGAATGGGGGAAGGAGAGGAGTGGGTAGAGGTGGGGGGAGTGGGGTTGCGAGGTAAGGAAGGGGTGGGGAGAGGGGGAGGTTAGGAAGGGAAGGAGAGGAGGGGGTAGTTGTGGGTTTGTGGGTAAGGAGGGGGGTGGGAGGTTTGGGTCAAGGGGGAAGGGAAGGGGGTTGGGTGGTTGAGGGGAGAGGAGGGTTAGGTTGAGGGGGGGGAGGGAAGGTGGGTGGTGGAGGAGAGGGCAAGGGGAGGAGGGGATAGGGGTGGTGTGGACAAGAGGGGAGTGGCTCTTTCTTTACCGAGGGTGTGGGGAGGGGTAAGGGATTAGAGGAGGAGAGGGGGGGGGATAGGTGGTGAGGATGAGTGGGGGGAGAGGAGCAGAGGTGGAGGGGAGAAGGATGAAATAGATGAGGGGGGGGGAGAGGAAGGTAGAGAGGGGATAAGAGGGGAAGGTGAGGAGGAGGGGAGAGGAGGGCAGGGTCGCGTTAGAAGGGGAATATGAGGGGACGTGTGAGGGAGGGAAGAGGAAGAGAGCGCCCCCCGAGGGGAGTGGAGTGATGAGAGGCGAAGGGGGGAATGGGGCAAGAGGATAGAGTGGGGACGAGTGAGGGCAGGGGGGAGAGGAAGGAAAGGTGGGCTCTCGTAGAGAGGGATAAAATGGAGGGGGAGGTGAGAGGGGGGGTGGAGGTAGGGGGGATTAGAGGGAGTGGATTTGAGAGGGGTGGAGGGGACAGGAAGGGAGGGAGAGGGAGGGATCCTCTCGGGAGGGATGGGGAGGTAGAGGGAAGGGAGGGGGAGTAGGGACTGGGAAAGGAAGATGGTTAGTGGAGGGGGAGGAGGGGATGGGGATGGGGAGGCAGTGGGGAGAGGAGGATGTAAGAGGAGAGAGGAGGGGAGGGAGGAGAGAGTGCAGAGGGTGGAGCAGAGGGCACGAGTGAGGATGGCAGAGGGGTGGATGTAGGGGGAGGTGCTCTGGGGTGAGGTGGGATGAGAGAGGGAAGAGGGGGGCAGGAGAGAGGAAGGGGTGAGAGAGAGGGAGGAGGACTTGAGAGGGAGGGGGAGAGGGTGGGTAAGTTCCCTTGGGAAGGTGGAGAAGAAGGTGGGAGAGTGAGGGGAGGGGAAGAGGAGGGAGGGGGTACCTCGTTTTCATCCCCATTCTGGGGGGACTGTTTCTTTATGTTTGTTGGTTGTAGGAAGGGGGTGTCCTTGCTTTCTCGACGAGGGGGAGGGGGGAGAGGATTGGTGGCGTGCGAGGGGTTCGGGGGATTTTCCTCTGCCTACGTTCGCTCGCTAGAGGAGGGGAAGGGTGTGGATGGGAGGAGTGTGAGAGGGTGGGGCGATGGTTGAGGGGGTTCTTAGAGAGGTCGGGGAGGAGTGGGGACGGAGATGAGAGAGGGGAGAGGTGGAGGCGTGGGGGAGAGGAGGGCTGAGACGGGAGGGGGAGGGGGAGGGCGGAGTGAGGAGAGGATGAGGGCAGAGAGGGCGAGGGGGGGGGAGAGGGGGGCAGTGGAGTCTCATGGGAGAGAAAAGAAAAGGAGCGGGAGGTGGGAATGGAGAGGAGGTGTTGTCGTTCGCCGGGGTAATTGGGAAGAAGAGGAGAGAGGGGGGAAGGGGGAGGGGGTCCAGGGAGTGGGTAGAGAGGGGATAGGGGAGGGTGAGAGAAGAGAGGGGTGGTGGTGTCGTAAGATGGAGGGAGAGGGGAGAAGCGCGGTGGACGGGAGGGAATGGAGTGTAGGAGAGGGGCAGGATCACTGGAGGAGCCAAGAGGAGGAGGGAGAGATGGGGGAAGGGAGGGAGTGGGGATGGGGTGGGGGGGATGGGGAGAGGACCTCAGGAGGAGGAAAGAAAATACGGTGGGTGAAAAAGAGGGAGGCGGGCCAGTGAAAAAGAAGGAGGGGGAGATGAGAAGGAGAGGAGGGAGTGTGCTGAAGAGAGAGAGGGAATCCGGGGGGTGGAAGCTCGCGTCTTCCTGTGAAGAGTTGGATTGTGGGAAGGGGAGAGGGGGTTGTTAAGGGGGGAGGAGGGGAGTCTCGGGGGAGAAGAAGTGAAGGGGGGGGCGCCGTAGGTGGGAGAGGGGGAGAGGAGGGGGGTGGAGTGGAGGTCTCCGGAAGTAGGGAAAGGGAGAGATGGTCGTGGGGTGAAGTGGGGAAGGAGGGAGGGGAGTGGGAAGAGGAAAGAGGGGGTAGGTTGAGAGGTAGAGGAGGAGGAGAGGAGGGTAAGGGGTGTGCTGGGATGAGGGGAGGACCTTTGAGGGGGGAGAGTGGAGGGAGAGGGGAGTCTTAAGAGTGGAGGGGAGAGGGGAGAGGGCGAGAGGGAAGGTTCTTCGGAGAGGGGAGGAGATGGGGACAGAGGAGGATAAAGGGGTTGAGAGGAGTTACGAGGAGGAAGGTGGCATGGGGCGAGGAGGGATTAGGGTGGGATAGAGATGGGGGCGGGGAGCGGGAGGGATGGGTGAGAGGGGAGAGGGGGGTGAGGGATGAGTGAGGCAGCATGGATATAAGATGCAGCTAGGAGTACGAATAGAGTCAAGATCAGCATATATAAGCTTGGAGAAGCAAGAGCAGGCTGAAATAATAGATCTTACGTGTGGATCTTATAGAGGTAGCAGTGGGATCCCTGAGGATGTGGAAATAACAACACTCTCGGCTGTGAAAAACAGTTATCCGGAGGAAACTCTGTTTGTCCTTCCACAGAGGCTGAGTGTTCCCAGCATTCTCTGGTTTTATTGCAGATTACCCACATCAACATGTATACCAAAGTTGTGCCAACAGACTCTGCTCTTTCATTCCCCGAGGCCATGTTTGACTGGAGCATACAGTTCTACTCGCCTCTTTATGACAAAGGTATAAAAGTACTGAAGAAAGTACTAACATATGTTTGAGAACTATTATGAGCAATGCCCATCAGGGAAATTCTGAACAGCACATTGCCTTAAAAGAGAAAACCAAGAGGCACATTGATACACCTTTTAAAATTATTTAAGGGTTGAAAAGCTACAAAAAAAGGTGATTCCATTTGTGGGGGGGTGCAAAACCCCCACAATGTTATACATAAATATCTATTCATAATTAAATATAAATATATATATATTATATAAAATAGATAAATATGCTAATATAAATTAAATGCATATATAATAATCATTGATAACTCATGAGAAATACAGATGACATACAAGATATAGTTATGCCAAAGACCATTTTACCATTTTACCAAATGCTAGGCAAACACAGCGAGGAGAAGGAAACAGAAAGTCATGGGTAAGTAGAAAGTGGTGGGGAAGATTCTTCCAGAGGACGAACAGCAGCAGAGACTCAATGTGAAAAATGTCCTGTTTCTCTACATTGTTATAATTTCTACTGTCTTTTTATAGCCATGTAATTTTTACATCAGGTAACTAACAAAGAAACAGACTCTGCTGTTGTTCTCATGCATTCTGACCTGCACAACTGGAGCTGAAGGAATCCTGTGAAAGATCATGGGTGCCAGAAGTCCATAGCACTGGGCAACTGCTTGCAGTGCTTGATTGCTGTCATTGATCCAGCTGGCAAGATCAATAGCCACCATCACCTTTGCACACTTAGCCAGTCTACTGAGCTGTGAATTTAAAAAATGTATTAATTAATGGAGCATTGGACATTGAACACAAATGTGCTTCAAATAAATATACTACGACAGTCCTGATAAAATTTATGATTTCAGTATTCACCTGGTTTGCTTCATTTTTTTAGTTTAGTTAAGAGATACGGGGCAGAAATGGGCCCTTCAGCCCACTAAGTCCACACCGACCAACAATCCCCACACACTAACACTATCCTACCCACACTGGGGACCATTTACAATTATACCAAGTCAATTAACCTACATACCTGTACATCTTTGGAGTGTGGGAGGAAACCGGAGCAACCAGAGAAAACCCACGCAGGTCACGAGGAGAACGCACAAACTCCACACAGACAGCACCCGTAGTCAGTATGGAACCTGGGTCTCTGGCGCTGTAAGGCAGCAACTCTACCACTGTGCCACCTTATATATTCTGATTGTACAAAAGGAGGAATGGATTTTGTGGGATAAGGATTGCAGTTATCAGTATGCACTCATTACTAGAGCCAGGCATAATAAAAATACAAAAAAAGCACGAAAAAGGCATTTATTGACAAAAAAGGCATTAAATGCATGTATTTCCACCACCAAATGCATGTATTTCCACCATGTATTCTACATTAAATGTTCAAAGTTGCCTGGTTGCACATAATTACTAGCATTTTTATCAAATTATCTGGTGTTAAACTATGCCATCTGTCAGGCAGTATATGCTACAGTTGTGAAAAACTTCTTTCTATCTCAGCTGAGGTCACTGGTGCATACCCGAAACAAGCTACTGACTCTATATTCATGTTGATATCTTGTGCATTACGACTACCTTTGAGAACTTTAGCTATATTTTGTATTTCTTCAAGATCTTTGTTAGCTAAAATTACTCTCTCATATTTTCCTTGTAAGTCTTTACCTACATCGCCAGGAATTTTACAGATATTTGTTGAAAACCTGCAAGTTATTCACTAATGTTTCACCACGTTTCTCAAGGGAAATTATAGCTTATGGGAAGTTTGCAAAATTGGAAGCAATAAACACAAGATCGCAGTGGAGGGACAAATGGGCTGAGGAGGTAGCAGAATCTTGGGTGCCATTTCCTTGAGCAACTGCACACGTGACGGTGCTTTGAGGAAGATTTTCTTGACATTGGAAACTAGGCGATCGACATTTGGAAACAAGCTACGTATGGCTTGACAATTCTATGAAGTCCTTGAACTATGCATGTCAAATGAACATTTTAGGGGGAATAAAACTTTAAGTGCAGAGCAGCTTTTTCATGTACAGAGCTGCATCAATGACAAACATAATAAATTCTTGTTTTTTAGCCTTCTGGCTTACTAACTTACAGCAAGTGAATATGTAAACATTGATCAATAATTTATCTTTTTTATTATCATACTTTTTTAACAAAATCATTTGTTTTATTCTCAGTTTAAGTTTTTTTTTTTAACATTTCCCCCCTTCGGGTTTTGTGTTGGGGTGAACCCTTTGGGGGGGGGGGGAGGAAATTTTGGGGGGGGGCCTCATTGGCAACATATCTCACTACCAGCATCGTGTTGTCTAGTCGATTGAAGATTTTTGCGAATGCAATTCATCGCTAATTTTATGCACAACAAGGATTGTAGTTGCTGTCAAAATAATTTTGACAATTGTGGGGGTCTGGGAACGCACCCACCATTGTGGTGGGCGGCTTGTCAATGGTGGGGGGAGAGATGCTGTGTTTTGCTCTGCTCCGAAGCATGAAGAATGTGTTAATGTGCTAAAATACGAGTTGGAAGACGGGGGGGTGAGTTCAAATAATATACTTACCGGAGCTGCTATTTAATTGTGGTTATCAGAAAGTTTGCTATAACAGAGAATAACGGCAGTTTTAAATGGAAAAAAGTTAAAACCTCGCCAGAAGCCTATAAAACCTGCTTCGAAGACATGCTAGTCAAGAGCCTACTTTTGGAAAGATCCTCAATCCCCTCAAGCATCAGCTGGAAGTCGAAGAAGAAGCTGATTTCGAAATCTTTATACAGAAATGACTTAATGGAGGAACAAAGAGAGCACATGGAACAATTGGTAGGATAAGGCAGTATTAACTTCAGTCATGGAGTTATTTCTAAAGGTGATACAAGATGGGAATGTCGGCTGGACAAAAGCGCTCTCTGAAAAAATTAAACAAGTAATGATACGCCTGATGGGGAAATGATGACTTACCAAACGTGTGTGGTTGAGGTTGGGAGGATTTGAAACAAAAAAATTAAGCGGGTTGATAAAGAACTGTAATTTAAACGCTGGACGCAATGTTAAAGTTCTACTGATGCAGCTATGGAAGGAATGGATAATTACGATAACTGAAATGGCTAGGGAGATAAAAAAGAGACTAAAAAAGGAACAAGAAAGCACTGGGAGGGAGCTTGCTAAAATGAAGAATAAATGTAACGGACTTGGATAGTAAGATCAAGGAGGCAAAACATGAGGATAGTTGGAGTAAAAGAAGGAAGGGAAAAGGACAAGTGGACAAAAACTTTCTGGAGTTTGCTGCCAACTTACTCAAACAAGTACTTAAGCTGCCTGAAGCCCCGAGAATAGATATGGCTCACCGGGTCCGACGTAAGCCTCAAGCAAGCTCAACTGCCCCCCCCCCCCCCCCCCCCCCCCCCCCCCCCCCCCCCCCCCCCCCCCCCCAAGACAGATTATTCTGAAATTGTATGACATTTCAACCCTGGAACGAATTATGAAAAATATTCCATATGGAGTGAATTTGATGTTTGGAGAAGACAAACTAAGATTATTCCGTGATTTTCCAGCTGAAGTCATGGAAAAGAGGGACAAGTTTACAAACACGGCTACTGAAAGAGGTCTCGGGAGTAAGATATGGGATAGTATATCCCGCGAAATTGAAAATTACTTATAACTATGTTGAACGTGCATTCACGGATCCACAAGAGGCATTTAAATATGTACAAAGTATCACAAAGGAGGACTACTGATCATCAGGAGTTGGTCTCCTACAATAACACAGAGAAACGACGAAGAACGAACTGTATTTCTTTTTTTTTAACATACAAAAAAGACTGCTCTGGTTAAGGTGGAGAACTTTCATTGAGGCGATGTCTAGTCATTTTATCTTTGGAATGTTAATTCAAGGTCGGATTTTATGTTTCATTTCAACAAAGGATTGACAAAGAAGAAAAACTGTGGCGGGGAAAATAACTTGAGAATATGGAAAAATATTATCAGTGAACTTGTATATAGAAATTTATGATTTAAGAAACACACAATTACATACTAACATAAAATATAATTAATAAAATTGTGTAATATTAAGGCATAGCTTAATAATGGCTGATGTTTATTTCATGATGTTAATTACTTGCTAAATATAAGAATAACAAGTTAAATATGATTGATGTACTAATAACATACTAACAAATTTTATGGATATAGTAGATTTAGTCTAAATTGCGCGCAAAGAGGGGGGAGGAGACTCAGGTACTTGAAAGTTATCCAAGGGTCTGAATCTGGTTAACCCCTTGGAACCTGCTGTTGTCTGATACATAAGTTTGAGACTTAATTGTAATAGATCTAGGCATATCGATAGATATGGATATATAATTAACATAATTACTGTTATATCTAAATATATACTTGGAAACTCTTTTTTATATTGTTTTTCCTCTTTGAAGGTATATTTCTAATCTATCTATTGGAGTGCGTTTTATTTTATTTTATTTTTTTAACTTTGTATAGCTCTCTCTTCCAATTAATAATAATTGGTCAAGGGGGCAGAGCGAAACATATAAAAACATCTACGGAAGTCAATAAGAATTTTTCTACCACCTGTTGGTGGTTTGTTTTTAATTATAATATCTTTATTTTTGGATATTATAACATCACTTTTTGATTGTTAATTATCTTTTCACGATTCTACACTTTCTCGTCTTTTTCAAGGTTATTCTGGAGGGGAGATGCCAACAAAACGTAACAGCTGGGGATGACCATCCTTCACCTAGAGTTATGAGGTTCTTGGTTGCACCATATGAACTAAAGGTATTAACATGATCCATAATGCAAGACGATAAACAAAAGAAAACTGGAGGAATCACGTTCTGTAGTTGGAATATAAGGGGCGCTAATGAACCAATTAAAAGGGGTAAGATCTTTGCCCAATTAAAAGCTTTAAACAGTGATATAATTTTCTTACAAGAGACGCATCTGAAATATCAAACACAGATAAGATTGAAGGCAAATTGGATTGGGCAAACATACTACTCTTCATTCACTTCTAAATCTAGAGGCACGGCTATTATCATTCGTAAAGGTATACCATTTAAATTAAAGAATACCATAGCAGATAAAGAGGGGAGGTACGTCATAGTCACGGGAGAAATTTATTCTACTCCACATACTTTGATAAATATTTATGCTCCTAATTTTGACAACCCCCAATTCTTTAGTCAAATTTTGGATACAATTACAGATCTTAACTATCAAAATGTGATAATAGGGGGAGATTTGAATTATGTTTTAGATCCATATTTGGGTAAATCAGTAAAACAAAAAAGAATTAACATAAAATCTAAAACTAGTGAACTCCTAAATACATACATGAAAAATACCAATATAACAGATGTATGGAGGATCGCTAACCCAGTAGGTAGGGAATATTCATTTTATTCAACAGTACATAAAACATATTCACATATTACTTCTTAATGGACACGAAAATAATTCCATATACATATAATTCTAAATATCATAATAGTATTATTTCTGATCATTCCCCGCTAACCTTTTCTTTAAAATTAGATGGAATGCCTGATAAAAACCGTTTTGGAGGTTTAACTCCCAAATCTTAAACAACTCACAAGGATGTACATATTTAAAAGAGCAGATGGGATTCTTTTTTGAGACAAATGATACACCAGATATTTCACCCTCCTTATTATGGGAAACTTTTAAGGCATTTATTAGAGGAACTATAATCTCATATCAAGCATTCAAAATAAAAAAGAATAACAGTGAACAATTGCTGTTAGAACAAGAAAATAGACAATTAGATTTAGAAAATGCAAAAGAACCAACTATAGATTAACATAATAAGATAACAATACTAAATTATAAATTAAATAAAATTTTATCGGCCAGAATAATAAAATTATTTCAAACTACAAAACAAGAAAATTTTGAATTTGGTGATAAACCACATAAACTCTTAGCACGCCAACTGAAAAAACAGGAAACAGAAAATACAATTACTAGACTTCCGGTGGTGCTATGGAGGGCTAGAGGGTAATGCCAGCCAGCTCCTCGTATAAAACTGAGAAAAATTGGGGAGAAACCGACCTACCTGTTGCCTGCTGTCGCTGCACCGATTGCTGTGAGTGACGTCATCAGGCGCGCGACTTACTACGTCTACACAGCGCAGCCCACGCGCGAATAAACCAAAAAGTCGGGCTACCAGGCTGAAACTGGGGGAAGGCCCGACTTAAGCCATGGGCTCAGGTAGGACGTCACCCCAAGAAGATGTGACGAAAAAAACGACGAAAAAAACGGAAGATGAAGAACTTAAAACTTTTATTGCATGTGAGATTGCTGGTTTAAGAGAAGAAATAAAGCAGATGAATGTTGGTGAAGAAATAAAAAAAATCAAGGAGGAAATGAAGGACTTAAAGCTTGAAATTAATACCAACATTAATACCACGACTAAGAATACATCGGAGGATTTGAAGAAATAAATCGCAGAAATAATGATTGGACTGACAAAGGAGACGAATGATAAAATCAAAAATGTGAACTGATTTTGAAGAAAGGCTGAATCCTGTGGAACAGGCACTGAACCAACAGACGATTGTCATAAAAGACCTTGAAGAACTAGTCGAAACAGGTGCTCAGACTACAGCAAAGCTTATTACAGAAAATCAACGTCTAACTGAATGGATGACCCAGGCAAAATAACTGAGAAATGTACTGAATTGGAAGGTCGCCAGAGAAGACAGGTATTCCAGAAGGGGAAGAGAAAGATCAAGATCCCCGAGAATTCACTGCAAATTTACTGCAAAAAGTTTTATCTCTGGAACAAAAGCCTTTACTAGCCCGAGCACATAGAGTGATGAGACGTCAGACAAGACCAAACATTCCCCCAAGACAAATCATAATAAAAGTACAGTACGACCATGTCTTGAAGTAGTAATGCAAAAAACATCAAGAAACAGAAGTCTTGCATTTGAAGGACAGAGGATCAGTATTTATCGAGACTATCCAGCAGAGGTCTCCAGGAAACGAAAAGCGTTTAATGAGACTAAAAGTATCTTGAGGGAAGTGGAGAATCTGAAATATGGTCTGAGCTATCCAGCTACCCTAATAGTCACTTACAACAAGAAGGAACATGTTTTCACCAATACTGTGGAAGCATTGGACTTTGCCCAGAAGATTAAGGCTTGAGAGGATGCTTGATGCCTCACCATTGAATAAACTGACTTTGCAGGACTGGATGGAATTGAAGTGGTGACTAATGCCCCTGTCTCACTGTGCGAGTTGACCCACGAGGTACCCCGAGTGATAGACTCGTGGCTGCCCACGAGACTGCAAGATGATCAATGTGTGGCCCGTGTTCCCACGGGTCGGAATTGCTGCGATGTTGCAAGTTCCTCTCCCGAGTTAGCAAGTTCCTCTCCCGAGTTAGCAAGTTCCTCTCCCGTTACTCTTGAGCCAACCGTGAATGAAGGTATGGTTTAATAACAACAATGTACATCTCCACTGTGGTTTTGAGTTATTTCAGCGCGGCCGCATCTATTGATATGACCTACAATGGGAAAAGATGCGCAATTCTACCAAGCATTTCTTGTTTTTTTATGTTTTTAAATACTTTTTTGCAATGGATCTCTATTTTAAATAATTTTAAAAAAGGAAGCAGCCCGGGTGGTATCTTTTATACACACAGACATTAATTCAGAGGAATTATCACGGCGTGGACAGCCCAGGACCCCACTGACAGTAACCACACACACACACACACACACACACACAGAGACAGAGAGGTAGAGAGAACACACACAACCACACCAACACTTCAGAGGAATTAAGGCGCGGGTGACTGAGCGGCCGCCAGGACCCGACAGTACACACACACACAACAGATAGACAGAGAGGGAGAGTGAGGACACACACCAAACACTCACACACACACAGATAGAGATACCCACAGACAGCAGCTGGCCACCACTTCAGAGGGAATTAAGCTGCAGCGGGGGAATTATAGGACCCGACGTACAACACACACCACACACACACACACACACACAGATAGAAGAGAGGAGAGGAGAGAGAGAAACACACACACACACACACACACACACACACAGAGTGATACACACAGACAGAATAGGCCAGCCTTCAGATGAATGAGGCAGCTAGGCGGCACCGGGACCCCGACATCAGGAATACACACATGACATTGACATGAGAGGGAGAGAGACACACACACACAACTCAGCTGCATCGGCAGCATTCCCTGAGAGAAGGAATAGAATCGAGAATTCAGTAGATTCCTTCGGCTCCACCTCATTCCTTTCGCTCCAGATGCTGGTCCCGCAGAACTCCACATTGTGTGTGTCATTGTGTGTTGTTCTCCCGTGTGATCTCCGGTGTGAACCAGCATCTGCAGTTCCTTCCCAATGGGTCCCCGCAGGGGGGTGGATGGAGCTGGCCTCCCACCCACACACCCCAGACTTAAAGCCGTTCATTGAGCATTGAATATGGCCAGGCTGAGTAGTAACAGATCTCGACTCTATTCCTTCTCTCCAGAGATTCCTTCTCTCAGAGATGCGCCTGTTCCGCTGACCGTGAGGTATAAAACTCCAGCATTTTGTGTCTACTTTGGTTCAGTTTACGAGCAAGAACAGATCCAAAAGAACAGATATTAAAGTTCCCCTCGGTACCAGGAGACACAAAGATACACGCACGGGGCCCACTAAACGTTATTGGGCCACTAAGACCCATTTTACACTTGAACAGTCTCGTGAGTTTGATTTTTTTTCACGTGTAACAATTTTGGTTAGCGCCAAATAATAGGAAGGACGTCACGTGAACCACGAATGGGAGGGGTCAGAGGCCAACTCGCACTAGCCCACAGTGAGACAGGGGTGGGTTTAAGGAAGCGGAGATGTGGATCGCGAAACGCTCCCATGGAAAAATGTATGATACTACCAGGGTTCTTTACTAATCAGAATTAATAATTATCAATTAATAATATCCTAATGACTAACGTTTACTTATAATGTGATTAGAGTCAAATAGGAAATTGACATGACATGGGAATAACTGTGCATAGTTTCCCTGAAGGTAGGTAGGGTGGGTAAGAAATGCCTTGTTGTGCTGGCCATTATAAATAACAGCTTTATTCAAGGCATTTGGAGACGCAGAAGGTTAAAAAATAGGGAGGAGACTTGATTGAGGTCTTTAAAAAGATGAAAGGGATAGACCAGAGTTGACGTGGATACGTTTTTTCCCATTGTGGGTAGGGAAGATTTAAACAAGAGGGCATGACATGAAGACTTCTCTTCCATTAAGGGACAGAAGTTTTGGGTAACGTGAGGGGGAACTTCTTTACTCAGAGGGTATGTGTGGCTGTGTGGAATGAGCTTCCAGCAGAAGTGGTGGAGGCAGGATCGATTTTAACATTTAAAAGTAAAGTGGATAGGTATATGGACGTGAAGGGAATAGAGGGGTATGGTCTGAGTGCAAGTAGATGGGACTAGGGGAAAACAAATGGTCGGCAGGGACTGGAAGGGCCGAGAGGGCCTGTTTCCGTGCTGTAATTGTTATATGGTTATATGGTTATATGATATCAAACTTTAACCCCAGATCTACAGGAGGAAGGAATGAATAGAAAGGCAGAATCAAGCAATTTAATATCTTACTTATATAATATAATTCTAAATATAGAAACACCGACAGAAGCAATTAGAAGAGACTGGGAACAAGAGTTATTGATAAAAATTCCGAACGATAGATGGGATAAAAATTTATTATATGTAAACAAATGTTCAATGAATGTAAGACATAACCTAATTCAATTTAAAATTTTACATAGATTATATTATTCGAAAACAAGACTGAATAAAATATTTTCAAATGTTTCCCCCATCTGCGACAAATGTCTAACTCAAAATGCCACTATAGCACATTCCTTTGTCTCTTGTACAAAACTGTATACATTTTGGAATGAAATTTTTGGAATTTTTACATAACTATTTAACACAAAATTGAACCCCAATACTGAATTGATTATCTTTGGATCAATGGAAGAGGGAAGTAAACTAACTATATTCCAAGAAGCTTTTCTTAATTATGGTCTAATAACAGAGAAAAAACTTACTTAGATTTTGGAAAAACGCACCTACGCCAACATTCAAAATGTGGATCACAAACATGTCTGAAACTCTACATCTTGAAGAAATGAGATTCCTCTTACTAGGCAAAGTAGGCCAATTCTTAAAGATTTGGTCTCCGTTTATCAACTTTATACAAGCATATGGTGCAACATAATATAACCTTAGAAATGCTCAGAAGGGTAGCAAAAAGAGGAGGGCAATTGTAATAGGGGACTCTATAGTTAGGGGGTCGGATAGGCGATTCTGTAGACGCAGTCGGGAGACCCGGATGGTAGTTTGCCTCCCTGGTGCCAGGGTCTCGCATGTGTCAGAACGTGTCCAAAAGATTCTGATAAGGGAGGGAGAGGAGCCTGATGTTGTGGTACACATAGGTACCAATGACATAGGCAGAAAAAGTGATGAGGTCCTGAAGGGAGAATTTAGGGAGTTGGGGGGAAAGTTAAGGAGAAGGACCAAAAGGGTAACGATTTCAGGATTACTGCCTGTGCCGCGTGACAGTGAGAGTAGGAATGAAATGAGGTGGAGGATAAATGCGTGGCTGAGGGACTGGTGCAGTGGGCAGGGATTCAAGTTTCTTGATCACTGGGACCTCTTTTGGGGAAGGCATGATCTGTACACAAAAGACGGGTTGCACTTGAGCCCGAGGGGGACCAATATCTTGGCAGGGAGATTTGCAAAGGCTACTGGGGAGACTTTAAACTAGAAAAGGGCTGGGGGAGGGACTCGGGTAGAGGGGGCTAGGGGTCAGGGTGTGGGGCAAGAGGCAGAGAAGGGAAGCACTCGGATCCAAAATGTAGGCGAGAAAGATGAAAAAAGATAATAGACAGAGAATAAGGGATGGTGGGTTTCTAAAATGTGTATATTTTAATGCTAGGAGCATTGTAAGTAAGGTGGACGAACTTAGAGCCTGGATTGACACCTGGAAAATATGATGTGTGGCAATCAGTGAAACATGGTTGCAGGAGGGCTGTGATTTGGAAACTAAATATTCCAGGATTTTGTTGCTTCAGGTGTGATAGAATTGGAGGGACCAGAGGGGGAGGTGTTGCATTGCTTGTCAGAGAAGATTATTACAGCAGTGCTTTGGCAGGATAGATTAGAGGGCTCGTCTAGGGAGGCTATTTGGGTGGAACTGAGAAGTGGGAACGGTGTAGCAACACTTTTAGGGGTGTATTATAGACCACCAAATGGGGAGCGTGAAATTGGAAGAGCAAATATGTAAGGAGATAGCAGATATTAGTAGTAAGCACAAGGTAGTGATTGTGGGAGATTTCAATTTTCCAAAAATAGACTGGGAAAACATCATTCTGTAAATGGGCTGGATGGTTTGGAGTTTGTAAAATGTGTGCAGGATATTTTTTGCAGCAGTACATAGAGGTATCGACCAGAGAAGGGGCAGTGCTGGACCTCCTGTTAGGAAATGAGGCAGGTCAGGTGACGGAGGTAATGCGTTGGTGAGCACTTCGGGGACCAGTGGGGATCACAATACCATTAGTTTCAATATAAGAACTTATGGAGAAGAGTCAGAACTGGACCTAGGGTGAGATTTTTGATTGGAGAAAGGCTAACTTTGAGGGAATGTGTAAGGATTTTAAAGGAGTGAATTGGGACACTTTGTTTCATATGTGAAGGATGTAGAAGAGAAAATGGAGGACATTTAAAGGGGAAATTGTAAGAGTACAGAATCTTTATGGTCCCTGTTAGGTTGAAAGGAAATAGTAAAAATTGGAAAGAGCCATGGTTTTCAAGGGAAATTGGACACTTGTTTCGAAAAAAGAGAGATAGCTACAATTTAATTATTGGAGGCATGGAGTAAATGAGGTGCTAGAGGAGTATAAAGGAATGTAAAAAGAATCTTAAGAAAAGAAATTAGGAAGGCTTAAAAGAAGATATGAGGTTGCTTTGGCAAGAAAGGTGAAAGTAAACCCAAAGGGTTTCTACAGCTATATTAATAGCAAAAGGATAACGAGGGATAAAATTGGACCATTAGAGAACCAGAATGGACAGCTATCTGCAGAGCCAAAAGAGATGGGGAGAAATTGAACAATTTCTTTTCTTCGGTATTCACCCAAGGAGAAGGATATTGAACGCGGTGAGTTAAGGGGAAAAAGTAGAGTAGCTATGGAAACTATGAGATTCAAAGAGGAGGAAGTACTGACACTTTTGAAAAATATAATAGTGGATAAGTCTCCAGGTCCTGACAGGATATTCCCTAGGACATTGAGGGAAGTTAGTGTAGAAAATAGCAGGAGCTATGACAGAAATATTTTCAAATGTCATTAGAAACGGGAATAGTGCCGGAGGAATGGCGTACTGCGCATGTTGTTCCATTGTTTAAAAAGGGTTCAAAGAATAAACCTAGCAATTATAGACCCATTAGTTTGACGTCAGTGGTGGGCAAATTAATGGAAAGGATACTTAAAGATAATATATACAAGCATCTGGATAAACAGGGTCTGATCAGGAACAGTCAACATGGATTTGTGCCTGGAAGGTCATGTTTGACAAACCTTCTTGAATTTTTTGAAGCGGTAACTAGGGAAATTGATGAGGGTAAAGCAGTGGATGTTGTCTATATGGATTTCAGTAAGGCCTTTGACAAGGTTCCCCATGGAAGGTTGGTTAAGAAGGTTCAATCTTTTGGCGTTAATTGCGGAGTAGCAAGATGGATTCAACAGTAGCTGAATGGGAGATGTCAGAGAGTAATGGTGGATGGCTGTTTGTCAGGTTGGAAGCCGGTGACCAGTGGGGTGCCTCAGGGATCTGTGTTGGGTCCACTGTTGTTTGTCATGTACATCAATGATCTGGATGATGGGGTGGAAAATTGGATAAGTAAGTATGCAGATGATACTAAGATAGGTGGTGTTGTGGATAATGAAGTAGATTTTCAAAGTCTACAGAGAGATTTGGGCCATTTGGAAAAGTGGGCTGAAAGATGGCAGATGGAGTTTAATGCTGATAAGTGTGAAGTGCTACATCTTGGCAGGACAAATCAAAATAGGACGTACATGGTAATTGAGGAATGCTGTGAAACAGAGGGATCTAGGAATAACTGTGCATAGTTCCCTGAAGGTGGAATCGCATGTAGATAGGGTGGTAAAGAAAGCCTTTGGTGTGCTGGCCTTTATAAATCAGAGCATTGAATATAGGAGTAGGGAAGTAATGTTAAAATTGTACAAGGCATTGGTAAGACCAATTCTGGAGTATGGTGTACAATTTTGGTCGCCTAGTTATAGGAAGGATGTCAATAAAATAGAGAGAGTACAGAGGAGATTTACTAGAATGTTGCCAGGGTTCCAGCAACTATGTTACAGAGAAAGGTTGAACAAGTTAGGTCTTTATTCTTTGGAGCGCAAGAAGGTTAAGGGGGGACTTGATTGAGGTCTTTAAAAATGATGAAAGGGATAGATAGAGTTGACGTGGATACGTTTTTCCCATTGAGGGTAGGGAATGATTCCAAACAAGAGGGCATGACATGAGAATTAAGGGACAGAGTGTTTTCGGGGGTAAACGTGAGGAGGGGAACTTCTTTACTCAGAGGGTGGTGGCTGTGTGGAATCAGCTTCCAGCAGAAGTGGTGGAGGCAGGATCGATTTTAACATTTAAGAGTAAAGTGGATAGGTATATGGACGTGAAGGGAATGGAGGGGTATGGTCTGAGTGCAGGTAGATGGGACTAAGGGAAAACAAATGGTCGGCACGGACTGGAAGGGCCGAGAGGGCCTGTTTCCGTGCTGTAATTGTTATATGGTTATATGGTTAAATTAAATGTTTAGAACTGGGTGACGGATGGGCAAAAATATGAGATAGGTAGATCTCTCCTAATCTCTCTTTTCTTTTTACTTTTTCCTTCTCTTTCAATCTTTTAACTTCTCACCTCTGTCCTTTATTTATTTTTTTTATCTGTTTCTACTCACTTGTCTATCTATTCCAACACTCTTTATTTCTTTTTTCTCTCACTGTTCTTTTATTATTGAACTAAAAGTATGAAGTTGTGCAAGAATGAGAATATGTACTTTTATGTATTTTAGGGGGAATATAAAAAAACTTAAGTACCAGACTACTGTACTTACTTCTAACAAAAATAAACAAACAAAAAAATAAAATAAAAAGAAGAATCCAATTATTCACAGTATAATACGAATTTGGAAACAAATAAAACTAACTTTAAAATTAAGAAAATTATCGCTTCTTTCTCCAATAGCTAATAACCCCTCATTCAAACCATCCATTATTGATAAAACGTTTATCCATTGGGAAAGAATAGGAATTAAAACGATGGGAGATACGTATGAAATTGGAAAACTTTTATCATTCCAACAATTACAACTAAAATATAATTTGAAAAGTAATCAATATTTCAAATATCTTCAAATTCAAGATTATTTGAAAATATATACAAGGATATCAAACTTTAACCCCAGATTTATTGGTGGAAGGAATGAATAGAAAGGCAGAATCAAGCAATTTAATATCTTACTTATATAATACAATTCTAAATATAGAAACACCAACGACAGAGGCAATTAGAAGGGACTGGGAACAAGAGTTATTGATAAAAATTAGATAGATGGGAAAAAAAATTATATGTAAATAAATGTTCAATTAATGTAAGACATAACCTAATTCAATTAAAAATTTTACATAGACCGATATTATTCGAAAACTAGACTGAATAAAATATTTTCAAATGTTTCCCCCATCTGCGACAAATGTCTAACTCAAAATGCCACTATAGCACATTCCTTTGTCTCTTGTACAAAACTGTATAAATTTTGGAATGAAATTTTTACAAAACTATTTAACACAAAATTGAACCCCAATACAGAACTGATTATCTTTGGATCAATGGAAGAGGGAAGTAAACTAACTATATTCCAAGAAGCTTTTCTTAATTACGGTCTAATAACAGCAAAAAAACCTGTACTCAAATTTTGGAAAAATGCAACCACGCCAACATTTAAAATGTGGATTTCAAACATGTCTGAAATGATACATCTTGAAGAAATGAGATTCCTTCTACGAGGCAAAGTAGACCTATTCTTAAAGACTTGGTCTCCTTTCATCAACTTTTTACAAGCATATGGTGCAACATAACATAACCTTAGAAATTAAATAGTTTAGAACCGGGTGACGGATGGGCAAAAATATGAAATAGGTAGATCTCTCCCAATCTCTCTTTTCTTTACTTTCTCCTTTTCTTTCAATCTTTTTAGCTTCTCATCTCTGTCCTTTATTTCTTTGGCTATCTGTTTCTACTCGCTTGTCTATCAATTCCGACACTCTTTATTTCTTTATTCTCTCACTGTTCTTTTATTATGAAATCAAAAGTACAAAGTTGTACAAGAATGGAAATATGTATGTATGTATTAGGTACTCAAGTACCACATTATTGTACTTACTTCTAACAAAAATAAACAACAACAAAAAAAAAGAACATAATTTTTCCGTAATGATTGAATTGAATTCCTTTATTGTCATTCAGACCTTTCGGTCTGAACGAAATTTGTTACCTTGCAGTCATAACATGTAATAAATTAAAACAAAACACACAATAAACACATAATTTAACATCCACCACAGTGAGTTCACCAAGCACCTCCTCACTGTGGTGGAAGGCAAAAGTCTTAAAGTCTTTGTCATTTTCCCCTACTTGTTCCCCCTCTGTACTGAGGCAATCCAGGCCTTCGATGTCATCGTCCACCAGGTCCGCGGCCGAGCCTCCGAAGCCAGGCCGCCACCGCCGCCGCCGCCGGAACGCCGGAACACCACCACAGCCCCCAGCCAGGATCGACCACGGGAACGCTGGAGCCGCCGGAGCTCTGATGCCGGGCCGCCGCTGGAGCACCTGCTGGAGAGCCGCTGGAGAGCCGCCTGAGCCGCCGGAGCACCTGCTGGAGAGCCGCTGGAGAGCCGCCGGAGCCGCCGGAGCGCCGAAGCCGGGCCGCCGCTGGAGCACCCGCTGGAGAGCCGCCGGAGCGCCGAAGCCGGGCCGCCGCTGGGGCACCTGCTGGAGAGCCGCTGGAGAGCCGCCGGAGCCGCCGGAGCGCCGAAGCCGGGCCGCTGCTGGAGCACCCGCTGGAGAGCCGCCGGAGCGCCAATGCCGGGCCGCTGCTGGAGCACCGCTGGAGAGCCGCTGAAGCCCCGAAGCCGGGCCGCTGCTGGAGCACCACCCGCTGGAGAGCCGCCGGAGCGCCAATGCCGGGCCGCTACTGGAGCACCGCTGGAGCAACTGCTGGAGCACGAAGCCCGAAGCCCCGAAGCCGGGCCGCCGCCGCTGGAACACTGGAGCTCTGAACGCTCGCCACAGCTCCGAGGCCACCAGCTCCGCCATTAGGCCTCAGCACAGACGGAGACGGTGACGGGGGACACGACAAGAAAAGGTCGCATCCCCCGAAGGGAGAGACTAAAACCTTGTTTCTCCCACCCTCCCCCCCCCCCCACACACAAACACAGCCTAATAAACCAAAATTCTAACTAAAAACAGACACGAAAGGACGAACAAAAAAGAAAAAAAGACGGACTGCAGGTGAGCCGCAGCTGCCACGCAGCGCCGCCACTTCCGGATGGCGCGCTTGGTATATATTCTCTAAATAAACCTCTGAGAGATTTGTTTTCCAATTTCCACAGTGGAATTCCAGCATCAATTAATGCCTTGCACAGATCACTCGAAAACTCAGATTTACGACTGGAGCGAGTTGTAACTGTAGTGAGGAGACAAGCTTGGGTAGTTTGCTTGTGTAGTCCCATCGGTATCAACATTGACTTCTTTAATATTAGATAGCCCTTATGTTCTCCCTCCTCCCCCTCACCCTTCCCAGCTCTCCTTCTGGTCCTACTTTCTCCGCCTCTTCCTTTCTTTTTCCCGCCTGCCCCACATCAATCTGAAGAAGGGTCTCAACCCGAAACGTTGCCTATTTTTTCCCTCCATTGATGCTGCCTCACCCGCTGAGTTTCTCCAGCATTTTTTGTCTACCTTTGATTTTTCCAGCATCTGTAGTTCTTTCTTAAATAGATCTTGGAGATGGCTGAACCAGGGGGCAGGGGCACGAACGAATGAACAACCAACGGTATAGCCCCCAGTTTTGCCCCAGTGGTTGAACTTTTCTTGTAAGTTATACTATGTTAACATGTTAATAATAACATTAATATTAATGTGTTAACATAGAAAACATTGTAATCATGGTATAACAAGAGAAAATAGCACAACCTTTTAGCAAAACGACAAAAAGGCTGATTTAGGCACTCGATCAGGAAAAAGGCATTATCTTGGTGAAATCATCAAAAAATGCACGAAAAGGCATGAGGCATTTAGGGCAAAATCCTGGCTCTACTCATTACACAGTGCAGCAAACAGCAAATGAGATTTTCATGCATAAACTTTTTTTTAAACTGCAGATTTTTGGGAAGCAAAAACCGCATATGTGCATGTGAACATTGACAATCAAAACCTGCTGAGCAGCAAATTACCTTTCATTTACACCACAGAATTCTGTGTCTGTTCCAATGCAATGTGCACAGCACAGTTTTGAGAACTTGAGATTTTTAGTTCACCATTTACAGGGCGGCATAGTGGTACAGGTGATATAGCCACTGCCTCAGAGCGCCAGAGACCCAGGTTCAATCCTGACCTCGGGTGCTGTCTGTGTGAAGTTTGCATGGTCTCCCTGTGACAGTGTTTGTTTCTTCCGGGTTCTCTAGATTCCTCCCACATATCAAAGATGTGCTGGTTTGTAAGTTAACTGTAAATTGCACTGAGTGTGTACGGAGTGGATGAGAAAGTGGAATAACATGGAACTAGTATGAACAGATGGTGTGGCTACACTCGGTAGGCCAAAGGCCTGTTTTCATGCTGTATCTCTAAAACTAAAAACTACAATTACATATAATTGTGTCTTTGGTACAAATATTGTTTTTGATCTAATCAAGCTATAATTTACAATGTAATACATAAAGCTCTGTAAGATCAATATCAAGCTGGTGGACATCACAACTCTATTCTAATTTTCCTCATCTAAAGAAAATCAGCCAGTGAATATTACTTAACTGTAACTAAATTAGCCATAAAATAATTTAATATTTTAAGTTTGGCACCTATAACACAAATACATAATGTACAATCAATACTGTCCTCAATTTTACTTTAGAACATACTTGTCCTTTGTAGAGTGGTCCATTATCGCAGACTGAGTCACAGAAAGCTGCGTCTTCCTTGCAATTAATATCAGAATCAATGAAGATATTGCCCAGAAAGCTTCGGAGAAGAATGGGGGATGCCAGAGATACAGCAACATTGTCGAATCTATAAACCAACAAACATGGGCATGGTTATTGTGATAGCAAACAATTAAGAACTTCCACATTTTCATCCAAAATAATGTTTAGACAATAGATAATAGCCAATAGGTGCCAGGAGTAGGCCATCCGGCCCTACGAACCATTCACTGTGATCATGGCTGATCATACACAATCACTACCCAGTTCTTGCCTTCTCCCCATATCCCCTGACTCCGCTATCTTTAAGAGCTCTAACATCTTGGCAGGACAAATCAAAATAGGACGTACATGGTAAATGGTAGGGAATTGAGGAATGCTGTGAAACAGAGGGATCTAGGAATAACTGTGCATAGTTCCCTGAAGGTGGAATCGCATGTAGATAGGGTGGTAAAGAAAGCCTTTGGTGTGCTGGCCTTTATAAATCAGAGCATTGAATATAGGAGTAGGGAAGTAATGTTAAAATTGTACAAGGCATTGGTAAGACCAATTCTGGAGTATGGTGTACAATTTTGGTCGCCTAATTATAGGAAGGATGTCAACAAAATAGAGAGAGTACAGAGGAGATTTACTAGAATGTTGCCTGGGTTCCAGCAACTATGTTACAGAGAAAGGTTGAACAAGTTAGGTCTTTATTCTTTGGAGTGCAGAAGGTTAAGGGGGGAATTGATTGAGGTCTTTAAAAAATTGAAAGGGATAGACAGAGTTGACGTGGATAAGCTTTTCCCATTGAGGGTAGGGAAGATTCAAACAAGAGGGCATGACATGAGAATTAAGGGACAGAAGTTTAGGGGTAACGTGAGGGGGAACTTCTTTACTCAGAGGGTGGTGGCTATGTGGAATGAGCCTCCAGCAGAAGTGGTGGAGGCAGGATCGATTTTAACATTTAAAAGTAAAGTGGATAGGTATATGGACGGGAATTGAATGGAGGGGTATGGTCTGAGTGCAGGTAGATGGGACTAGGGGAAAACAAATGGTCGGCATGGACTGGAAGGGCCGAGAGGGCCTGTTTCCGTGCTGTAATTGTTATATGGTTATATGGTTATAACTCTACCTTGAACGCATCCGGAGAATTGGCCTCCACTGCCTTCTGAGGCAGAGAATTCCACACATGCACAATTCTCCGGGTGAAAAAGGGTTTCCTCATCGCCGTTCTAAATGGCCTGGCCCTTATTCTTAAACTATGGCCCCTGGTTCTGAACTCCCCCAACATCGGGGACATATTTCCTGCCTCTAGCGTGTCCAATCCCTTAATAATCTTGTATGTTTCAATAAGATCTCCTCTCATCCTTCTAAATTCCAATGTATACAAGCCCAGTCGGTCCATTCTTTAAACATATGACAGCCACACCATCCCAGGAATTAACTTCATGAACGTACTCTGCATTCCCTCAATAGAAAGAATGTCTTTCCTCACATTTGGAGACCGAAACTGCACACAATACTCCAGGTGTGTTCTCAATAGGGCCCTGTACAACTGTAGAACGATCTCTTCTGTAGAAGGACCTGTAGAAGTTACTGTGAGAAACTTCAACAAATTTGCAATATAAATTAACATGTAGGTAGAAGGAGCAGAAGTAGGTAACTTGCTCCCTCATGCCTGCTTCAATAGAGTCCTTAAACCTTAGAAACACAGTGGGGATACAGGCCCTTCGGCCGAAAGAGACAGCAACATAATAAAGGACGAGTCGTACCCTGGCCACTCCCTCTTATCCCCTGTCCCATCAGGTAAAAAGTATAGATATGAAAATGCACACCTCCAGTATCAGGGACTTTCTTCCCAACTGTTATCAGGCAACTGATTCATACTATCATAACCAGAGAGCAGTGCTGAACTACTAGCTACCTCATTGGTGACGCTCGGACCCTTGATCGGATTTTGCTGGCTTTACCTCGCACTAAACGTTATTCCCTTATCATGTATCTGTACACTGCAAATGGCTCGATTGTAATCATGTACTGTCTTTCCGCTGACTGGATAGCATGCAACATAAGCTTTTCACTATACCTCGGCACACGTGACAATAAACTAAACTGGAACTGAACTGGTTGGTAAATTTGCAGATGACACCAAAATTGGCAATATTGAGGATAGTGAAGAAGGTTGACTAAGATTACGACAGGATTGTGTTCAACTGGGGAAGTGGAACAAGGAATTTAAATTGGACGCGTGCATTGGGTTGCAGTTGGACAGGACTTACACATTAAGTGGTCGGACTGGGGAGTGTTGTCCAACAGAGAACATTAGCATACAGGTAAATTGTTCCCTGGAGAGTGTTGTCAAATGGAAACATCTAGGGGTAGTACATGGAAAGTGGCAACAGACGTAGCCGGGGTGGTGAAGGCAGCGTTTGGAATCCTTTGACTTCATCACAGGGCAATGAGTAGAGGATTTGAGGTGTATGTTACACTTCATAAGTCTTTGATGAGACCGTATTTGGACTTTAGTGTGCATTTCCAGCTCTGCTCTAGTAAGAATGTCATTATTGGAAAGGGTGCAGAGAAGATTCACCAGGCTGTTACTGAGACTAGAGGGCTTGAGTTAAAAGGAGAGGCTGGATAGGCTGGGATGTTTTCCCTGGAACAGAGGAAGACCTTAAAGAGGAAAATAAAATCATGATGGGCATAGATATTGCGAATGATCACAGTGTAGATACTGATCAACATCTACTACAAACCCACCGACTCCCATGGCTATCTGGACTACACTTCTTCACACCCTGCTTCCTGTAAGGACTCTATCCCCTACTCCTAATTCCTCAGTCTACGCAGCATCTGCACCCAGGATGAGGTGTTCCAAACTAGGACATCAGAGATGTCCTCATTCTTCAGGGAACAGGGTTTCCCCTCCTCGACTATAGGTAAGGCTCTCACCAGGGTCTCTTCTATACCCCATAGCTCTGCTATCACTCCCCAGCCCCCCACTTGTAACAAGGGCAGAGTCCCCTTTGTCCTCACCTTCCACACTACCAGCAGTCACATACAACAAATAATCCTCTGACATTTTCACCACCTCCAACAGGATCACACCACTGGCCACATCTTCCCATCTTCTCCCCTTTCAGCTTCCCGCAGAGACCGCTCCCTCCGTAACTCCCTGGTCAATTTGTCTCTTCCCACCCAAACCACCCTCTCCTCTGGTACTTTCCCTTGCAACCGCAGGAAATGCTACACTTGTCGCTTTACCTCCCCCCTTGACTCCATCCAAGGACCTAAGCAGTCTTTCCAGGCGCGACAGAGGTTCACCTGAACCTCCTCCAACCTCATCTATTACATCCGCTGTTCTAGGTGCCAGCTGCTCTACATCGGTGAGACCAAGCATAGGCTTGGCGATCGCTTCGCCCAACACCTCCTCTCAGTTTGCAACAACCAACCTGATCTCCCGGTGGCTCAGCACTTCAACTCCCTCTTCCATGGCCAGAGTGAGTCCCACCGTAAATTGGAGGAGCAGTGCCTCATATTTTGCTTGAGTAGTTTACACCCCAGCGGTATGAACATTGACTTCCCCAATTTCAGGTAGGCCTTGCTTTCTCGCTCTTTCCCTTCCTCTTCCAAGCTCTCCTTCAGCCCACAGTCTCCGCCTCTTCCTTTCTTCTTCCCGCCGCCCCCACATCAGTCTGAAGAAGGGTCTCGACCCGAAAAAAACACCTATTACTTCGCTCCATAGATGCTGCTTCACCCACTGAGTTTCTCCTGCATTTTTGTCTGCTTACAGTGTTTTTCGGTGTCCAAGTCCCAAGGGCATAGGTTGAAACTGAGAGAGAAATGATTGAAAGAGGGGCTGAATATTTTCACACAGAGTGTGGTGAGAATAGGGAACAAGCTGCCAGAGGAAGCTGTTGAGTCAGATACAATTACAAAGTTTAAAATACATTTGGAGAGGTGCACAAATAGGTAACATTTTGAGGAATGTGTGCCAAATGCAAAAGTTGATAACTTGGTCTGCTTGGACAGGTTTGGCAACAAGGCTTGCTTTTTGGCTGCAAAACTCCATGACAATGAACGTAGAAAGTGGTTATTTCACCCATCAACGCTCTACATCCCATCAGTTCAATTTCCCAATTTATTTCCCTGTAAGCTATTCTCACACAAGATCATTAACTCCCTTCCAATCCCTATCAGTCACACCAGGGGCCCATTAACTGGCCAACCTGCACATCTATGGGGATATCAGAGGAAACTTAAGCAAATCGGGAAAACCCATGTGTTCAAGTGGAGAACATGTAAAGTCCACGAAGACAGGATCATACCTAGGTTACTGAGGTTGTGAGACAGCAATACTAGCCACTATAGAACCACACCATCTATAAGGAAATGTAGTCTTAATATTTACTACCTGGGCAATTTTACTGCGTACTCCAGTTCGAAAAGCAACTGTTCAGCATGACAACAAACAAGCTCTGAACTGCAACAGACTATCATTATTATTGCACTATATTTGTTATTTATTGAGTTTGAGTATGCGTATAGACACGCTGAACCTTTTTTCTTCTCTCGTTATGTACTATGTTTACATATTCTGTTGTGCTGCAGCAAACAATAATTTCATTGTCCTGTCTGGGACATATGACATTAAAACACTCTTAACTTTGACTTGACTCTAGTTAATTTACTAGGCAAGCTGCCATTGTCTATTTAATTTTACCTATTTCCAGAGAACAGATCTTTGGAAACCATGTGGTGAAATGGTCAACAAACAAAACGAGATTATAAAATAAAATGTGTAAATATAAAATCTTGTTATGAGAAAAATAAGTATCAAAAATTGTAGTAACGGAATACAGATCATTTAGATAGGAATTACAAGGAGTGATATCTGAATTTTTACACCGATATTTTGAAGTAGGTGCATTTATTTTTTTTTTTAAATCCTACAGCTTTGGATGGGATAACAAAACAATGCTTCTTAACTGGCTAATGACACTAACATATACCTTGAATTTAATGAGATACAATAAAAAGCAATAAAGGCATTCACAAAGTTGTACCTTTTCTGAGTGATATACCATTCAGTTTTATTAGATGTATACCATGGATCTGGTCTAGGTGAAGATACGTCTGAGACAAAGTGATCCCACAGCACTGAGAAAGCAATCTTCGCCACTGGATAATGTCCCAACTGATATGCAGCCTAAATAAAATAATTGCCTGTTAGAACTTAATGTCTGTTGAGGTAAAAAACTCTCAAAATAGCATGATTATATTTTTATGAGTAATGTAAAGATACTTCTAATTGTTTGCAACATACTTCTATCATGCTGGTGTAAATTGAGCCATGTTGGAAATATTGAGAGACACATTATGAGGGACACAGATCAGATACGTGGTATGAAGACTTTCCTCTTTGCAGAGTTATATAGTCATATAGAGTAATATAGACTGGAAATAGTTTATTTAGTTCAAAAACTATGTGCAATCTGGAACAGAATGAGTGGTGAAGGCAAGTACTCTCACAATATTTAATTAATTGCCTGAATCAGCAAGGCATACACGGCTATGGACCGAGTACAAGTAAATGGCATTCGTATAGATGGTTACTTGATGGTTTTACATGGACATGATGGACTAAATGACCTATTTCTGTGATCAGACAATAATTGTATTCAAATATATTTTGACATTGTGCAATAGTACAAAATGATTGATAGAGATTGGCAACCATTTTACTATTCCAACCCTGCGGAGTCCAAATCAATGGACAGTTTGAAGGCAGAGATAGATAGATTCCTGTGTTAACGAAGAAACTGCAGATGCTGGAGAATCGAGGGTTACACAAAATGCTGGAGAAACTCAGCGGGTGCAGCAGCATCTAAGGAGCGAAGGAGATAGGCGACGTTTCGGGTCGAGACCCTTCTCTTGATTGGTATGGCTATCAGGGGTTATGGGAAGAAGGCAGGAAAATAGGGTTAGGAGGGAGAGATAGATCAGCCGGATAGACTTGATGGGCCAAATTGCCTAATTCTGCTCTTATCACTTATAACCTTATCATCCCAAATAACTTCAATAGCAATGAAATATTAGAGAGAGGGCTGAAGTGAAGTGCAAATATGTTACCATTTATCTGTAACAATAATATTAAAGAAAGTCACCCACATTCTAATGAGAGAGAAGTTTTACCTGACAAAGGTAGGACCATGTGGTAAAAAGGGGAAGTGCATGAAATACTAGAATTGGCTTTGTGGTCTCTCCGATTTCGTTCCCAATGATTTTTCCATCTTTTGAGTAAGCAGCGACAGCAAAAATGTAGTTTTCATTCGATTTGAGGCCTTTAACCTCCAGTAAACACTCTTGAGAGGCTGGCACCTTTTGATAGAAGGGAAATGTATTCTGCAATATTTAACACTATATGGTTTCACACAATTTAGCAGATGAAATATAGAACATTAAAAAGGATAATTGCATGATAAAATGGTATAAGTGGAAATTGCATGATTCTGGCAAGCATAGCTTGATTGCTTTTGGTAAGTACCTCTCGTCCTGTACCGTGAAGGTGTAAATCCATCAGCCTGACTTTAAAAATGGATCCTGTTGCACTTCGACCAAATATCTGATACCAGCAAACCTCATTAAAAAGAGAAAAAAATGCTTTCTTTCAATACATGTAAACATATAATCAATAATTAAGTTGAGTTGCAGACTAAAGAACTTGCCACATAGCATTGCATTGCCAACACAATAATAGAGTTTCACAAATAGTTCAGTTTAGTTTATTGTCACGTGCACCGAGGTACAGTGAAGAGCTTTTGTTGCGTGCTAACTGGTAATTGGAAAGACAATACGTCATCACAATTGATCCATCCACAGTGTACAGATACATAAGGGAACAACGTTTAGTGTAAGATAAATACAGTAAAGTCCAATCAAAGATAGTCTGAGGGCCACCAATGAGGTAAGTAGTAGTTCAGGACTGCTCTTTAGTTATGGTAGGATGATTCAGTTGGCCATTTAGTCCACCATGTCCGTGCTGACCAGCGATCCCCATACACTAACACCATCCTTCACACATTAGGGACAATTTACAATTTTACCAAAGCCAATTAACCTACAAATCTGTGGGTTAATTGGAGTGTGGGAGGAAACCATAGCTCCCCAGGAAAACCCCCACAGGTCACAAGGGAGAATGTATAAACTCTGTATAGACAGCACCCGTATTCAGGATTAAACCTGGGTCTCTGGCAATGAAAGGCAGCAACTCTACCACTGCACCACCTGAAGATCACATTGCCTTCAGTTTAGTTTATTGCCACGTGTACTGAGGTACAGTGAAAATAATTTGTTACAATACAATACGGTTTTATTCGTCACATTGCACATAAAGTGCAAGTGAAATGAATTTGCCAGCAGCAGGACAATGATAAAGAACACACAATACACAATAAAAATTTAACACAAACATCCACCACAGCATTCATCACTATGGTGGAAGGCACAGAAATTGTCCAGTCTTCCTCCATTTTCCCCTGTGGCCGGGACCTCCACCCTCCGTAGCCGCCGCTGCGGGTGTCCAGATGTGCTGACAAGGTAAAAAGTCCAGGTAAGTCCAGAATCGGCGCTTCCCTACCGGAGACCGTGGGTTCAGGCTGATGTAGGCCGTAGACCGGCGGTCAGAGATTGAAAGTTGGTGCCACAGCCAGAAGCACCGCAGACTGCAGGGCCGGCGGTCTGGAGCTCCCCTCCAGGGATCCCCGGCGAGGGACCCCGCTCCTGATGGTAAGTCCCCGCCGCGCCCGCGGTAGAAGTAGGCCGCGGGCCGGGATTCGGAGCTTCTTCTTCCCCCGGGTCCCCAACGTGAGATCCCAGGCTGCAGATGCCGTGCCAGCTGCAGCTCTGCAGACCGCGGCGTCAGGCTTCCGGCTGCCGCAGGCCAGCGAAAGGGAGCGCTCCCCTCCAGCGAGCCCGCCCCGCCCCGCGCCGAGAGTCCACAGCTGCGCCCGCGACTGAAGCCCCGGGCGTGTCTCCAGGAAAAGCCGCCCGATCCTCGCTGTTAGGCCACGGGCGAGCTAACCAGTCAGCACAAGAATGTGGTTGAATAATGTTGAATTGCCATTGCACAGTACCCTACACCAAAGGTTGCTTCTTTAGACCATCCTGCGGCCTCAAGGATATGGTCGAGTGGCACGTTCTGTGCCTTCGCCGCCGCCCTGGTGGAGTGAGATTTAAACACATGAGTGTCCACTCCAGCGTAATCCAGAACCTGTTTTAACCATCTAGAAATTGTTTGTGCTGACACTTTTTTATATGGATTTTTGTGGGTAATGAGCATTGCTTTCTCAGAACCTCTAAGATGCTTAGTTTTCAATATATTGACACCGATGCTTAACCACACATAACTCTTGGTCCACAGGGTATGCTTTAAAGATTACCTTGGTTCCAGCCATTCCTGGCCTGCTTTGCTTGATTAGATCATAGACATAAAAAGTAATTTCATCTACAGACAAATGCATACAATCTAAACGTAACATTTGCAATGTTTGTACTCGTTGTGCTGATACTAACGCCATAAGCATAACCACTTTGTGTTAACTTCTGAAAAGATAGTGACGTAATTGGAGCTCATTGCCGAAGCAGTGTGAGAACTATACTGACATCCCAGATTTCTGTATATCTAGGCTTGTGAGGATTTACATTAATAATTCCTTGCATAAATCGCGATACTAACGGATGAGACCCAATAGATTGTCATTCTGAAAAATGTCCTAAACAAAGCACTCTGAGCACTATTAATGGCACTATAACTCAGGTGCTGATCAAAATGCAACATAGCAAGGATCTCCAATACATCCGGTATGCTCGCAGTATGATAAGTTATATCTGACTGTACACAAAACATTTCCCATTTCTTTATATGAGACATATATTGTTTCTTAGTGCTATCTCTCCAAGCTGCAGTTATGACATCCATGGTCCTATCCGACAGTCCAAGCCCTTGTAATGGTCTTGTCAGAACCTGCAGATTAACAAATTAATACGGTCAAGTAATGGATGACTTTCTCCTGTTACTGGATGTACCAACAAATTACTGCAGTTGGGGATCATCATGAATGGCTGAGTCATCATTCTGAGCACCAATGGGAACCATGGCTGTGTAGGCCAGTCTGGAACCACCAAAACGCCTGTGACGGAGTCTTGCTCTATTTTGGTGAGACATTGCCTAATCAGGCAGAATGGGGGAAAAGCATAGAAGAATGTATGTCAACAATGTAGCGAGAATGCATCCACCGCTACTGCTCCTGGATCTGGCTCCCATGAACTTTAGGCTACTGGTGATTTAATTTGGATGCAAACAGATCAATATCTGGTAACCCATAGCGGCTGACAATCTTTTTAAAAACTTCTGGATTTAACATCCATTCTGTATTGTCATTGAACTCTCATGACCTGTTGTCTGCCACCACATTGTCTCTCCTTGGTAGGTAGATAACTGAGAGCCAGATATTTCTGGGGGTACACCAGTGCCACATGAGGTTGGCCAGATTATCACATGATACTAATCTTACTCCTCCCATGTGATTAATATATGCTGCAGCTGTGGTATTGTCCACCAGGAGTTGAACATGTGAATCATTAATTGTAGAACAATAAGTTTTCAATCCATAAAATGTCCCCAATAACTCCAAATAATTTATACCATGTGTTTGGAGAATTAAATCCTCTTGGACACTCCATCTACCACCACAGCTAGATTCGCTGTCCGTAGCTCACATCCGAGAGCGCTCACATCAGTCTGTAAAACTACTGAAGGTTGCTGACCCAAAATATCTTTAGTAGCTTGTTCAACATTGATAATCCACCATTGCAATTCAGCTTAGGCTGTAGTTGGTAACTGCATGGACCTATCAAAATGACCTGCATGCTTTTTTAGTGCGTGTTCTCTGGCTTGTTGCAGACTTTGATAGTGCAGAGGTCCAAACTCTCCTTTCAAATAGGCTTGTGGTTGCTGAAACCGATTCTTCAGCTGTCTCCTGAGTGGCGTTTACAATTAAAATATCATCTAGATAAGCCATTACAATGTGATTTTGAGCCCTCAGTAACGCCAGTGCTGGTTTCAAAAATTTTGTGAACAGCCTGGGAGCTGAAGTTAACCCATTAGGTAATGCTTGAATTTGCCACAGCTGACCTATCCAATTGAATTTCAAGTACCTGCGATAATGATGATGAATTGGTACTGAATAATAAGCATCTTTTAGATCTATAGCAAAGATCCTATAGCGGAGCAAGATGGACTACCATGAAAAACACGTAGTACGGTCATGGGCAGATTCATGGGTAATTAAAGGACCCATTTCAGCAACCAGCCTCCGCCATCTTGCTCCACCATCTTACTTCCGCCTCCGTCTTCGGGGTTGAGGGGGCGGCCCGACGCGGGGCTGAGCTCCGCAATAGGATCTTTGGGGCTGAGTCCCAGTGGTGCGGCCCGACTCAGGGCTGAGTCTGGAGCAGTTTTCCGGCGGAGCGGCCCGACTCGGGGCTGAGTCCCAGCGGAGCGGCCCGACTCAGGGCTGAGTCCCGACGGAGCGACCCGACGCGGGGCTGAGTCTGGAGCGGTTTTCCGGCGGAGCGGCCCGACTCGGGGCTGAGTCCCAGCGGAGTGGCCCGACTCGGGGCTGAGTCCCGACTCGGGGCCACGGCTTTGTCCCAGCTGAGCGGCCCGACGCGGGGCTGGGTCTGAAGCGGTGTTCCGGCGGAGCGGCCCAACGCGGGGCCGAGTCCCGGCGGGGAGTCTGGCCCGGATCAGCGGGGAGGTTTACAATTTTTTTAATTTAATGTTGTCCCTTGTTTAGTCTGAAATAAAGTTCATCATTGGATATAAAATCGGAAAAAATGTAAATGTGTGTGATATTATTACATACATCTATATCACATTCATGTATGTGTGTTCTTTCAATTCAATTCAACTTTAATGTCATTGCACAGATACAAGTATGGGTACAACGAAATGCAATTTAGTGACAGTACGAAGTGATAGCAATATATAGGTAAATACAGATAAATAAATACAGGTGTGGAAATCTGAGTTCAGCAGTGCGATGGTATTATTATAGAAGCTACTCCTCATCCTGCTGGTGCGGGACCTGAGGCTCCTGTACCGCCTCCCCGATGGTAGGAGGGCAAACAGTCCATGGTTAGGGTGGGAGGGGTCCTTGATGATCTTCCCAGCCCGTCTCAGACACCGTTTTCGGTGGAGGGCATCCATGGCAGGGAGCGGGGCACCAATGATGTGCTGGGCAGTTTTCACCACCCGTTGTAGTGCCTTCCTGTCTGCTATGGTGCAACTGCTGTACCATACCGTAAAGCAGGTGGTCAGGATGCTTTCAATGGTGCATCGGTAGAAGTTGGTCAGGATCAGGGGGGACAGGTGGGCTTTTTTGAGCCTCCTCAGGAAGTAAAGGCGCTGCTGCGCCTTTTTGATCAGCTTGGAGGTGTTGAGGGACCAGGACAGATCCTCCGAGATGTGTACCCCGAGGAATTTGTAGTTGGAGACCCGCTCCACCTCAGTCCTGTTTATATGGATGGGGGTGTGTCTGCCCCCTCTGTTCTTCCTGAAGTCGACAATGTTTTCCTTCGTCTTCTGGGTTGAGGACGAGGTTATTATCGGCACACCAGGTTGTCAGGTGCTGGACCTCCTCCCTGTAGGCTGACTTGTCGTTGTCGCTGATCAGTCCTACCACCGTGGTGTCGTCGGCAAATTTTATGATGGCGTTGGAGCCATACTTAGGGATGCAGTCATGGGTGAAGAGAGAGTAGAGAAGAGGACTGAGCACACAGCCCTGTGGCACGCCAGTGTTCAGTGTTATAGTGGAGGAGGTGAGGTTGTTGATCCTAACAGACTGTGGTCCGTTAGTGAGGAAGTCCAGTATCCAGTTGCAGAGGGAAGTGGAGATGCCAAGACCGCCATTTCCAGCACAATCGAATCAGGTATGCTCGCAGAATAAAACCATCCTTAAGTTATACATCATTTGTAAATCTTGCTTAAACACATTTAATTTTGTGAAATACTTAATTTAGATAACCCCTGCAATTACTGCAGTTGTGAACAGTGTGATTAGATGAATGAATTACAGAGTGTGTGTCAACAAAATCAACTCAAACACAGCAAATGAGCCATTTAAAAAGAAATGATTTAAAAAACATTAAAAAAGAAAATTGCCAGAATCAAAATTTATAAACATTATATTCTTTAACAAGAATTAACAGAATTATGAATCTAACCCTATGTCACACACACAAACTGTTCCCCCGCAACGTTGATTACATTGCGAGTCGGGTAGGTTCCGGTTACTATAAAATCAACTGAAACACAGCTTATGAGCCATTAAAAAGAAATGATTTAAAAAAGAAAATTACCAGAGTCAAATGTTACTCTTTAACTAGAATTAACAGAATTATGAACTAACAGAATTATGAATCTAGCCCTATATCACACACAAACTGTCCCCCCCCCCCCCCCCCCCCACACATAAGTAGGGACGCCAGCTTCAGGGTCAGTCTCCTCCTGCCCTGGTACTCCAGAGTCTTGTTCTAGGGAGACTTCATCCAGACCTATGCAAGGCACTGGAGAATGTGATTCCCATTCTGGATAGGCACCATACTCTATGGAACTCCTTCGGAGGCTGCCTGGGAAATCTCTGGGTCTTTGGACCCTTGACTGATTAAAGTCTGGAGCATTTTCTCCAGTTGTTCCATTCTCCCCTACATTGTTTTCCGGTCTAGAGGAGAGTCCTCTTCATCAGACCCGTCAGACAAAACGAGCCTGACAGACTTTCTTTTACATTTCTTCCCTATACATGTGGCCTTAGTGCCCTGCGACACTGGAGCAGCTGAAGGCTCGTTAATTACGGGAATAACGGCCACCGGTATTGGAACCGGCACCGCACTTATATTTACTCCCGATCGCTGCGAGGGTGCCGCATCGCTGCGCGACCCACGCTTCCTCCGAACCGACTTTCTTGAACTCCTCTCCATACCACTAGCTCCTCCTGACACGCAGGCCAGCCTTACGGAGCTTAAATACTCGCTGGAAAGTTTGGAAAAAAATTACCTGCGAGGTTTCTACTCACCGCTGGTGGAGCTGCGCTCTCCAGCCCGTTCCAAGCGACATGCATCGACGTAATGACGCGCATGCACCTGGCGGGGCTTCTTCACGTAGTCACTCACGTGACTCCGAAGTAAAATTAGGCTGGACACTTCAGAATGATCAATGTCCATTATTTTCAATTCAGCAGTTTTTTAAAATAAATACAAAATCTGTATTAAAAATAACAATACCAAAATATAAAATCTGGATGAGAGTGTTTGGCAAGCGGCTAAGTTATCTGACACCATCTCCCAGAGCTTTTGTCCTCAGACTGGCTCCCCTTCTTTAAGATATCCTGATCCAGTATGGAGATCTCTACAGGAGATCTGGAGAGAATGCAATGTTGGTAGAAAGCAGGTAAATGAATCATAGAATCAATATGGCAATAGACAAAAGATAATAGGTGCAGGAGAAGTCCATTCGGCCCTTCGAGCCAGCACTGCCATTCAATGTGATCATGGTTGATCATCCCCAATCAGTACCCCGTTCCTGCCTTCTCGCCATATCCCCTGACTCTGCTATTTTTAAGAGCCCTATCTAGCTCTCTTTTGAAAGCATCCAGAGAACCTCCCTCCACTGCCCTCTGAGGCAGAGAATTCCACAGACTCACCACTCTGTGTGGGAAAAAATGTTTCCTCGTCTCCGTTCAAAATGGCTTACTCCTTATTCTTAAACTGTGGCCCCTGGTTCTGGGCTCCCCCAACATCGGGAACATGTTTCCTGCCTCTAGCGTGTCCAAGCCCTTAACAATCTTATATGGTTCAATGAGATTCCCACTCATCCTTCTAAACTCCAGAGTGTACAAGCCCAGATGTTCCATTCTCTCAGCATATGACAGTCCCGCCATCCCGGGAATTAACCTTGTAAACCTACACTGCACTCATATAACCATATAACCATATAACAATTACAGCACGGAAACAGGCCCTCTCGGCCCTTCCAGTCCGTGCCGACCATTTGTTTTCCCCTAGTCCCAACTACCTGCACTCAGACCATACCCCTCCATTCCCTTCACGTCCATATACCTATCCACTTTACTCTTAAATGTTAAAATCGATCCTGCCTCCACCACTTCTGCTGGAAGCTCATTCCACACAGCCACCACCCTCTGAGTAAAGAAGTTCCCCCTCATGTTACCCCGAAACTTCTGTCCCTTAATTCTCATGTCATGCCCTCTTGTTTGAATCTTCCCTACCCTCAATGGGAAAAAAACGTATCCACGTCAACTCTGTCTATCCCTTTCATCATTTTAAAGACCTCAATCAAGTCCCCCTTAACCTTCTGCGCTCCAAAGAATAAAGACCTAACTTGTTCAACCTTTCTCTGTAATATAGTTGCTGGAACCCTGGCAACATTCTAGTAAATCGCCTCTGTACTCTCTCTATTTTGTTGACATCCTTCCTATAACTAGGCGACCAAAATTGTACACCATACTCCAGAATTGGTCTTACCAATGCCTTGTACAATTTTAACATTACTTCCCTACTCCTATATTCAATGCTCTGATTTATAAAGGCCAGCACACCAATGGCTTTCTTTACCACCCTATCTACATGCGATTCCACCTTCAGGGAACTATGCATAGTTATTCCTAGATCCCTCTGTTCCACAGCATTCCTCAATTCCCTACCATTTACCATGTACTTCCTATTTTGATTTGTCCTGCCAAGATGTAGCACTTCACACTTAACAGCATTAAACTCCATATAAACTCCACTCCCTCAATAGAATGTCCTTTCTCAAATTAGGGGACCAAATCTGCACACAATACTCCAGGTGTGGTCTCACTAGGGCTCTGTACAAATGCAGAAGGACCTCTTTGCTCCTATATTCGATTCCTCTTGGTATAAAGGCCAACATGCCATTCGCTTTCTTCACTGCCTGCTGTACCTGCATGCTTACTTTCACAGACTGATGTACAAGGACCCCCAGATCCCCTTTTCCCAACTTTACACCATTTAGATAATAATCTGCTTCCTGTTTTTGCTACCAACGTGGATAACCTCTCATTTATCTGCATTAAACTTCATCTGCCATGCATCTGCCCACTCCTCCAACCAGTTCAAGTCACTCTGCATTATCATAGCATCCTCCTCACAAATTCACACTGCCACCCAGCTTTGTGTCATCAGCAATTTTGTTCATGTTACTTTGAATCCTTTCATCCAAATCATTGATGTATATTGTAAATAGCTGCGGTCCCAGCACCGAGCCTTGCAGTTCCCCACTAGTCACTGCCTGCCATTCTGAAAGGCACCCGTTAATCCCTACTCTTTGTTTTCTGTCTGCCAACCACTTGTCTATCCATGTCAGCACATACCATGTGCCCTAATATGTAGGATATATGGCATCTTATTTTAAAAGTATGACAATGATTCAGATTTAAGACGTGCAGAAAATGATAGCAACGTTTGGGATTTGTGGGTTAGGGGGCGGGGGCGGGGGCGGGGGAAGAGATGTAAGAGAGAGGCTACTCTGTCTCTCAGACTCCTCCAATGCCAGGATGCAGTTAAATGACAAACAGAGGAACAGCACCGCATATTAGAACAGAAACATAGAAACATAGAAAATAGGTGCAGGAGGCGGCTATTCAGCCATTCGAGCCAGCACCGCCATTCATTGTGATCATGGCTGATCGTCCCCTATCAATAACCCGTGCCTGCCTTCTCCCCATATCCCTTGACTCCACTAGCCCCTAGAGCTCTATCTAACTCTCTCTTAAATACATCCAGTGACTTGGCCTCCACTGCCCTCTGTGACAGGGAATTCCATATATTCACTGCTCTCTGGATGAAAAAGTTTTTTCTCACCTCAGTCTTAAATGACCTCCCATTTATTCTAAGACTGTGGCCCCTGGTTCTGGACTCGCCCCACATTGGGAGCATTTTTCCTGCATCTAGCTTGTCCAGTCCTGAGGTAAGTAGTTCAGGACCGCTCTCTAGTTATCGTAGGATGATTCAGTTGGCCATTTAGTCCACCGACCAGCGACCCCCATACACTAACACTATCCTTCACACATTAGGGACAATTTACAATTTTACCAAAGCCAATTAATCTACAAACCTGTGGATTAATTGGAGTGTGGGAGGAAATCATAGCTCTGCAGGAAAATCCCCACAGGTCACAGGGGAGAACGTATAAACTCTGTATAGACAGCATCCGTATTCAGGATTGAACCTGGGTCTCTGGCACTGTAAGGCAGCAACTCTACCACTGCACCACCGTGCCGGCCTTCAGATCACATTGCCTTCAGTTTAGTTTATTGTCACGTGTACTGAGGTACAGTGAAAATAATTTGTTGCGTGCTAACCAGTCAGCACAAGAATGTGGTTGAATAATGTTGAATTGCCATTGCACAGTACCCTACACCAAAGGTTCCCACAGCTACTAGATAACATTCACATCAACCTTGCCAAATGCCTTTTCAGTGGGTTGGGATTTTGATATAATTAGGCTGGACACTTCAGAATGTTCAATGTCCATGAATGTTCAATGTTCAATTCAGCAGTTATTTTAAAATAAGTACAAAATCTGTATTAAAAATAATACCAAAATATAAAATCTGGATGAAAGTGTTTGGCAAGCAGCTAAGTTATCTGACACCATCTCCCAGAGCTTTTGTCCCCAGACTGGCTCCCGTTTCTTAAGATATTCTGACCCAGTATGGAGATCTCTACAGGAGATCTGGAGAGAATGCAATGTTGGTAGAAAGCAGGTAAATGGATCATAGAATCAATATGGCAATAGACAATAGACAATTGACAATAGATAATAGGTGCAGAAGAAGGCCATTTGGCCCTTCGAGCCAGCACCGCCATTCAATGTGATCATGGCTGATTATCCCCAATCAGTACCCTGTTCCTGCCTTCTCGCTATGTCCCCTGACTCCACTATTTTTAAGAGCCCTATCTAGCTCTCTTTTGAAAGCATCCAGAGAGCCTCCCTTCACCGCCCTCTGAGGCAGAGAATTCCACAGACTCACTACTCTCCGTGAGAAAATGTGTTTCCTCGTCTCCGTTCTAAATGGCTTACTCTTTATTCTTAAACTGTGGCCCCTGGTTCTGGACTCCCCCAACATCGGGAACATGTTTCCTGCCACTAGCGTGTCCAAGTCCTTAACAATGTTATATATTTCAATGAGATCCCCTATCATCCTTCTAAACTCCAGAGTGTACAAGCTCAGCTGCTCCATTCTCTTAGGATATGACAGTCCCGCCATCCTGGGAATTAACCTTGTAAACCTACGCTGCACTCCCTCAATAGAATGTCCTTCCTCATATTAGGGGACCAAAACTAATCAAGAATAGCCGAAACACTAAGGGGCAGAAAACGCTAGTGGGAGTTGTGTACAGGCCATCTAACAGTAGTAGTGGAGTTGGGGATGGCATCAAACAGGAAATTAGAAATGTG